>OY751316.1:38587383-38937383 GCA_963564615.1 Rhorus exstirpatorius | reverse complement strand
TTTTTCATTCTCTCTTTTCTTTTCTTCTACATTGGGTCTCTCGTTTTTCTTCTCTTCTCGTGTTTCACTCTCAAAGAATTGGCTCTTTCTCTGTCGTTGAGTTCAAATTGCAGCTCGGGGTCTGATTCAAATTTGAAAATTTGCAACTATCCATTTGGCTAAACGTTCCCTATCAGTTGTTTTGTCATAATCGTTGTTTTTTTTTCCTAACTCTATTTATTTGGGCACCGATAAAAATTGATAATCCTTCCGCTATAACGTTATTATCATAGAAGGTGGACATTTTTTTTCGAAAATTTATAAGCTCACGCTCTTCCCTTTGATCTTAAAGCCAACCCGAGGGATGGAGGTTCGAAATTTTAACTCAGCACGACTATATATATATATATGTCGTTCTATTCTCTTTGTTATTCTCTCGGCCCGCAAGAGTCGCTTTGGAACTGCGCCGAGCACAGATTACTCCCGCTGAGAGGAGGCGCGTTTCTCCAGCTTAATTTAATTAATTCCATGCGCCATCTTGACAAGTGTGTACTGCTGCGCTGCATCGAGCCTCATAATGCATTTTCATACTCATCCTCATGCACTTCTCTGCCTCTCTCTCTCTCTCTCTCTCTCTCTCTCTCTCTCTCTCTCTCTCTCTCTCTCTCTCTCTCTTCCTACCTTGTATCCTTTGTTTCTCTATTTATCGCCGAGGCTTCACGTTTCACCCGCATCTCTCGCGTGTATACGTGTGTGTTTGTACAATACAGTCGAACGAGAAGAGTTTCTACTTCGTTATCAGATTCTACCTCATTCCACATCTCTCATTCATAATAAAACGTGAGCTTGATTTTCTCTCGTGCACTCGGTCTCGAAATAGACGGGCTTTAACTATGCTATATTCTACGAGAGATGGTACCTATTATAATGTATAATGTGAGGTGAGACACACACACAGAGAGAAAGAGAGAGAGAGAGAGAGAGAGAGAGAGAGAGAGGGTTCACAGTCGCCCGATGAAGAAATAAAAATGAAAAAGAGACAGAGATGACGAGCGGATGAGCAGAAGAAACAAGCACGGTGTATATGCACTTATCTCGTTTAATCTCTATTACTGAGCAGCCTGTTTGTCTTTTTGAGATTCTGTCCACCTCATACTTTATCCTACAATCCTATGTATGTACATTTATGCATATTTATAGACAACGGAACAATGAATATTCCATAAATTCTCATGTTCGAGCATTTCAATGAAAACTTACATATTTTAACGATATTTCAAACGAACTGTGAAATAAACATTCGACCGATATTTAAAAGTAAAATAATTCTTGCTAGATTCGAGTCTAAATGTGTTGGAAAATTATCCAATCTCGAGAATACTTGAATGATCCATGAATAATATTCTTTTTTCGATAAATTTTACGATGAAGAAAGTTGTATTTCCGTTTCAGCGATACGTTTTTTTTAATTCGAAAACCTTCTAAGGTAAATGTCCCGAATTATGACTGTGTACCGAATAGTGTTCGTCCAGTCTATTTCTCATTACAACACGTTCAATAAGTATCATTTTTTTTTTTTTGGTATAATCTTTATCTTACATATTGTCATTCAAAGTAAATATGAGGCATGAGTTAATAGTAAATGTCACGTATTTGCCCATAATTCATGAACCAGTCGTAGCACGAAAGTATTTGTTTCATGATTAAAAAATACATCGATTTAGTTGAGATAAGTTGCAATATATTACAAACAACTAATTGAAGTAGTGGAGTGTGGAAATGGATGAGCAAATTAAATATTTGGCCGAAAATATATAGGTCATAAATCGGTACACAGTGAGAATGGTGTGCCCCGAATACTGTCTGAGCAAATCCATTCAGCTCGCTGACTCGGTACGCTGGTATAAGTACTTATGTTAGCTTTTTTTCTCATAAAATATATCTACAACTCTCATAAAATGCATGGTTTTAATTACAGTGTTATTTAGTTGATCGCAATTTCGAGTAATGTATACCCTACTTTAGTAATGACAAAGTCAAGAAAGAGCATCATAAATAATTATTGAAAAATGAAGTTTTGAAAGCTTTTTTTAAAATGAATGAAATACATTTTCAAAATAAAAAAAATTATTGGATTAATGTACAGAAAGAATTGATTTATGAGTTGCCTGATCTTATTGGGTGTACAAATTAATTCGGTCCGTTTTCAAAAGATGGCTTTGGCTGTCATGAATGTTTCATATATAGTGACAGCTGATTTCGGTGGTTTTAGAGAGGTTTGACATCTGTCAATAACATTCAGTTTCTATCGCTTTGAGTTTCATAAAAAACCTTGTCTTTTACTGTGTTGAATGTGTCGAATTTTGTGTTACGTAAGAGCCGTTTCATGATTTCATATGTATTTTAAAATGACAGCCTCAAATACTTGTCATGTCGAATTATTTTTTATGGTAGATACCGATTATGAATAATGTTGCAACATTTGGGACATCGATGTGGTGGTACGCATCACTAATCGGGTCAATTAATTACTGAAAGGGTATAAGATCACCGTTCGAAACTTTTGCATAGGTCAGTAAAAGGGACGTTCATCCAACGAGTAGGACATTATTGGGGCCATTTGAATGAGTACGCGAACTTGGAATATAATAATTAAATAATCAAAAGATTAATAAAAATGAGGTGAGCTTTCGTTAGCTGATATTCTGCGCTTTCCAATAATATTAATACTTTCAACCCTTAAACAAATTTAAATAAAAGTTTCTCTCTGCTATAATGGCGAGCGGGGCTTAGGTAGTCACAATTCAGGACATTCACCTTATAGAAAAAAATTAATCTATTCGATTAAAATCTAAATAATTCGATAAATTGATGAAATTTCGGTTAATCTAGGAAAGCAATTAAAAAGATCGAGCCAAGTAGAAATACGATGCAATGAAATACATTCATGAAATCCTTGAACTTTGTAAAAAAAAAAAAATACTACTTTCTTTATGAGCCTCAAAAAAATAATGACAAAGCAACGTCAAAGTATCAATTTGGACCATTATTCCGTCCCTTTTTTTTCACTCTTTCTCCGTCTCAAACTGTCGACTGTCGCGACATACGCACTGGAAGACGATCGTCATCCACGGCGTGTGTGTCTAAATATATATATATGTATATATCTGTTGGGAGGGTTTGGTCGCGAGTTCTCGCGTCCGCGAAGATGCGTGCTGGTGGCACCGGGGGTGCCGGAAATTGGCGTGCCAGGGCCCTTGAGGGCCGGTCCGACACGTCCGTGGACCATTAGTCTTGGCGTGGCCACCTTCGGTGAAGGAGAGAGGAGAGCGAGAGGAAGAAACAAAAAAAAAAAAAGAGCAAGAGCAGGTACAACAGACAGAAGAGAGCACGAGTCACTCTCGCGCTCTTTTCCTCTCGTGCCAGGTCGTCTCTCTGATACTGAATGTGTTCGAAAAGATCTCATAAAAAAGCAAGAGAGAGAGAGAGAGAGAGAGAGAGAGAATGAAGATTTCGTGGGTGGGGTTCGCCCTCGCAACTTGAAAGGACAAGAATGTTTGACAGCCATTTTTCAGTGATCACGCCGTGTGTTGGTTATCGACGTTTGGGATCTCAACCCCTCTAGTTCTCATTCCATCTCATTCACTCCCGTTGATCTTCACTCATTCTTTCACCCCTGTGGGCTTTTCCTCGAGGAGTACCGAAATTCTCTTTATTTTTTCTATTTCCTCGCGTCTCGAACGAACAGAGCAGTTATCTCTCATCATTCTCGTCTCTTTCTCACTCAAACCCTGTCAATCTCATCCCTTTTTAATTCTGCTTTATTTTCTCCCTTTTCTATATGTATATATATATATATATATATATATATATATATATATATATATATATATATATAGCGGAAGAGTTCGAAGCCTTCACGTCTAATAGCGAGGCATTGTGTGCCTAGTTAGCGCGTTCTCCTCTCATGGAATGGATCAAGACCGCCCACGGACCTCGAGTCTCCTTGTGGCTCATCTCTCGGAGCACACGGTGATTCTCCACTCTTTTATATATATAGATATCCTTTATGTATGTGTGTTCGTTCGTGATTATCATGAGATGAGATATGCTATAACGCGCTCTTGCATTTACTTTCACAATGTGAACGAGAGAGAGAGAGAGAGAGAGAGAGAGATAGGTCTCGATATTTCCAGTAAAATTATTGATCGATCAAAAATTAGCGGCTAAATAGCCGGGCCCTGAGGCCATGACACGTCCGAATGAAGACCGTAATCGGCCTATACGGTTCTTGCTCTTGAAATTCTCAATTTTTCGTATATACATATATCTATCTATTGTATCGCACCCTCGAGGCAAAATAATTTCTCTAAGTTCTTCGCGCATTTTATTTCGTGCCTCGAAGCATCGCAACTATCGTTCCCCCGATGATAATCACAGGGGGGGGGGGGGGGGGGGAGTTCCTCGAAATTCAGCTCTGATCGAAACGATCTTTCTTCTTTTCAAATGTTTTTTTTTCTCCCATTGTCCAAATCGGGGAATTAAAAAAGAACCGAATGGGATCTCGATAAACAATTTTGACGTTTAAATTTTATTGAACGTAAGCGAATCTCTTCTTGAGGAAAATAAACAACAACAAAAAAAAAAAAAAGATTCTCAAATTCACGTTTTTACGCAAGAACGACCAAACCGATCGACCATGTCTCCCCGTAGGAAATCGAGTCACGTTCGAATGTACCCTATATATCTATATAAATATTATCCGCGGGATATACTGAGCTCCGTTAAAGTCAGTGGCAGACGTCGCGAGGATTATGAACGAGTTGCGTGAGAAAAGCGTTTTGGCATTGTCAGAATCTTTTTCGTCGGCGTCTACCGTTCTATACAGCAGTACGAAAATGATCATGAAAATTTGCCAAAAAAAATGGGAGATATACGTCTCGTTGGTTATAAAATCAAGCAATAGCACTGTAGATAATAGGACAAAGTTTATTCGGCTTTAATCATTGACAGATATATTTTTCAAAAAATTCAAAGTTTCTCACAAAACCTAGGGGGCCTTAATCGATTCTCTCCTGATTCGATACCGAAATATTCTCAAATAATACGTCTGTCTATGTCCAACGACATGAGCAGTCCGTACTTTTATAGGGGTTAATGAAATCTGAGCAATATAAATCGGATCCAAGAGATTAGCGAGAATGGTGTAAGAAAAAAGCTCCATAAGCCATAAATTCGAGATAAATATTTCATTCCATTGCTATTATCTATTATTTAAATGTGATTTTCGATTTTGTGATGATGCGTGCTCTCTCGTCTCGAGGGAAAAGAAATTTCGTGCATTCACAAGGGAAATACGAAATGTATAAGTGGAAGAGGATAAGTATGCGAGAGAGGAACAGAAGAAACGTATAAGAAGGGAGAAGAGAGACAGTCGGGGAGAAAGGGAAGAGGAGATGAAAGAGGAGGAGGAGGAGGAGGATATGCCCTGGTCAGCCGCGTGGTGCCTCGGGGTGCCAACCGCAGGATAATAATTTTATAATTGGGGGAATTACTTCGGCTCGCCGGACGTACTACACGCATTTATATACATACACGCATACACACACGCGCGCATATTTATTCATATACATGTATATAAATTCTCTTGTTTCTTCGTATAGCGTGGGAGGGCGAGAGTTGTACATAAGAGAGAGAGAAGGTAGAAGAGCGAGACATTGTTTTTATCCTTGAACGCGTGCGCTCGTCTTAAACTCACTTGGGCGAATATAAGCTTGGGTATATCGCTTTTGCCAAGCGCAGCACACCCGGAGCCCTCGAGGTACACCAAAGACGATCATCAGGCAAAAGAGAAAGAGGGAAAGAGAGAGAGAGAGAGAGAGAGAGAGAGAGAGAGAGAGAGAGAGAGAGAGAGAGAGATTGAGAGAGAGGGAAAGAGTAAAATGAAGGAAAGATGCTGTGGGGCTCTGTTGGTGAGATATGGCCGGCATATAACCGTCGAACTATTATATATCCCTCGACGAACCAAATGCTCTCTTACCCTCTATATAACCATCGTGCAACACCATGCGACTAACTCGTTCGGGCACAGAGTCCGCTGGGTCCGAAATTATGAAATTACACTCCACCACTCCCCTCGTTAAAACATTATGAGCAGTTTATCAAAAACCAATGGGGCTACGCATGTATGTATATGTGTATGTATCACATCTACACGTAGATCGGTTTTCGGGCTCGTGGGAGGAAAGAGAAAGAATTTTGGACGTCCGACTTGGCCAAATTCTTTGACTCTTAATTCGTTTCTTACGTGTATGAAATTATCCGTGTACAAAAGTTACTTTGCTGTTTCATCAAGGCGGAAATCGACGATTAAACTTTCCTTTTTTTTTTTTCGTACATCGTACCTGCCTGTTCAACGAAGTAATTGGGAATCTTCCGGAGGATGTATTTTTGGGGAAATAAAAAAAAACAAATCAACTGGCAGACATGGAAAAAGTGTTACTGCGTGAATTAGAGGCGTGATTAACGACTGAAATCACGTCATTGTGAGCCATTCGAACGAATATTTTTCGCGAAATGACAAGAAGAAGAAATTCGTATAATATCTTTCTTTCGCAATATCGATCTTTATTCGAAATAGATGCATTATTTAGCAGCTGATGAAGAACGGATTTTTTTGTTTTCTATTTCGTTTCACGGATCCGTGAATAATATTGCAATTATTGTGTTGCCTTTCGGTTCGACGAACGTTGAAACGAGTCGAGTATAAAAAGAAATATATATTTCTTTTATAGGCATACACCGTGGCGTTAGGGAACGAGGAAGAATAATATAAAATGTAATAAGTCCGCGCTGAGAGATGAATTTCTGATTTCGTCTCTCGCAGAAGAGCTATCAGACACGCCGCGGAGCTGCAGTTCTCTCGAGCACAAGTCCTCATCTCTATTTATTTATCTCTCTCTCTCTCTCTCTCTCTCTCTGCTTGGTGGAAATCGAAATAATGAGGCATCGCCTCCCGGGCATGGTCATTGGATCACGTGCCCCTGCGGTCGCGCGATCATTTCCCATTATATTATTGTTGTTATTATATTGAATATCGATCGTTCTCGCTCTATACATATATCGACGGTTGTCAAGCAAAAGGGCGTAACCACGATAATTTTGAGCGTTGCATCGTGGTGTGATGCACCATTTTGTTCGCAAGTCGGCGATATCTCATCAATATTGGCGAGATTTATAATGATATTAGGTGCACCTATACGACCGAAACTCTTCTACGAGTATTACATAATACACGCGTATGGGTTATGAGGAGGATAATTTTGGTATACGTATATATACATGATAACGAAGAAGACTGCGAGAGGGAGAGATATAAACTCGGGCTTGATCACTGATCGAAATAACTCGCAACTCGCAAACGAGCCTGCTATGAGCGCTCTGCTCCCGAGGGTAAATTTAGCACGTTCGATAGATACGCGAAATATCGAAGAGAATCGGCTCACCAGAGGCATTTGTGTGTTTGAGCTTTTGCTGAACGATTCTCAGGGTATGAAACAATTAAATTAGATTCGCCCTTTTGCGCCCAACCGAATTCCAATTGTATTAAATTTTAAAAAATATTTCGGCTCATTCGTGAGTCGCTCTTTGGTAAATCGAATTATAATGAATTGAATTATAACAATAATATACGAGTTCAAGCGAATGCCCAATCACACCTGTTGAAAGTGCCTCGAATGGAAGTGTTCATCGGCACGAAACCCTCTAGTTTTTTTTTTTAAAACAATTTTAGCTCCCGCTATAAATGGAATTCTTTGTTTAAATTTTCGTGCCCCAGCTCCCCACACACCTCTGAGGTTCGACACTCTTGGCTCATGAGGACCAATAATGCTTAGCCCAAGTTCGAGAAATGATGTATTTTTTTTTGTCAGATTCAAGTCTCAAGAGCAAATCTACAGGACTGTATACTTCGTATAATGAATCATCGGAATTAAAATCCTATTTTTCCTACATTGTACGCTCGAGTCACTGATAAACGAGACACCCTGTATACGGGACATTCCACGTAAAATCGAACGGACGATTTCCCTGACCTGTTTCGATTTTTTCGAAACTTTTTATATTCGAAGTACTACTTCGAAAGATGATTTATGATTTTTTTGAAAATTTTCGGAGCATTCGCTTTTGCTCGGTGAATTTTCAAAAAATCCAGTTTTCGTGATTCTATAATTTTTCAGATTGACATACCTCCGCTCCAAGCGAGCCCATGTAAAAATTGTTAAGACAAAAATTGTTCACAATTGACCGATCTATTTAATAGGATTTTTTTTTCGAATTTACACTGTGCGTTTCATGACAGTTATTGAGGAAGATCGACGGGAATCTCTTATAACAAAAAAGTGCCCCGATCGAATTGGCTAAAATTTATACACGATATTCCTTCTTATGTTGCCAAGAATCTCTGCAAATTTTACGATGGGATCTGTAGTCGTTCAGAAGTTATGCACCGAAGATGTCGAGTTTTCGCATCAGTACGAACTTTTTTTTGAATGTTTATATGAAAACTGAATAAAAATAATCTCAAAAATTAACATCTAACGTGAGCTTATTGAGCAAAAAAGTGAAATATAAAAACTTGTCTGTATGTGAGGAATCGAAACTATTTCACCTATTTCCAACCTCATAATTTTCACGCTACACTCACACATATCCCAAGTCAATGACCGATAACTCCTGAACGACTACAGATCCCATCATGAAAATTGCAGCGATTCTTGGCAAAATAAGAAGGAATATTGTGATAAATTTTAACCAATTCGGTTTGGGCACTTTTTTGTTACAAGTGATTCCAGTCGAATTTCCACAATAACTGTTATGAAACGCATGGTGTAAATTAAAAAAAAAATAAAAATAATAATAAAAAAAAATACGGTTCATTAGATCGGTTAATTATGAACAATTTTTGTCTGAACACTTTTTACGTGGGCTCGCTTCGAGCGGAGGCATGTCAATCTGACAAATTAGAGAATCCCGAAAACTGAATTTTTTGAAAATTCACAGAGCAAAAGCGACTGCTTCAAAAAATTTGAAATAAATCATGGATCATCTTTCAAAGTAGTACTTTAAATATAGAAAGATTCAAAAAAATCTAAATAGGTGAGGGACAAAATTGGCATTTTTTCGTTCGATTTGACGTGAAAAGTTCCATATGTGGGATGCGATTCCTCGGCGATAAATTCGCCGATGAATCTTCGCGGACTTCGTTTACAGCTCTCTCTCTCTCTCTCTCTCACCCTCTTTTTCTTCTCTCGTTTCATTCCACCGCGCCCGCGTTCCGGATCTCGTCCGATCTAATCACCAAAAACTCTCGTTCAACGCGAAGAGAGAGGAAACTCCCTTCATTTCGTTAGCAATTTTCCGTCTTGCTAGAACATCTCTCTCTCTCTCCCGCATTTCTTGCAGAAGGAGAAAGAGAAGGAGACAACCGCAAAAGCAGGAGGCGCACAAGTATAGCGATCTCTCGTTCTTCTTCTGTCATCTCTTTCTCTCTCTCTCTCTCTTTCTCTCTCGCTTACGAAAGCTTGCGAGTTAACAAAGTTCAGGAACGCGAGACACGCGTGTATACCACTAAGAGAGAGAGAGAGAGAGAGAGAGAGAGAGAGAGAGAGAGAGAGAGAGAGAGAGAGAGAGAGAGAGAGAGAGAGAGAGAGAGAGAGAGAGAGAGAGAGCGGAAAGAGCGTGTGGTGGCGCCTCCACTCGTCTACTCAAGAAGTAGTATTAGTAGCAACAGCAGTATGGGTTATTAGCAAAGTTTCACTGACCGCGGCATTTCCTTAATTACACCGTCCCACACCATGCACATACCGTGTACATTCGCGAGCTTCCTATCTCTCTCCCACAAGCCCACACGCACAGAAGACCCCCCCGGAGTCTTAATCAGACAACTTTTTTTTCCCTGAATCTCGAAAGAAAAAAGCCCTCTCTCAGACTTTGCGACACAAAAATTATTTCTCTCTCTCTCTCTCTCTCTCGCCTATACGGAAGCTTTTGTCATGTCCTCTGAAGCTTTCATGCAAGAAAAAAAATGACAATTCGTACGAAGCGATTGCAGGTTTTTTTTTCACGATGTTTTTTTCATAAATTTTCTGGTTGACCTTGACAATGGCTTGATAGTATTGTCATCAATGACATTGATGGCAAATATCATTACAACGAGAAATTTGATACGACATTATTCATGTCGATGGAGTAATGTGGGCATTCTGCTGGCGCAGAGGGTGAGCAGCGACTTTGAAATGTTCGAAACGTTTTCTCGGTCGATAGTTTTCTCCTCTCGATCGATTGCCAGGAAACGAGCCGTGACGGTTGCGCACACACCGGATAGTATACGGGATAGAACCGACGAGATTTATATCATATATATGTATGTTTATATATGGAAGAATGAGAGAGAACTTGATGTAGGAGATATGTGTGCGGGGACTTAAAGTATATAAGGCGCAATCGACGTTTCATGTCGAGAGAGATATGTATGCGCATGCTTCTGCGATCGCAAAAGTTGAGCTATATCGCTTATTTCTCATTGGCAATTACATACGCGGAGTAACAAGTGAAATATTTTTATTTCGAGGAAAAAAAAAATTCCACTTTTTTTTTGGCTTCGTGGTGGTATAGCTAGAAATTAGAAATTGCCATTTTTAATTCCAGTAGTTCGATATTTGTAAAGAATTTTCATGATTGATGTTTCTTTGATCACAGACACCAGGTATAGAGCCTTTTTTTTAACTTGACAGCAAATGCGAACAAAAACTTTTCGTAACACGTGCACGGAAAGTGGGTCTTTTTTGTCCTCATTTCGAAGCGGAAAATAAGTCTTTTTGAGCCAGGATTCAATTCGTTAATTTTTTTTTGTCCTAAGCCAAAAATACTGGTCAAAAATGAAAAATTCGAGTGTCAGAGCGCGCGCGGTGACACTCGAAACTCTCGGATAATTATTATCATTTTTGACCAGCATTTCTATCCACGGACAAAAATCATTAACGAATTGAATCCTGACTCAAAAAGAATTATTTTCGGCTCCGAAATGGGACAAAAAAGAATCACTTTCCGTGCACTCGTTACAAAAAGTATAGTATGCATCGCGGACAGAGATCGACGGTAACTTTTGACTCGGGTGAAGTTGGCTGCATTCGACTTCACCCTGGTCAAAAATCACTGTCGTTCCGTCCTTGCAGCATAATGTACTATTACTCCAACTAGGATCAACGCTCTTTGCTTTAGTCGCACTTGATACTTCAAGCGAGCCGAAAATTTCCACTCACATGTACAAGATTGTTCCGGAGAGTAAAACAGCATTTAAAAATCTTTTATACAATCGTACACGTTGCTCTTTATTTATTCAAAGCTCATCTGCATGAAGCTCACCGAATCTCAAATATACACGCGCGGTTGAAGAAAATTTTTAACCAGAGACCGTCGCGATGAGGAACATATTTATAGAGCCGAGTGGGAGGATGCAAATTGTGCATAACGAGCGAGCAAGCGCGACGAGAGCGATATGATAACGATGGATCTCTGGGATATGGTATAGTAATACACGTTTCCATATGTATTACTTATACCCGATGTGTATACATGTGTTTATAAGAGGATCGCATGTCGCCTGGGTAACCGTGGCAAGAGCACCGGAATTATTGGTATCAGGATTGCGGGTTATAGGAAAGACTATCATAATGCGAACGCGAGCGGTCATATTCGCGAGAACATGCATACATATAAAAAGTTACTCTTTCTCTTCCTCTCATCCCTCTCTTTCTCTCTCTCTCTCTCTCTCTCTCTCTCTCTCTCTCTCTGAGCCTTCAGTCTGTCAGCGATCACAGCCTCTCGTTACATTTAATGTTATACGAACGGAAAGAGCTGATGATGGCAGGGTACAAGAACGTATATGCGAGCATAAACTGTCGTGGCGACGGTGAAAGAGATAATACACACAAGACCAGCGAAAAGTTTCTTGTCTCCGGAATCATCGATTTTACGCTTATCAGTTATCGTCTCGAAGGATTCTTGACCGCGCGTCCACTCAAATCTTCAGGATCTTCGCAACAACGATTCGGCTTTATATAGCTTCGCGTGTATACCAACGCGCGTTCACGTATACATCAAAGATCGAATGAGAGAACGTGAATTCAAATAAAACACGAATCAAAATCGCTGTCCTAATTACCGGTCACATGACCTTTATCGGGACTCGTATAATTAATACGTTTCCTCAAGAGCAAACGAGAAATAAAGAATCGGACTAGCTGTTCGCCAGCCTTCTTTCCATTGTCACGCAACATTATGAATCCATCTACGCGCATATTATGAGCACATGTATAGGCATGGGTGCTCTCGCTTAGAGGGTGAGCTTTGTCGGCGGTCGAGTACTCGGCGTGCACAAATCGCTCTATACTCTGTGATTCGAGGGGGCGCGGCTACACCGAGAGACAAAACAGGAGCAATATACATGGCTCTGCTGCCAGAGACAGAGAGGATTATAGGAGTATAAAAAAAAAAAAGCCGTGCGCGGAAAAATGCTCGTGCGAGAGCAGCTATACACGAGAAAAAAAAAAAAAAAGGTCGAACCCTTTGATTCGGGAGCAAAACTCGAGGGGGCTCTGTCGAAAGAGGGCGCTCTCGCGCGCGTGGACTTTATAACCCGTTGAATGGAACGCGAGAAGCGAATGATCGAGGGAGGATGTGCCGGAGAACGCACACATACGCACACACGAGCGCGCACACATATAACAAAAAGGCTTTCTTTCTTTCAACGCGTCTGCTTAACTATATAGAACCTAAAGTATACATACATACGGGCCGTTTCACATCAAAGTGGACTAGATTTTTCATCGAGTGCACTCTTTGTGACTGGAGGAATGTCAATTAAAAGTATATAAGGGCAGCCTATAGAAACATAGTTTTGAGGAATCTTTCTTCTTTTGTTTCGAATTCGCGGCGACTGTGAAAATCGACGTATCGTGTCTTTGCAAATTCAACTCCCGAAAATCGCGCATCGAACCACACAAAAGTATCGTCCTACAATATCGCATGAAATATCCCATACATTTAGTTTTTACATGTAAGAGCACGAGGAGCGCGGGGGCTTTAATACGTATACGCACGAAGTACGGCTTTGTCCATCGAGCCGACCGAAAATTAGCTGCCTTCTCGTGTACACGAAGAGCTGGCGCGCTTTGTTTTCGGGGTTACCGAGGGTTTTATAAGCCCCCGCCCCGCTGCTCGCAGGCATCTCTTTCTTTCTCTATTTTCGCCTCATATGCCTCTCGTTCGTTCGAGCTCCGCCTCGAGAAACGAGGAGAAGAAGGGAAAAAAAAACTACTTATTACGCTAATTATACGCGGGTGTGCGCGCGCAACGGGGATTAATGCCGCGGTGTGTGCCTCACTCTCGCTGCACCCTCGCGATTATCCACCAACTGTCGTTGCTTTATACTTATACAGATATATGTATAATATGAAGGACCAAGCATGAAGCATATATAACCAACAGCATGCACAGGATACATGTGCCTCTCGGTTAATACAATTTGGTCGCTCTGCGGGTGTTGTGCAGTAGATATGTATTTATAAGTATACGCATGCAAGCGTTTTGATGGACTTTTTCACAAACGATTCGCCTGCTCTCTCTCTTTCTCTCGTACGGGAAACCACCGCAGCGGCAAATCAGAGCGTTAAATATACAGTCTGGGAGAGAATAAAGTACGATGAGAATGGGGAAGCGCGTATGAAGAGAGCATAAGGTCGATGAAGACTAATGAGAGAACGTAATGGAAGCGTGTCAAATTTCGGTTGCAGGGTTACCAGTTGAGGCTATTTTTTTTTTTAGATATCAATACGATTCGTAGAGTGGGTTTGGTATGGTCGAATATACGCACTGGTCTTTAGAAAGGATAGGGCCCTAAAAAATTTGGAAAAATCCGTCAAGTTTACTTGTATTTCTCATTTCTGTTACGGGGCTACTGTAACGATAATTTTTTATACGAAATGAGTCTATAGTTGCATCCCCTAACTATGAAGATAGGCGAGAAAAAGGTATATCGAGGAAAATATTCGATAAAACAGTGTTTGGTTGAGTCGAGTGAAGAACATTCATTGAAATTTTCGAAAAATTTCAAAATATAATAGAATATGAATGACCACATCAATTTCGTGTACAATGATTGCCAACAAAGAGGAATGATTTACAGACCGCGATCGCTGAAATCCATTCTCGAATTGTAAATTCTGTCACCTTCGTCACGCACGCACACTAACCACTTTCATGAACATCTTGAATAACATTTGTTTCATGAAAAAAAAAAAAAAAAACAAGAACCAATAATGATAACAATTCATCGACGCATCGGGTGCTCTAAAATTCAAAGAATTATTGCCCTCAGCTGCCATGACGCTCTACTTATCTATAAAATATATGTATATACGTATTTATACAAGAGCGCGGTCGATCGCTCCTGCTTCGTTAAAGTATGTGGGAACCAGTCCAGAGGCAAAGAGCATACACGCATATATACGATATATCTTGGCGTGCTCTACGCTATTGCGATACGGATCAGCGAATCCTCATTGGCCTCATCGTACGATCGGAGTCATTCGCGGAGACCACCTCCAGAAGCGAGTCCCGAGAGCTCATTGGCCACCGATCTTCCGGCATGTCGTGTGTGTTAAAAGCGCCAAGAGTCTCTCGTGTGTACCCGTTTCGCTACATATACATCAGAAGAGCTCGCGCGGGGAACACGCGAGAACAAAGAGAGTGGGGACCCCACCGCGAGAATTCTCGCGGTTTTACATCATCGGGACCGCGATGGGAACGACAATTGAACGAGGAAAATTTCTTCGCGATGATTTTTTTTGTTGGAACTAACGATGATTTTGCATGAAAGACTCAGGACTAATCAGTTTTCGGACTGTTGTCAACTGTCATCAATATTTTGAAGCTTTCCGAGTCTCCGTAAAGTTCTGCTGGGTTCATGAAATGCTATACCACGTCTTATGGGAAAAACTCTCGCGAAAATTCTACGAAAAGTCTATCGATGAATAATGGAGTTTCTCGAGCCATTTTGTTGAATTGGAATGATTTGAATAAGTGTCTAGGTAGAAAGACGTCCGAGGACTTGGAAGAGACAAAGTCCGGAGAGGATGAAAAACAAACAAAGCGGAAGAAGTTGCGACCGAAAGAGAAAGAGAGAGAGAGAGAGAGAAAGAGATTGTTCCTGTCGTTGCCGCGTTGGACATATGCGAGGAGGGCTAAGGATTGGGTTGAGAGAAGCGCGATCCACGCGGTGTTGAGATGCTCCTTCGTTCTTCCCTGGTTACCTCTCTCTCTCTCTCTCTCTCTCTCTCTCTATCTCTTTCTGTGGTGTGTTTAATTAGCAGTCCGAAGAGAACCAGACGCCATATACTCAGAACTCAATCAGATCCCTTCATAAGAGAGCACCTCTCCCTATATGCACTCTCTGTCCAACACTCTCTTTTTCTCCTTTCCCCGTAGCCCGTATGCATAATGCGCCCAGAGCTGGCCTCCTTCGCGAGACGCGCCTCTCTCTCGAAACCAGGTGTGGGTGACGAGAGATGAGAATGAACCGCTGTCAGAGCCACTGTCGCTGAGAATCCAAGGAGTAATTAACCCCTGGGACTTTTAGCTTCGTGGTATTAATGAAAGATTAACAACCGACATAAATTCTGACCTAGAACTGTGAGCTGGAGAACGTTTTGACATGAGAATACCAGATTTTAAAAACAAACGTATATACAGTCTTTTTCCGGAGATTAAACAAAATTTGACCAATTTGATATCGATTAGATGCAAAAGAGTCGCGTAATTCCATCAAGGATTTTGAACAAGCTGCGGAAATTTCAATTAAGACGAACAGCACCATATATTGGACATCCAACGATACCATATATTGCAATGAACGTTGCTGAAAATATATGGAAAGAAAAAAAATTAGAAACAACCCATTGAACTTCAGGTCTTTTGCTTCTATTCGTTCGGGAGCAATTGGTATCGAACACATTGATCGCTTGCTTGTGTTCCTTGACCAAAGAGAGGCCAACACGGGCACCGAATTGGCGAGAGGATGAACAGTTTGCGACCACCACTCTTGGAATCGTTATTATCATCGATCAAGAGAAAGGGGAGGGGGGAGTGAGTGAGTTTCGGTCCATACGGATTACCATTTCAAATGTTAAGGTCTCCTCTCACCTGGGACCCGAGAGTTTAGCCCGTTCTCGACTATACATATAGCACACACGTGTGTCCCGACGAGAGAAGGCAAGAGTATAGCGTATAGTTGTCTCGTATGTATAAGGTACCTCCAACTTCTCTTTTACGGGAGGGTTTCTCTTACACCGGGTGGTCCAGAAAAGATCTTGGTGGGGGGCTCGCGTCCGTTTAAACTCATCGAGTGGGAGGAGGGGGGGGGGGGTTATTATTTAGTTTAGCCCTCGCTCTCTATCTCCTCATCTTCGGTGTTGTGTGCTCTGAGCTCACGCGCGCCCGTTGTTCAACATCGCTTATATCTATACAGCCTCCTTCGCTTTCCACCTATATCCGCTAACCTCTTCGTCTTTCTACGCCGAGCTTTACACCACATGCACATATGTTTCTTTTTCAGTATATCCACGCATCATCTTCGCACCCACACGTCTATTCTCATTCCATTCGGAGTTACACATTCCGTCCCGAGGCTCCTGTCGTACCGTAGAGTCGGTGAACACCTCTCGCAACATATATAAGGCAATATGGATTCAGTTTTTGAACTTTCAAGAGTGGACGGGGGGTTCAGTATCATTTAAATTCAACGTTTACTGCAACGATGAACTTGAAACCGAGCTTTTCGTAATATAGATTGTAGTTTTCTCGACCTACTCGTATTATCTAACTGTAAATATAAGTATAAGACCACAAAAAAATGTATCAAAAAGGCCCCAGCAACCCTGTCCGGATCATAAGCTGAAGACCTGAACTCGGTTGCATCCTCAAGCTCTTCAGGGATATGTGGACAAAAATAATTTCTCATGCGTCAAGCGGTACTATTAACCATTTCAGCGCGTATGAGAGGAATCGTACATTGTTCAAAAAAAAGCCAAGAATGCTGGTGCGTCGCGAATGTGGCACGAAATAGAAAAGTCTCGCGATGCATTACGTTTCGACGAAACTTACGTTTTTCCAGGTATAATCGCGACGATTGGCATTCACGAAGCCTCGATCCGATCGCCACTGCAGTGCTATATGCTCGTGAGAATAACAAGGAGAAAATTCAAATCGCATGGAAAAACCAACGATTCGAACGTTGGAGCATTCCTCGACAAATGTTCCAGTTCAAGGATTCTTCCGGGTCAATTCTCCGCTCAACTTAAACTGGATCATTGTGAAATGGTTTCGACGCGATGCGATATACTTTAAAGACTTTAGAGCATTTATTAAACGAGTAAGTATAGAAATCGGTGTGCGAGGAGAAGCGTGCAGGTGAGAGACACGAGAATGGAGTAACGAGTATACTCTTTAATATACTGGCCATAGCAGGTTACTTTTGCTGCCATCAACTTCTCGCGATCCACACCACCTTTTCATATGCCAGAGACTTTATAGGAGTGTATACCCGAGAGTAAACACGCGATATGTTGTGCTGGTAATACGAGAGGCAAAAATCTTTCCTCCATCTATACCGAAGACCATCAGCACACAAGGTGCGTTGAAAGTTTGCATTTCTCGAAGCCTCTTCCTCTTGTGTGCCTAGTTAATTACTCGCGTAGTAAATTATCCGGTAATGAGGTGCTGGGCTGATGCCCGAGGCTTCTTTGCCGCTCTTCGCCACTCGGCCGCACAATATTTCGTATAGCATCTCTTGTCTTTGTTACCGCGAGCGCAAAGAGTCCAAATGGTGCGATGCGGTGGTGAAGCCTCTCTGACTTTTCTCTCTCTCTCTCTCTCTGTTTTTCGCTCTTTTAACCCCCCTCTCCCTGCTATCACAGAATGGAGAACCAATAAATCCATTGGAGCCTTAAGAAGGGTATATTGTTGGTTGTGAGGTAAATCATCTTGGGCGCGCACACACGGCTGCGAGTGTTTCTCACTCTCACTTGCCAACTTATTCTCCTCTCCATACTTTTTCTTCTTCGATGGAGCACACACACCGTCCACCTTTCTCCTCCTCCTCCTTATTCTTTTTCCTCATCTTCTGCTCATGCGGTTTCTTCGTCGTATTCACGTATACATTTTCTTCTCTCTATACCTCTCTCAATCTCTTTCTCTCTCTCGTTCGTTGGTTTATTCTTCTCTCGCCCCCGAGACACGTTTGTTACACACGTGGCGCGATGCTGGGCAAAGCTGTTGCCCTCGCGAGAGAGCCGAGATACACACCTTGGCAACTCGTCGAATACCGCGAACACATCGCCACCTCACTTCTCGAACTGCGGGGCCTCCCCGTCGTTGCGGTCCAGTTAGCGTCAATAGGCGGACACATGGCTCCGTCATTAGCGTCATCAGATCCCTAACGCCTGCACGACGAGAGCTCCTTGCGCAGTCAACTCTCTTCCAACACACTCGGATTCAAAGCTCTGGCACACATTACACATACGCTACATCGTGTATCCTTCAACTATACGTGTGTATACTTGAGATACAAGAGCGCACCGCTAAACCTTCTTGTACAGCGAGTCGAAATATCAGCCTCGGGGCACTCAACTATATACGATCGATCGGATATATTTTTCGTTCTGTATCTTCGAGACGGAGAAAAGAATATGCGCGGGTGCATATGGGACGCGAGAGAGTGAACTGTTGGACGAGAATATGCGATGGGATTTGTCCATAACGTATACACGAATAAAATTTATAGGATCTCGGGAATTGGTGCGTACTTTTTTACCGAAAAATCGAGAAGCAAGATTTTTGTTCTTCAGCAATCTTGAGTTAAGGACCGTGAAAGTGTTGGCTAATCAATTTCATGAAGGGGGAGACCTCTTTCGTCTTCTACCCCGCGCAGTATAAAGACCTTTCTCTCTTTCTCCAACCTAGAGTAGCTCGTCGAGAGTATCCCTATGTGTTCTGCTACGGGGATTATTAATGACGCGAGGGCAGAGAATCTTTCTCTGCCTGCATCACGAGAATAACTCTCTGGTCCTGATGCTTCTCTGTGTATACAAGAGCCCATATCGCAAGGTTCAAGTATCAAGTGAGAGAGAACGAGAGAGAAAGAGAGAGAGAGAGAGAGAGATCTGTGTATGTTCCTGGTTCGTAATCGTGAGAGAGAAAGAGAGATAGAGAGAAGGGGGGGATGAGCAGTGACGAAGTATCCGGCGGGCTCATTCCCGAGAAACCATGGCACCGGATCATTAGTGCTTGGTGATGCCCTGGCTCCTTCGGTACTGCGTGCTGTTTCGAGTTGCGGTGTAGAGGTCGGCTGCTGCCCACAGTTCTCGCTACTGTATAACGAGCACCTTTCGTTCTCCTCATCTCTATCTTATACGAAAGGATGAACGCGAGTGGCAACTCCTCCCCCTCCCACCGATCAAGTTATCATTCACGCGATATAGCTCGTATGATTTGATGAACAAGAACTCCTTGACGTTGCTTACACATAACGCGTCTTCGTGTCAGTTATATACGGCATAAAAATGTGCAAAGTTCTTGAAAAATCTACAATTATACTTGATTGTAAACAGCGATCAATAATTATTAATTTAACGATTGAGTATTGCAGCTCTGTGTATCACTAGACGAATAAATAATTCTGGATCACTTGTTATAATAAATATATCATGGATTTTCGAACTTTTTACAAAATGTTTTTCTGATGCACAAAAGTAAATACCAAATCGGCAATTGAGACAATGCTATTTTTTTTCCCCCCCCGACTCAATTGTATATTCTCGCATGCCTAATGAATCGGCAGAATCTTTCTCATTATTATTCCACTGACAGGAAGATATAGAGAAGAATGAAAATAAAAAAAAAAAATCCATTCTGCCTTTGGGACGGGACGAGGAGAATTACACGGTGGGAATGACACAACGAATGATTAAATCGAAAGGCATAACCCAACCATACATCGTCGTTTTGCTTATACGTGCCATCCACACTCTTCGTCATGCTCGTATTTTATACCTGCGAGCGATACTTCGTCGTCAAGCATCGAAAAATCATTAATTAATTACCGCATTGATTGATTATTATGATTGAGATGTAGCAAAATGTTGTACCACTTATGTATGAGTAGACGCATATATAATTTCCACAGCGATTCGAGTGTATTATATACGAGTGGGTGGCAGAGGTTAGGTCTGTACAATCCGTTACAATGACGACGGGTAAATCGTATCCGGTAGTCGACGCTCGGAATACACATTAGGATATATACTCTCTCTCTCTCTCTCTCTTTCTCTTTTTGTCCTTCGGATGAAAAAGAGGCTAATTGCTCTTACCGGAATTAATTTATATGCATCTCACCAATCGCCCCCCCCCCCCCTCCCCCCTAAGCCTCGATGAGCAATCGATCGATTTCAATCGGCCAAAGACGCTCGCAATTCCCTGACGAATCATCAGAAAGATATAGAAGAACGGAGATGCAATGAATATACATTAGCAAAAGCTTTCGTGCTGGAAGAATGAAAAATCGTATCGCGCACGAAAAAAAAAAAAATAAGGCTCATGACCACCAGAATGATGTTCTCTTTTTTTGTTTTGATTTTTGCGAAGCGTTAAAATGATGGTCGAGCTGGCAATTACCCAGTTCTCGAAACCCTCGCCCGCGAACGAACTTTATTGTTATTCGTGTCGTGGTGGCCTATGGCCGTTGTTCACCCGCGCAACTGACTGGAATATCGTATGATCCTCCTCTCATAATACAAAAGTGTGTTTCTGTGTGCGGAACGGGGGGGAAGGAGGAGGAGGCGGCTCATCGTTGTACAAGTTACTCCGAGACAACAGACAAAGATATATTTATATACAGCTTTCTCTATGTTCTAAGCTCGTCTCTGTGTTTTCTCACAGAGGCATAAATCTTCGTGGGATCTCGTTGTTATACGTGCAGCATAGTAGTAATATATACACATACACGTTTATGTAGTAAAAACCACCAGGTATAACAGAGGACAATATAAGCATAACGCGGCAATTGTCTTAGGTTCCTTGTGTACTTGAAACTCTGTGTGTGTGTGTGTGTGTGTGTGTGTGTGTGTGTGTGTGTGTACGGTAAATTTTATGTACACTTCGTCTTCGTAGCCTGTACGAAGTCGTTTGTTGGTTCGTTTGCTACCACGATCATCGACCGGTCGGAATCATATAGTTGCTTCGGTGCGCTCATAGTAAATCTCTCGCGTATAGACTCGCTGCGAAGCAGCGCAGTCTTTTGGCCACTATGGGCGAGTATAAGGGGAAACCCGAGTTATTGGCCGCGCGCGCAGTCTCCGGCGTATATGGTCAGTGAAATATTTGTATTGAACGAAACGACGGATTGTCGATGACCGAATCGATTGGCAGACGCCAATAACTGTATGCGCGCACAAATTTTGAGTCTCACCAGTTTCAAAGAGCTCTGGAGCTCAATGCGAATAATATGGCGAGGGGAAGTCTTTGCACACGAGGAATTTCTGTGCTTTGCTTGCTACATAGTTGGCTGGTGTTATTAACTTTTTTTATTTTTATTGCAAAAACCCGTGCCAGCGCAATGTTGTATAAAGAGTTTCGTCGTATAGCTCCATGGAGGAGAATTCCTCGTGAGCAAATACTTATATTTATAATAATATATATCGATGGCTTAAGGTTATAAGGGCGTATGGTGAAGCAGTGCCCTAAGTTTCTGGTATTCGGACATTGATATCCGTTGTGTATGCATTTGTTATAGTGAATGTATGCATGTGCAGTGGGCAGAGAGGCGATCTTCGTGTGAAAATTTGTTCTCGCAGTTCGTCTTTCCCATCAACGAGAGATGGAGAAACCGTTGGGTTGCTTCTCTCTCTCTCTCTCTCTCTCTCTCTCTCTCTCTCTCTCTCTCTCTCTCTTTCTCGTCAGCTTAGCCGTACCACAGAGCTTTGTTTGTAACTTGCCACTCTTTTCGTTGAAGAACACGGCAATTTTTGGCTCAACGAAGAGAAAGAGGGAGAGAGAATGAACCGACCAACTTCTCGTCGCTGTTACCCATAGAAATATCGTCCTATTTTCTCACTTCTTGCTTTTCTCACGAGGAAGATGCTTGCGAAATTGTTCCAAAGCTATATTGGCATCATATAGCCGTAAAAATAAAAGCCAGACTTGCGTAAAGAGGAATTCAACTCCCACGCTACAAAATTTTACTCCAGCACGATTATGGCAACTTTTTTTGATCGATGCTTCACACTCGTATATCGGTTCAATATAGGGGAGTATTAGGCAACGATGATCATCTATAAGGGTTAACATCGAATTACTTCGATGAGATGCAGAGGTAATCCAGAGGTTCTCGTCGGAAAATTACTTTCATTAAAATGTTTTAATAAAAATGACACTAAAGTAAAGGCTTGATTTATGGTCATTTTAAGGTAGTCCTCGTGCAAATGCGTTTATAATGAGAATTTGTTGAAATTTATAGTGGACGAAGAGAATGCTAGTACCCAACTTCTCGTGAAATTTGAAGCAGATTGACCGTTCCCAATTCGAGATATTCAATGTCAAAGTTAGCAACCATTACGCGTAGGAGTATGTAGCAAGCATTGCTGTACCCTGATACTCGCACGGTTTTTTTAAAAATATTACAACTAAACGCGTAACCAGATTTTGATAAAAAAAAATTGTAGACGGGAGAAGACTATTATTCGCATGTTAGGAAAAAAGAACAAAATTATTAACCGTTTCGTTTACGAACGACGATCACAAAAAGAATGCAATATGAATGAAAATTCGACGCGTGAGCTGCGTATTCTATGGTATGAATATATCTGAATATCCACGGTTCCATGTGTAACAGTCATTTCTGTACAGACTCAATCAAAAGCTCGCTGCGCGTGTATGACCACTAGCGCCGTGTATATTTTATCATGTGGTACATAGGAAACTTTCTCGCGCTATTGTAGAACGAGGACTACCTTAATTACGATCACATGTACGGTCACTATAACACTCTCTCATCAACCGCATGATTTTTCATATCTCAATAATTGACGCTAGCAATAAATCCATAATATACAAAGAGTAAGAGTAGAAATATTTATAGTTCGTTTTTATCTCTTACTTTCCGAATCGTATTGAGATATTAGCGCGCTATATTCAGCACGAGAGAATGTCGAAGAGCGCGGCCTTCAGAAGTCTCGCGGTTTTTGTTTTTCTTTCCTCCCCGTACAGGGGAATATAAATATGTAGTGTCCGATGTTTTTACGAGGACAAAAACTGTCGAATAACAATCGTAAAGGAAATCGTAATCGATGAGCAAAAAAATGAGAGAGCGAGAGAGAGAGAGAGAGAGAGAGAAAAGCTCTGCTGCAAGGAGAACGAGATCAGTGTATAGAGACGATGATGGAGCGGCTAACGAGCGAGAGAAAGAGAGATATGGTAGTGCATGGGAGTTTCGCGTTACGCTGAACATTAGCCGTTACTGGAATAGCCATCAAAGGATGAGTGAGAAATAAGCGAGATGGGAAACAAAAGTTGGTACAAAGCGCGCGAGAAAGAGGCGGCTTTGGTTGCTGCTGCAATGATTCTTTCGCAAAGTGCGCGACGGCCGAACAAAATGTCTCTCTCTCTCTCTCTCAACTATAAAATTCACGAGTAAAATATATATATAGAGAGAGAGAGAGAGAGAGAGGTTGAAGGGTCGGTATCGTTTGAGGCTCCCTCATACATACAAAGATTCGAACGCCCTTAAAACCCCGCAGAATATTTTTTTTTTTTTTCATCCCATATTTCGCATCATTCTCGTTGCAAATCTCGTACCGGTGTAACTCACTTCGGTGAGCGCACCGAGAGAGAGAGACGAGCCGCTTTCGCGAGAAAGAGTAAGACTTTTTGTTTCGTGCATTGCTCTGGATGAAGCGTCGGGTGCGATTTCTTGGGCTCTTAGCACGTTATTCCCGAGGTAAGATAATTGGTGGAGTGTAAGACTATATATTTATACATATATACAAGCCGGATAGGGCAGAAAAGCCGCCGCCGCCGCCGCCGCCGCGATGTTTTTCTTTTTCTTTTTCCCTTCGCTTTTAACTCATCAATGCTCGTAAATGTACTCGAACTCTATCGTAATACCCGAATATAGGCATCATGGATATATATGATGATTGACGCGCTCGTGCCACCCGTTTTACCATATGTTTTTGTCGATATAAACTGCCGATATAGCTGCAGAACACTTTTAGCACACTCACCGCATATCATACACATTTGCTATCCTGATATCTCAAGGGCCTAAGATCTAGCGCTATATACTGTCGATACGTCCTTCGTAAACTAAGCCGTATAAATATACATGTATATATCGAGCGGATCTCGAAGGATTTGCCCGGTGGAATCGCCGATCGTATATTTTACCCGGAGCGATCATTTCCCGATCGTTTGGACTCCACTATACAGCAGTGCATGGCACTGAAGATTCCACCGCCTATTAAGATGAATCACCACTGATTCATCGTTCATTCCCTTTCTCCATCCACGCCCTTTTGTTTTTTGTTTTTGTTTTGTTCGTAACGTTGTTTTATTTTTTCAAAATGTTTTTCTTCCTTTCCCTTTTTTTTTTTCCCCCCGCTATAACTTTTTCCCGCGGCCTTTATATCTCCTGCTTGTTCCTCTGTGTTTCGCACCGACGCCGACACGCGGACAGTGCAGAATTCAAAAGGATATTCATTCGCGCGAACTATGAGAGACTCTCTAGGCGAGATGGAAGAAGGCTCTCACGCTCGGATTTATCGCTCTCGCGCGATCTCGAATTCTAATATAATCGCTCGTGACAAACTCAAACCAGAAGGCGATCCAACCAGTCTCTGTGTGTGTGTGTGTGTGTGTGTGTGTGTGTGTGTGTGTGCATTTCTACCGCGAGTTATGCTGCACTTTCTGATGCATCCAAGTTCTACTACATATTTTTTTTTTCAATTTTTTTTTTTTTTCTTTATCAACTCGAGACTCTCGTATATTCGCATTCTGCTCCATACGCCAAGACTTCTGCGGTTAAATCAATATACAACGATTGCGATCTATCGGTGGGAAAAAGTCCATAACCCACTGGGGGGGGCGTCCCGCTGTGATACCGTCTGTATTATATATTTGCGAAATATATAACGTAACTCGAGCAATCGTGACGACGAAAATTATGAAATCGATGAATAAAATATCATAATTAGTTGCAAAAAAAAAAAAAAAACATGCACGAAGGAGCTTTCTCACTCAGGTATAATTTTCCAACCAATTTTATTTAAGGAGAGTACAATTTATTTGTATCAAACAAAATTCGCTATTTGATGAAACAAATTTCATTCGATTCAAGCTCATACGTTCTTTAATTCGTATAAACATCATACCTTGATCGAATAAATTAATTTTTTTTTTCCCTCGAATTATTTCTAATACTTCCTGCCGCAAAGCTCTGTGGGGGGAATCCTCGAGGAACGATTCAAGACTCGAAGGGCGAGAGTCATCAGTGCCAAACTACCGGAGCGCAATCATGAATAATAGTGATATAACGCGATATACTTTACTCACTCACTCTCGCGCTATCTTTATCTTTTTCCATTCTACGGGGATGACCAACGGCATATATAGCCAGTCTTTGGTATCAAAGATAATTGGAGCTGCTTTGTTTCGCTCTTGCGCTACTGCATGGTAGTTTGGAGGGAAAAAAACAGAACGCTCGCTGGGCGGGGAAAATAGTGGCGCGATAATAAAACAGCGAGGGGTAAAAAAAAAATAAGATTGCAAAAGGGAATTCCGAGTGTGGCACGATGAGTGCCGCGCAAGGTATATGGTATAAAGTTGAAGACGCAACAGGCTAGAGTTCGATGAGAGCCGAGAAATTCTAGAAAATATACTTGTAAGATAATGGATTCACGTATATAGCTGCGGCACAGAAGAATACGCGATTTCCGAAGAGTTGCAATTTTTTTTTTTCAAACATTTTTCCTGTCGAGAAAGGTCAATGTCATCGCTGAAATCACTCTCAGGGCAGGACTATCCTGAGGCAAGCTTCGGCGTTTAGATAACGATTTATAAATGATGAATATTTTTCGAGAAAACGTAGAACTTTAGTGCGGCTATAAAAATTAAAATGGATTCACGCTTTAGTTTTTGAGATATTTATCGGTAAAGTTGAGTTGAGTCATCCTGGCTTCGCGAAAGGGCTATTATCAACGTTATCAAGTCCGCTTAGGAAGAACTTGGATAAGTTACCGAAAAATCGATCGTGGGGCCAAAAAAAAAAACGTTTTCAAAAGCATGTTAAATTTTGAAAACGATTTGTGTCCCCTTGTTTTTGAGATGGCAAAAGATCAGCAAAAGAGAGATTTTCGGGTCTGTAATTTTTGAAAGAACGACTGCAAACAAATTTATATTATACACATGTGTGTGTAAACATTTGAAACTCTCCTTCAGCAACTCCTACATGATATATATATATATATATATATATATATATATATATATATATATATATATATATATATATACACATATAAGAGAACTAAAGGAGAAGCAGGAGAAAATCGGTAGGACGAACGATACTTGGTCCGTTGGACTGCGTTATTCATGGACATTGCGTAGGCTAGGAGCATCGTGTCCGAGGCATTATCCACTTACAGGGAATTATCCTGGCACGTACTCCATCCACCCTCTCAGGTTTACAGCAACCTGGTCTCCCGGTGTGTATACCTCAGATATGTATATATAATATATAGATATATATATATATATATATATTTATAGAGACCGAGGGAGGCTCCTTTATTCGAATTGCCGGAAAAATTGGCGAGGTACAGCACCGAGAGAACCGAGCAAAATGCAACAGAAGCAATATACCACAGGGAGAGCGTGAGGAGGAAGAGTCGCAAACTCCATTGTCCATGCGAGAGAGATAATAAAAAAATAAAAAATAAAAAAATAGCAAGGATATTGCACTTTGTTCGAGAAAGTAAAGGGCATGTTAAAAATAATACAAGCTTCAAGAAGGAAAAACGAATCGTGAGAATTAGTTCCAGTCAATTTTCTTTTTCTTCAGGATACTCGAGTGTATTCTAAAGGGGAAAAAAATGATCGACAATACAAATTAATTGCACTCGGCTCTGATTTCATGCAAACCCAAATATACTTTCGGATATGAATTTTTCAAGTCGGAGTAATCATATTTAAAAAAAAAATTTAAAACGAAATTCTCATGCCCACAATTTCGTTGCTATTTTCATTTTACTACAAGTACGTGGCATTTTTGCTGACTGTTTGCTCTTCAAGAAGCATGCGAGAGTAACGATCGACTATAAATGTTTCTTTTTTTTTTTTTTCTTTTCGTTTCATACCTTTCATTCCACTGTGTTACTGGTTTCTCAACGAGGGCAAAGCTTACGCACTTTCGTTGCGTATATTACGCTACCGAGGTGATTCTTTTCCTATAACTCGGGCAACTTATGCTTCACACGAGAAACGAAGAATCTTCCTAACTCAAACAAACACGCGGATGCTCGAATTGCCCGGTGGGCAAATTGTTCTCCGTTCGAAATGGGAAGACTTACCATGGGAGAGCCGTCTCGGGTAGGAATTTGAAATTTTTTTTTTTCTTCTATCGATTGCAAATTCCTCAGGACTTGAAGCACCGCAGAGTTTATCTACTCTTCTCGTTTTCACAAATATTCTATATATTATATAATACAGATTCTAAATATTCTTCGACGTAGGTGTATATTATAAATAACAAAAGCTATGAAAATCAAATTAACAATTAACGGATTCAAACGACTAATCGAATTATCAAAAAAATATATATATATACATATTTCTACTCAAATTTTTGATCCCCGATATGTGATTCGAATTGAATGAATATTTCCTCAAGGTCTACGTGTATTCACGCTCAATTAGCGATTCAGGAATATACGACAATCGTAAAAGCCACAAGGCCTCTCCCTCGAGAGTACACAAGAATGGATCTGAGATCTCCTCCCTCCTCTTTTCTTCGTGTCCACGCTGGTATGCGTGGGAGTTTAAGCTCGAGTTTGAATAAATTACGCACGTACGACTTTCGAGTGTACGCAGATGGATATATAAGTGTGCGGTATGTATGGATAATCACAATTTGTACCAATACAACGAGACTTGAGATACAAGTCACACACGGTATAGTGTCTCGAGGATTCGGGCGAGTTCTGTACCCCGAAAAAAGATTTTATATACATATATATATGTGTGTGTGTGTGTATAGTGTATATGTGCGTGTAGGTATCGTAAAAAAGACAGAGAGAGAGAGCTTCGAGATAAGTTAAACATTTCACGTAGTAACTGGTAATTATGGATGCGTTTAAGCAGCGGCAGTTTGGGAAACTAAATAAAATAATCTACGTGAGCGGAACTCTTTATTGCCGGATTAAAGTTCCCCCCTCTCTCTCTCTCTCTCTTTCTCTGCTTCCAAATCTCATTTCTATACGTACACACGATCCTACCCTGATCTTGTCTCTCTCTTCGTACACGCCTGACAGTATAACTCACCACTATCTGATATCTCAATCTTATTTATCATGAAATACACCAAATGAGGGAATAATTATAATATATATATATATATATATATATTAGGGTGGACTTTTCTTTTCTTCGCTCCTACCACTCAAAACTTTAGGCTTTGACATTAAAGCGAGGTCGTCGTTCAAGGAGGACGCTGTAGCTTGAAGTTTAGAGGTAGCTCAACGAGGATTTAGGTTTCTCATCATAATTAACACGCAAGAAATATTGTTTTTCGTTCAAAATTATGTCAGGCAACCAAAAAATTGGCGATGTCTGTGTTTCTTGGCTTATTTTGAAGCATGACTCATCCCTTAAACGATGATAGGTCGTTTTTCGACTTACCTTGTTCCAATTTTTTTTACACCCTTTTCGACTACAATAGTCACTTTTTCAAGTTTACAAAGTCTCCAAGGTATCAAAATGAGTCCAAAATTAATTGCTACAATTATTTATTGTTGATTCGAATATAAATAATCAAATCCAAAAATTGTTAAAACATGCAAAATTTCTCAAAATGAACATGGTTTTTTGAATAAAATTGAATTCCGTATTTCCGTATCTTCAATTCAGCGGTAAAAAGTTATATCTCTGTTATTCCAAAGGGGTGAAGGGCTTGAAAAGTTATTTTGTAAAAGAATTGTAATACGTTCGAGCAACAGAGTGAATATGACGAGGAGCGAGATCGGTTATGAGCCAACACACGTGGTATCACCGGGATATCGTCGAATTGAAAATGATGATTGGCGGTAAAGAGGGCCCATGGTGAAAGAGCGATAGAACGAGAGAGGGGGTGGGGGTGGGAGAGACGATCAACGGATAAATAAAGGCGCAGGGGATGGGGGAGGGATATCTCACACGAGTACATTACTTCGAGACGAGAGAGTGAAAGGGTTGGACACTAAGGTGGGCGGCATCGCATGAGAGTCCGCGTGCACTCTCGATCTGCTGCGTTGGCTCGAAAACGACGATGCATTAAAGAAAAAGAAGAAGGAAAAAAAAAATAGTTCGCGAGACCGGGGGGAGCGCGAGCGCGAATTAAGTCGATCGCTGTGCGTGGAACCACATCCTTCGCGCCCAGCCGGCCATCCCGAGATATCGCTTTTCTTTTGTCCCTCGGGCAAACTTGCCGGTGCGTCTCTCTCTCTCTCTCTCTCTCTCTCTCTCACTCTGTACGTTCTTTCGTGTCTTTTCTGCCTCTCTCTCGCTCTTTTTACCCCCCACCCTGCTGTTGGTCGAGTAACGCTTGCCCCACGGCGCGTACTTCTTCTTTATTATCGACATCAACGATCGTCTTTTGTTTTATAATAACCGCGAGCTACAAGCTGATGCTGCGGTCACAGCGAAAGATCCCCTATGTGTGAGCCCAGCAGCAGCAGCAGCAGCAGCAGCAGCGAAATCTTTCCTCTCTTTCTTAAATTCTTCTTTTTCTCTGGTTTGACTTATTTTTTTTCGTCTTTTTATCACGATTTTTTTTTGTTCCTTTGCGATACCAACACTCGTCTCCCTGTGCCAAGTTCTTCAACCGCTTGCCCTTGTGTTTTGTTATTATTATTTTCATTATTATTATTATAAGTCTATCTCGTGATATGCCGCGCACACGGCGCGCGGTTAAACTTGAGAATAAATTACTCACGAGGTATCTTCTTGGGAATGAAACTGTAATGTAAATCGACCAATGTTCCTCTTTCTCTCTCTCTCTTTCTCTCTCTCTCTCTCTCTCTCTCTCTCTCTCTCTCTCTCTCTCTCTCTCTCTCTCTCTCTCTCTCTCTCTCTCTCTCTCTCTCTCTCCCTGACACGTTTTTTTTGAGTGGAGAATCAGATCTCGGGAGAAATGGGCAAAGATTGACCGCGGATTGGCATTGACGCGACCGTAAACGCTTCAGCACCGGGACGAGCTACCGGAATTATTTTATTGTACGAGGCAGAGGTTCCCTGCGAGAAAAAATTGCGCGAGCTCGGTGATGCAACGATCAAAATTCGAGGATAAAGAAAAATTAACATTGTGCTGTTTACACGTGGCAGCCAGTCGAATGACCGCTGCACTGTGAAAGTGTTGAAATATCGATATTTAAATTTTGAAAAAAAACGAAGGAAAAAAAAGAAAAAAATATTACGAAGGGACGAATGGGGACTCGTGCTGTTTGACCGAGAGAAAAATTGCGCTTGTTTCTGAGAACCTGCAAGATTGTAATCGAATGTGACTATATAGTTTTACGATTCACGATGAGTTTCCCAAATTATTGATTCTGAAATTTCACGTACTTGGATACGCTTTTTGGCTACCTGATCTTGGATTCATATAGATTTGCCAATAATCGTACTGGAAGACTCAATTCTGATATGTATACGGGTACAGATCGGTCCTGTAACCGATCTGGTTCATGTGGACCATCATGAAAATTTTGGGCCTCATGAAATTTTGAGTAATGCAAAAGAATATACGTAAAATATATTTACTATAATTGCATTAATAAAAAATATACTTTTTTTATAAACGTTAAATATTTCATATGCATTTGATGCACAAAATTAATATATTGTTTGCAGATGAATTTTGTGCGAAATATACACGCGATATACAAGAGTAAAATAAGTTTTTATAAGTTACACAGCTTGGTGTCTGTGTTAAAAAACATGTGCCATAAATTTTTCAGATTTTTTCCTCGATTTTTTTAGCTACCATTGGATATCGAATTCTTTCATTTGAAATTTTTTGATTTTTTTTTTTCATTTAACTTTGGCGGCTTGAATGTGAAAATAAAGAAAAAAAACCAATTCTATATTTTTTTTGTAAAAAAATCTCAACTTCCCGAAAAAAAATATAGCCTCATTAATATACGCGTGGAAGACTGAAAATCACAAGATTATAATCTGAAAAGTTATTTTTTGCCATAACCCAAAATTAAAAAAAAAATCCCTTTTTTCAGAAAGCTGAGAAAATTTTACATAGTATATGTCATTTTTAAGTTGGGATCTCTAGAAACACTCCGGGGATTAATAAAAGTGTTGCCTACTGGTGTAAATACTGGGTTATTGTTTTTATTATTTTACCATTACGACAACATAAAATCATTCCAATTGAAATACATGTGCTAGAGAAAACGTTTTTGAGTTCGAATGCAATAATTGAGTATACCTTTGATAGTCTTTGAACGCAAAGATCTTTGTTCAATTTCAGTTTTTGAATTCAGATACTCAATATTTACCAAAAACTTAAAAGTTACGTTTGATAACTTGTTTGAAGCTTCTACCAATTAAACAAATGTAACCGTGTCGAGCTCAGTCAATATATAGTTCATTCATTCTAGCCATTTTTTCTGCAATCTTCTACATAATTGATTTTGCTTTTGAAAAAGATTCAGGGGTGGCCCCTTAGTGTAATTCAAGTTTCCGTGACGCGAGGGGGTCGAGCTTCAGCCGCCATCTTGGAAAACACGTTTTATCAAATATCTCGTGAACCGTGCATCGTACGACAAAAATAGTAAAAACCTTTCTCGCAGATAAGAAAATTCTCTACAACTTTTATCCGAAACTTTTTCTTGTATGGTGAATGATTTATTATTTATAGCGCGGAAAACTTTTACAAACATGGTTATTGCTGAATATATAGTTAAGGTTGTTGTAAACCGTAAAAATGGTGCATTTTTGGAAAAGTTTGCCGCGCAACCGAGAATAATCGATCTAATTAATCCGAAGTGATTAATAAGTGAGCGACTATAATTAATTAATTGTGTGTGTGTGTGTGTGTGTGTGTAAATTAAATAGTATAATTTTGATAGTGTGACTCATATTTTAGAGGGCTGCAAAGTAGGACCAATATCAGTTGCAAAAAAATGATCATAAAGGCGAGAAAGAGAGAGAGAGAGAGAGAGATAATGAGCGAGAGAAGAGAGAGAAAAAATGAGCAAAAGTACCAGTTTGGCTAAGCATATATACCAATGGAATACCATACATTAAATACACGTATGTAAGTATGTATATAAAAGTATGTATACAACATTGAGAGAGTTCGAAGTGTGGTGAGAGGTTGAACGACCTAGCCCGGATCCGTTCGCGCGCGGCGCGCGTCCATACCGATCGCCACCTCCACCTTCTCGTCTCCTTTTCCCTCTCGTCCTTCTCTGCGTCGTCGTTTTCTTATTCTTACATCCTTCACTATCTTATCTCCCTCTCTCTCTCTCTCTTTCTCTCTGAGTCCTCGCTTTTAGACGCTCGCGATGTGCCCCTTCTCGTTACCGTGGCCATAAATAAGTCCACGTACGATTCAACTACCGTCTCTCTTTTCGATAAGTATTAACGCCTTGTCCTTACGATATACGTTACGTGTCTATACCTATATATATATATATATATATATATATATATATATATATATATATATATATATATATACGATATACATGCATATGGTTTATGTATAGAAGTATACATGTACATAGCTTGGACACGGTGACTCTCTTAACGAATGCCGTGACGCTGCGGTTATATATACACAAAATGCTCGGTAAGCACTGTGTGTGACTGAGGCTGTACTGATGCTCCTGATGATGCCAGCGCACCGTGCATACGCTATGTAAGAATGTATTTGTCACACATGGTGTCTTTGATCTAAAGAAATATAAGCTACACCTTTCAGCTGCTCTCAAATTCGTGAAAAAGGACACGCGAAAGTTGTGGGAAATAACTTTGTGAAATTTATTTGGAATGCTATTGTTTTTTCTGGTCCTGAGAAGAACTGCGATTAACCAGAAAAAAAACGTTGATAGAATTGGTGCATGGGATCGGTAAGAATTGTCGGAAAGTTCAAAGTTAAAATTCTCCGTAAAAAATCACTCGAATCATCGCGTGAATCCTTGTTGGATTAAAAAAAGAAAAATAAAAAAGACTGCTATCGGAAATAGTGAAAACTGATGGCACAAGTCGTACATATTAGCTGTAAATGTATATATATATATTTTTTCAATTCTTCATATACTGTGAAATGTTGACGAATCTATGCAGAATTGAAGTAATCATAATTCTATCGCAATTATTTCGACCCTTTCACGAGAGGTTAACTGATAAAGTCAGAGCTATCGTCAATTCAATTGATAAGATCAATTTTAACTTTCCCAAAAAAGGTGCATGTTTTTTTTTAGAGAATTGATCATAATTGTAGGGGAGAAACAGAGCCCAAGGAACGTTTGATTTCAATTAAATGCTTTTTTTTTTAATTCTTTAATGCAAAGCGATTTAAAAAAGTGAGAATCTGCGTCGATCTTGAGAAGTGTACGCGAGAAAGAAGAAAACAAAACGACTATCGGCGAGTTTCGAGTATTATTAAAGAGAGTGAAAGAAGCCTGGAAGCAAAAAACCAACAACAACAACGAACGCGACGAGACTCTTCGGGAACGATTGTACTACGAAGAGGGGTAAGAAGGACCTAGCTCTGTGCTTACCGTGGTGTATATGTACGCAGAGTTAAAGGACACAATCGATCGTTCACGATAAAGTCGACGATGGCTACTACTCTACCCCCTTCTCCCTCGCTCTCTCTCACTCGATTTTTCTCTCTCGCGAACGAGTCCTTTGTTTCACGAATGGCACTCAAGGGCACTGAAAATCGAGTACGTACTCATGTTTGTACTTTCTCTCTCTTTCTCTCTCTCTCTCTTGCTCTCTGTCTATGATTCCGAAAGTGCAAAGCTGCCGAGATATAGAGAGAGAGAGAGCCTCTCTCTTCGTGCCACGCGTTTCGGACAATACCCGGGGAGACCCTTCGAGTCAAAACATTTATTATTCAAATTTCTTTTGTCTTTTTTTTTTCGTTCTTTCTTTTTTCCTCTTCAACCGTTTGATTTTTTTCCCTCCGATATCGGGGCCTCAACACTCTCGGACACTTCATGCATTGTCCAGCCCCCTTCTTGTCGTTAAACATTTATCGATTCAAATCCCGGTCATTGAAGAATTGAAGAGGGCTTTTGCTTCGAGCCTCTCGACGACTAATCTGTCCCTATTTCGTTGTTTCTTTTTGTGAAAGCTTTTTTTTTGTTTCAAGTCACATTATACAAAAAGGATTCCAAGTGGCTTCTTCGAGCTTTTCGATCATTTCTAATATTCGGATATAGCAATTAACGTTCGATACGAAATCTCGCTTTAGAAAAACAAAAAGTGTATACATGCCTGGTAACACGAAGTATACGTTTTTCGAGTATTTTTCGTTGATTTTTTTTCGTAAGCCTCCAAAAGGGTTAGGAGGCAAAAATATAGTCACGCAACGCTAATAAGATATTTCTTGTTCTTCTGGAAAATCGATAACTAGATTTTTACGTCTAGGACAACTTTCAATGATACTCGAAACTTGAAAAATTGTCAGACTGATAGTCCAGTCATTCTAGACAAAAAAGTACGTTCATAATGCAAATGAAAAAAAATAGCAAAAACCTTTTTTTGTAGATAATAAAATTCTGTACAACTTTTATACGAAACTTTTCCTTTTATAATGAATGATTTTTTATTTATAGCACGGCAAACTTTTCCAAACATCAAGATTCTTACTGTTTAGATCAACCTTTACTATATATAACAATGTTTGTAAAAGTTTGCCACGCTATAAATAATAAATCATTCATTATACAAGAAAAAGTTTCGGATAAAAGTTGTAGAGAATTTTATTATCTACAAAAAATATTTCTACTATTTTTGTCGTACGATGCACGATTCACGAGATATTTGATAAAACGTGTTATCCAAGATGGTGGCTGAAGCTCGGCCCCTCGCGTCCCGCCAACTTGAATTTACACTCAGTCGGGGGACACCCCTGAATCTTTTTCAAAAGCAAAATCCATTCTGTAGAAGCTTGCAGAGAGAATGGCTAATATGACTGGACTATGAAGCTTGGATTATTTTGCGAACTTTAATCCTCGTCAGAGCTAACGATGTTTTGAGCAACCGTTAAAGCCATACGATGGGTCGTTCGTGTCTTTCGTTTATTTCACAATTTTAAAACTTAAAAAAAAAAAACTGAAAAAATTCATGGGCCTTCTTTGAACCCTTAACTAAATGATAATAATTTGTCCCATCCGAAAAAAAAAAATTTTAATAACAGTTTCAGGCAAAATATGGAGACGCGCAGGCATTTTTCCCCGCACTTTGCATTTTGGCCCGGAGACACGAATGACCCATCGGTAGCGTTTGAGGCTTAATTACCAAAATTACGAGGGTTAATTACCAAGATTACGATCTTGAGAATTAATTAAAGAAGAAAAAAAAAAATTAAAATATTCTTTTTTCAACGAATATTTTGAAAAAAAAAACGATAGGATAGTGGTTGGCATTGTAGGCTGATTAAACGCTCGTGGCCCACACGATCTCGTTTTCATCACAAGAAAAACAAGGAGAGAGAGAGAGAGAGAGAGAGAGAGAGAAGGAGAAAAAAAGAGGGAGAGAGAAAGGTCGCATGACGACAACGCAAATTAGAGATCTGATCTTCAGATCTCTCGTTTCTCTCTCTATCTCTCTCTCGCTCTCGCGACCATCAGACACACAAACACAACAAACACGTCTCGTGTCGAATAACCGTTCGATTTCTCGCGACCCCATAACCCACACCCCGTCGTTAACGTATATATAGGCATAAATCGGAATTGTCGCGAAACGAAGAGTCGTAACTCGCACGAATTAAATATTAAAAGGACGTTAGATACGTCCTTTTGTACGTTAGAAGTCAATACGTGTTTTAAATACACACTCACACACGCATACGTCGTTGTACGACCGTGATTACGATTGTCCTCTGGCTCATCGTACGCGAGAACTCATTTGTTTCTGGATCACGACACTCATTGTCTCTCTCCCCAGCATCATCATCATCATCATCATCATCATCATCATCATCATCATCATCGGTATAACACAATGACAAACAAAATGGACATCCTTAATCCATCAACATCGATTAAACTCATCGAAATTTTTCGTATTTCATGATTTTTTTTTTTCAATAATTTCAGCTAATTTATTGGCAATTTTTTTTTTTTTTTCTTATAAATTCTGTTTTGAAGTAAATTTGCAGGTAATTAGTCTTAAAAATTGGATTTCAATTTAAAAATCGTCAATACTGTGTCAAGTTTTTTTTTTGTTTGGATGTAAATCGTTTAACATTTTTCGTAGTAACGCGATGTATGAATTAATGTTTAGAAAATAATTGAACGATTTTAATGTCAATTTATAAAATTCACTAAACAATTGGAAACGATCAATTATTCCCGAATTCTCTTCAATCTTGCCAATAAAAAATTTGTCCCATTTTTCTAATTACATTTTTGTCCCATTTTATATTGGTCAAAAATTTCCTAAAAATAATCAAACACTCCTTACGATATAGGGTAGACGTACCAGTTGTGGCCACTGTAACCGTTTGTGGCCACTTCGCATTTCCCTCGAGTTCTTCGAAGTTTCAAGGCGGCTGTGTTAACTTAATCGGGCGTAAAATATTTCGATATGCGAGATGTTTGGGCACGACTATCGATTGCTTTATTGAATATCTGTTAATTTATTGTAACGAAATATGACGAAATGTGTCAACGCTGAGCGGTTGGTTAGTTTTCTCGCCAGAAGTGTTAAGGGATCCCGAGGTGAGAAGACTACGGTTTCTCATTATCTAAAGGATCCAAAGTCATTTCGCCCCATAAAAAATTTATATTTTATCGGTTCGAGCTCATTTTGCGGGTTGGAATCACAAAAAAACTGACATATCAGCTAAAATACCTGAAAAATATGCGAGGGTGGCCAAAAGTGGTGCATTCAAAACGCGATTGTTCTATTTGTGGCCATATGGGCGACAAATGTAAAATACTTGACAGTTATGTGGTGGCCAAAAGTAGTATATATTCAAAATGATATTGTTCTATTTTTGGCCAGCTTATGGCACGAACAGAGCACGCTTATACCATTTCAGTAATATGTTTATTACGGAAATAAATAACTATATTTTTGACTCGAATCTGCCGATACTGATTGTCTGAAACTTCACCTTTCGTTTGTAGCGCATTCGTATACCAATTCAAAGCTTGATGGCCACAACTGGTACTAAGGATGGCCAAAAGTAGTACAAATGTGGCCACAAATGGTGAAAATTACAGCTACGAGATAAATTCATATTTTCTTATTCATCGTGATCAGAAAAGGTTTTAAAGCATAACAATTCGATTCTGTGTACCTTATAGATTATATCGATCACTTTTTCAGTCCTGAATTTCCAATAATGTGAACTCTGTTCATAAATGAATTTACGAAAATGCTCAAAGTGGCCACAACCGGTAAGTCTACCCTAATCGAACATTCGACTCTCCATTATGTTTCGAGGAATTTTTTCACGCGTAAAGTTATCCCAGTCTGGCTATTTTGGAATTATTTCGTCAGTCTGAATTTCCTGATACGAAAAATTGACGATAATTTACAAATTTCTTTTTTTTTTTACTAAGTTAAACGAGTCTTGATTATAATTCGTGCGAAACTCGCATGTATCCTCATTAAAATTTTTTTTTTAATCGCTTGTGCACGGATTCGCAGTGAAATTTCTCGCTCTTGGGATGATTCTCGGACTCGATCTCTTCCTGTGTGGGGCTGCACATTGCAACGTTCCAACTAGCACACATTTATCTCTCTCTCTCTCTCTCTCTCTCAAAATAATGTTTTCTCTCTTTTCGAGGATGTGTCTGCTCGTGAATATATGTTGGAAATCACCACAGAGAGAGAGAGAGAGAGAGAGAGAGAGAGAGAGAGAGAGAGAGAGAGAGAGAGAGAGAGAGAGAGAGAGAGAAATAGAGAGAGAGAGAGAGAGAGAGAGAGAGAGAGAGAGGGAGAGGGAGAGAGAGAGAGAAAACTCTTCGCTCGCTGTTGCTTCTGATGGTCTCGCTGATTGTATAATTGGGAGACCAGCAACGAGCTACGTGCGTCACTCCGATGATTTAGTCCGTTATCCCTCTCCCCCTTCTGCTCCTTCTCGCGCGGACCCCTTAACCCTCTCCCCGCCCCGCCGGACTTCGGTCAATCACGTCGTAATTACTTTTAATGCTGGACGAGTCGACTGACACAATATCTAACCCGACGACGAATAACTAACGCGCACACACACGAACACAAACTCTTTCATTCGCTTCGTTACGTTTTTTTGTATATATATATATATATATTCCATAATAGTCAAAAGGGCGTATTTTTCATGTAAAAGTAGGAAGACACTGGGGCCTTTTGGCTGTGAGGCATACTGGTAACGTTTCTGTATAAACGAACTCGCCTTTTCGTCCCTTCTCACTCTTTCGTTTCATCCCCCTCACAGCCTCTCACCTCCTTCGCGTTCTGCATACTTCGCACGATCGAATTAATTGGTAATAGACCGGCCAAGAGAGAAAGGAATAGAGAGAGAGAGAGAGAGAGAGAGAGAGAGAGAGAGCAAAGTTCCCCCTCTCGTAATACTTCAACAGGCATCAGCCATCATCGCAAATATTACGATTAATATTGATAGGACCACTTTGCCAATCTCGTGTTCGCACACTTATATTTCACGACAATATTTTTCATGTTACATCGCGAGATGGTAAATTAAAAAATTTTTATAAACACATATTTAAATATATATATTTTGTTTTATATAATTTCCTGGCCCGGGGTTTGAGATAAATTTTGTTATGACATTCGGAATATTCGTGAAAAAACGGTAAGGCACGAAGATCGTGCGCGTTGCATCTGTACTGTAGAAAGTTATTGACTATGCTTTTTACAGATCGCCAAATAATTGACAATTTCTGTATAATTTCCATAAGATTTTTTTTTTTTTTCAATCGAGCCGAGCTTAATTCTTTGATGACGATAAAATTTTCGACGTTACGCGGACAAAAAAATCTTGAGAAAAAAGATTTAAAAAATAGTAAAACTTACTTTTCATTCGTTGCCGCGCCGGTGTGCGATTCTCACGAACTAATAACATGAAAAATTTTCTTCAGCGAGTCGGTGCACACACTGTGAAAAAAAAAAATTACGTCTTCCTCGTCGAGATGTCGCTCCGTCCTAGTTTTTTTTTGTTTTAAATATATGTATGTCTTTTTGGATTGCAGATAGACATCTTATGGATATGTCCAATCGTATTTCGGACGTTTATCTCGTTCGTTACGGAAAAAAAATAAACATCAAACGGTTATTCTTTTCCCCAATCACCGCGGTCTCTGTCCGTTTTTCCACTCGTCAATAATCACTCGACGAAACTTGGGATACGTGAGAGAGGATTTATAGGACAAAGGGATCGAAAACACTTGCGTGGGGACAATGCATTGCGATCTCGGAGCGGAGGCGGGTGAGACGAGGAACTCTCCCCCACACTTGCAGGTGGTCGCTCGCGCCACGGTCTTTGTGTGCGTTCGATACGAATTACTAATAAACATGTTGCCGGAATATCGACCGTCGACAAAGTCACCGATGAGTTTAGAAAAAAAAAAAATACATCGATTTGCTGGTCTATGCAAAAATAAATCTCGCGAAATGCGTGAGTTGCAAACGGCGACCGCCAGCCGTCTCGAGATAAAGTTTTGTTTTTCGCGATACAGTCAAACAAAAGTACAATTTCATTGCCATCACTGTTAAATAAATTTTTCGAAAAAAAAAACCGGCACGCGAAAATTTTTCTCGCGCCACAGTAAAAATTCGAAACAAAGAAAATCGCGGCAAACTCTCGCGAGTAAAGGAAAGTGAACGGCGAATTATAATTGTACTCATTGATCGCGGCGAGTCTGTCGATTTTTCTCTTGTAACATTGTAACGCTTCATACTCAGCGGGTGGGGCGGGACGAGAAGAGATTTTAACGATTTATCGAAAGACGAGATCGAAATGTTTACCCATAGTTAAACGAGTGGTCGAATCTTCCCCTTTTCCCCCTGTCGTGGTGCCGCTATAGTGCGTGCTCGCTCGCGCGCCGCCGTGGGTGCTTTTATTTGTTACGACACTGGCAACGTGTGCAAACGGCAACCCCGCGCCTCGTCGACAATAAGTCATCAATTTAACAAAACTTAATTACTTTTACCTGCGCCGCGCGATAGTTACAATCGGAAAATGTGTGAAAAATAATTGAAAATTTCGTAAGAACACTGAGTTAGAACTGCGATTGTTTTTTGGTTTTTTTTTTTTTTTTTACACAGTGGGGTAAAAAACGTAAGTGGCGCTGTGGCGGTAAACTGAAGAAACACTCGTGGTGGTTGCGAATAAAGAAAGTGACGCCTGTTTTGCCTGTACGTGTCCTTTCTTCGTGCTTGGTGAAAATTTTTTTCCGATCCAACGTAATCGTGCTCTCGTGATTGATACGATCGATCGATGAAATCATAAAAGTGTAGATATTGTGCCGATGAGATGATCGATTTCGCGTGATAATATTCGTCTGAATCAGCCCGGATACAGTCGGAAAAGGTGAGTGAAAATATTTCCTTTTTTTTTGTTTGTTTTTTTTTTTCATATCACGTCCGCGTAGGGACGTGACTACGAAAACGACGCTTGTCTATTCGGGTCCCTCGTGAATTTTTTATTCATAATACTAGGATCGATTTATTGATTTTTATCGTTTCCAATGCGATTTTCCATTACTTTTTCTTCTTCTGGATTTTTGCCTTTTTTTTCTTCTTTTCGTTGTACAAGTGAGAAAAAAAGTGCGACGAGAAACTGAGAGTTAAGTAAGTATATTCTCTGTGAATTTCCGGACTGAGGAAAAAAATGGCCAATAATCGTTCCTCTAATGTCAACGAGGCGTCAGAAATGCGAAGAAAAAATTCCATTAGTCGAAAGCCAAAAAAAAAAAAAATCGATTTTTCATTCCAATCGATTTTTCATCACGAAAAAATAAAAAGAGCCCAATTTATGCTTATTTATATTCGGAAATATGTTGAAATTTGTATGATTTTTGTTTATCAAAACTGTTATTAACAAATAATTTTGTTCATAAAAATTGAATTGAAAAAAAATTGAAATAATTTTTTCAATTAATTAATTATGAATAATTTCTCTTGAAGCATTGACATAATCGTAATGAAGAAACAATTTTCATAAATTGTACATTTTATATTCAGAAAAACTTAATATTTTTTTTTTTTTCAATCATAATTGTCGAAAATGTTGCATTTCAGAAAGGCATTTAGAAAAATATTACGTCACAATTATTATCGCTGGTAAAAAGCCAGAAATCGCATGATAAAAAGTATGAATGCGCGCCGTAGGAAAGAAAAAAAAAAAAATTGAAACAATCTTTTCAACGAATTAATCATGAATAACCGTTCTTGAAGCGTCAACATCCATTGTCAATAAATTCTCGCAAATTTTACACATTTATACGAAAAAAAAACTTAATTTTCGTTCGTTTGTTCAAATTCTTGACAATAATTTTGTCTCATAAAAGTATTTTGAGCAATGTTATCGTTACAAAAAAAAAAAACGCTGCTAAAAAGCAACAAATTGCGTAGATAAGAAAAAAGTGCGAATGCGCACGATATGAAAAAAAAAAAAAAAAAAAAAAAAAAAAATTGAAATAATAATAATAATAGCAATCGTTATCAACAAATGTGAATCGAGACAAAAATATTTCATCGCTAAACAAAGCCAAAAGCAAAATTAAACGAAAATTTCGTAACAAACAATCCAACATTAATTTCCCTGTAACGAACTATGAAGATTCGTTAACGTCGAATAAATTTGCCTGTACGTTCCACGAACATTTTTTAACGATTTCAAATAATTATCCTGATCAAGCGATATTTTTTGTTTTTTGTTTTTTTTCCCCAAATTTTTCAGGCTAATTATTTTTATAATCCTCCCTGCCCCAGATTACTCGGAGGACGTTGAAGAAACGAAAAAAAAAAAAAAAAAAGAAAAACCGAAGAAAGATCAGTCCCAACGTTCCGAGACAGAAAAATCATTCCTCGCATGCGCGCTAGGGACTCGCAGCGAGGAAAGAAAATCTCTGCGCATCGAAGACATTGTCGCCGCTCCGTCGAGATGATGTCCTCATCGGAGAATCGCAGAGCGTGCAAAAGATTCACCGATCTCTGGGTACGCGCATATTATACGAGGGACATAAATATTACCGAAGCCAAGGAATAAGGAGGGCAGGAAGGAGAGATTTGTTTGAATTATTCAAATTAGATACGAAATTGAATGCGTGCACTGCTCGTGTGCAGGTAATGACGGCACTTGCATATAAATGGTAATTATTGTCATTATTCTCCACGAGGTAATTGTGTACCGGTGGGTACCGTTTTAAATGTGTGTGTGTGTGTGTGTATGTATGCATGCGCATATGTTTCGTACAAATTTTCTCGTCTATACAGTGAAATCTCTCGTATTTCAACGTAATATCATCCGATTCGTTCGAATCCAATGACCCCGGGACATTTTTTTACGAAACACATTAGCGCTTGAGCTCAAAATTCTTTTTTTTTTTTACCATCATACACAAAAGATAGGCTCTTTCCGGCTCGTTTTTCACCAGCTTAACGTATTATAAAAAAAAAAAGCTATAAAAATTCATACGCCAGCTTTGAACGCTACAGCGCTATGTGAAGAAGAAAATCTTAAATAATTATTTGCAAGATATTTTTTTTTTTTTTATATATATATATAAAGAATTTTGTATTTTTCTTGCTCCCAGTCCTCGAAACTTGAGCTTTTTTAGGAAAAAAAAAAAAACATCCTCGCCAAGAGAGAGCTCTGTGGCTGAAGCGGAAGCCGCCGCTCATCGGACGTTTCTAATTTCAAGCGCCAATTAACGTCGACAATGAACTTTTTGAAAGGAAAAATTTGAGACCATGAGAATTGTATTTCGGATTAAGAAAAAAAAATGTTCATTAAATACATTTTTGGTTTTATTCCTTTTTTTATAAAAAATTCTAAACAATTTTAATTTGTACAGCTTTGTCCGAAACCATCGTGTTTTAAATAAAAATTGAGATCGATTTTATTCATAACAATTATTTTGCGATTAAAAATTGTTTATAAATTTTTCTAAACAATTTGTATCTGGTGAAATTTTTTTTTTTTCGCGATAATTTTTTTTCTCGACTCAAATATGTACACTCCGTGGTTATTTATTCTCTTGCATGAAATAGGAAATCATTAGTCTCGGGGAAGATAGTATGTAAGCAAATTTATTCGCCTTTAACAATTTTTCCGCAATGACTTTGTGCAAAAAAAAAAAAAACGCAAAATGTCATTTATTTATTTATTTTCCGTAAATATTGATGCCAACTATGCCTTTTTTACACGTGGCATACGTTTTTCGGTGAAAATCAGCGACTAAAAGTATATATTGCGCTTTTGATCTCTATCCTTGGTTAATAATTAATTAAATTCCGCGCACAAAGCTTACTTTTCGTTTAGCAATATCGTTTACAACTTTTTGATCATTGAGGATTCTTTTTATTTGAAATACAATTCCAATGGTTTCAAATTATTCCTTCCAAAAAGTTCGTCACAGACGTTAATTGGCTGTTATAATTAGAAACGTCCAACGAGCGGCGGCTTCCGTCTTTTTTTCCATCAAAACTCAAGTTTTGAGGGCTGGGAGCATGAAAAATAAAAAAAAAAATTTATTTCGAAACACCCTAGTAACTATAAATATATTGCACGGCCTATTCGAACAATTAAAATTGGCTCGGACAAAAAATGAGCGGCATTTTGGTTTTAAGGGTTGAGGGATGTATGAGCCACATAATTCGAGTCGAAAAAATTTTTGGTGAGAATTTCAAGTACTTCCGCGTTAAAGCAAAAATTTGAAAAAAATCAACCATCTCGAAGATGATAATAATATTGATTTCCAACAATAAAAATGCCGTAAAACTATCAAAAAAATTGTTTAAACAATAAATTGTTGCAGAAATTTCCCGTAAAAATGTTTTACGATTGTACGTAACAAATTCCTCGATTTTTCCGAATACACATGAATTTTTCAAGGAATTTTCTTATGGTTTTTTTTTAAATTTTTGTTTATGAAAATTTTTAATTTTGAAAATTGCATGAAAAGTGATGAATTTTGGATATGTTCTCGTACAAAGGTTTTATATTAACTTCACGAAGTATCCGGATCATCGAAACGAATACTTTTATAAATACAATTTTTCAAAATTCTAAAAAACAAATTAAAAACCATAAGGAAATTCTTCGAAAAATTCATATGTATTCGGAAAAATCGAGGAATTTGTTGCATACAGTCGAAAAACATTTTTACAGGAAATTTCTGCAACAATTTATTGTTTAAACAATTTTTTTGATAATTTTTCGGCATTGTTATTATTGTGAATCAATTTTTATTATCATCTTCAATATGGTTGATTTTTTTGCAAATTTTTGCTTCAACGCGAAGTACTTGACAATTCTTACCAAAACTTTTTTCGACTGGAATTATGAAGCTGATACATCCTTAAGGCATCGTGAAAGTTACGAGGTCTTTCACTATATCACTCGACAATATATATATTTGAGATTTTACTACGTATATCAATGTCCAACTCTTTTGTGTACACATGAGTCTTATTTTTCGTTTATTCGCCATATATATATATATATATATATATATATATATATATACATTTATACAGATATACGTGTGAATATATATATATGTTTATATATATGTGTCTGTGTTTTGTGATGCACCGGGAGTGCATCACAGCAGAGTGCATCGGCAACTACAGCGGCGCCGTAATTCCGTGTTCCCATACACTAGTTGAGATAATTATCAAAATTGTTTGATTGTTGATATAATTGCAATGGGCATGCCATGTTTGGCCTCCCCTTTACGCCACCAACAAAGCTCGCACACTCTCCTGTAGCCTCGTATACGAAAAAAAAAAAAAAAAAAAACAAATCACTCTTTCTTTCGCGCAGGCAGGGCATGGATTTTAATTTAAAATTTTTTTTTTTTTAACGGATGACTATACAATGCCAAAAATTTTGTACTCGAGAACCTCGAAGCATTGTGCTTAATGTGAAAACAATGCCAGAATATCGCGTGTGTAATGAAATAAGGTCGTAAGCGCCAAAAAGATGATTTTTTTGCCATGAGGTTTAATTTTTTGTTCTTTCTTCCCGTCATTTTTTGTAAAAATCATCAAAATGCACGAATAATTGAAAATTAGAAATTTGCAAACTTTGACGCAGAAGAAAAGCTGAAAATGACCTTCTGGTTTTAGGTTTTCCTTTTTTAGAATTTACGGCGTGTACGACCTTCTGGTTTTAAGTTTCCTTTTTTTTTTTATGTTAAGTTGTTTACGACCTTCTGGTTTTACGTTTTTTTTTAAATTTTCTTTTTCCCTGGTAAAAACCGTGGAAATTGGTTCTTTTGATTTTTCTTTTCACCTCAAATTAGAACCATAAGGTCGTATCTGTCAATAGCTCATTTTTGGAGTTTTTTCCAAACTTTTCTACGTTTTTACTTTTACTAATGCCAGAAAGTCGTACAACATCGTTTACGATCTTCCGGAATTAGTTTGCGTGATTATTCCTCCCTCGGTTAGGTCCAAAAAAAGTCGTTTACGCCAGGACTTACGACGTTCTGGTTTTAAGTGGCCAAATTTCAATTTTAACGCTTTTTTAATATATTTTTATGTGATTTGCGCAAATAGATTTAAAAAAAAATTGTATAATGGCACATACGACCTTATTCCGGCATTGTTTTCGAAGGGATAAAAGAACATTTTGTTGTTCAAGCTTTCTTTTTTTAAATTTAATTTTATCGATTAAGCTGTCGAACTTTTTTCATGACCTACAAAATTCATCGAGTTTTGATCCATGTCGGAGTGTATTTTGTTCTTTTTTTTGAGAAAATTTGAATTCTCATTTTGCAGAGAATTGAGAGTTTTTTTTTCTGCTTCGAGTGTTCGTAGCTAACAATCTTCGGTAAATAAAAGATGGGGGGACGCGGGAAGGGAAAAAAAATTATGAGGAAGCAAAAGTCTTGATATTCTTGAAAAAAATAATTTTCTCAATATTTTTTAATTTTTTTTTATCGATGATCCTCGATCATCCGTAGACAGCCGTACACTGATTGGAGAATTTTTTTCTTTTTTTATTGAAAAAAATAGTTGTGAGTTGAAAATAGTTTTTTTTAATTGAAAAAAATTGGTCGTACGGGGAAAAAGTTAACGGGGGATGCGAAAAGGACGAAAATTTCACGAGTCGAATAAATTATCATTTTTGATATTATTCAATTATTTTTCAATAATCATCGCAAAACATTTTTCCTTTCCTGCTGATCAATCGAGTTGAATGTTTTGCAAAGAAAAAAAAAAACAAAATTCAACTAAACTATCAGAATCTCATTTTATTCTCCATTAGGATAGATAATTTTTCTCAATCAGGAGAGAGTCTTTTCCTTTAGTTATATCTGTATCTTTTTTTGTGCTGTTCTCCTGGGAATCTCGAATGATAACGACACGTTGATTAGTGATCGTCAAATTGATGGATGATCTTTCGACGAAAAATATTTATGCCCTCTCAAGGGATTTTTAGCAAACTTTTCTTCTTTTTTTTTTGGCCAATCGACTCGACAAGCCCAGCTGACCTGAGATATTTATCATTATATTATTTATTATTATTCACTATTATCATTATTTCAATATTTCTTTTTGTAAAATTTCTGGCTCCTCGATTGACTGTCAAGTCTTGCAATCGAAAATCTCATACGATAAAAGCCAAAGAAAAAAAAATCATTGCTACAGAGAATCGTAGGGTGACTGAACCAGCGAATGAACGCATAAGCCTTTTTTCTATTTCGATAAAGCCGTATAATTTAACTTATTACGAATTTCTTCATGAAATAATTATATCTTATAGAACAATGTTCACGGAATATTAAAAAAAAATATTTGAAGTGCCCTGTTCGCAAGGATTTTGTATAAAAAAATTATAATGAACGAAATTACCAATTTCCCCAGTGAATGAACAAAAATTCCAATGAATGAACTCTCAGTATCTTTCCAGTGAATGAGCGTACAATAGAACTACTAATATTATATCGTACTCGTGCGTTTTGAGATTATGAAAAGCCTTTTCAACGCCCGTTCAATCACTGGAAATGGGTTAGAAAGCTGGACCAGTGAATAAACGGCCATGTATCGCAAACAATATTGGATTTTTGACCAAAAATTCATTAATATAATTGAAGCTTTGCAATGTATAACGTTGAAAAAATTATTACATATCTTTTAAAAAGATTTATCCAGGTGATATGGAATATTCTGGTATTCGATGCACAGTCAGATGGTTATAACAACACGGCTGTCTCTTATGAATATGCGCCCCAAGTACGAAAAAAAAAATCCATAGCATCGCAAATCTTTCATAGCGTCAAATAATATCACTACTCGATGTTTTCTCAGAATTTTCACTTCATTATAAATACAAAATTCTTCATAATAATAAAGTCATATCTCTGCCGTTTAATTAAAATACTAAGCCTGTTCAATCACTGGAAATGGGTTAGAAAGCTGGACCAGCGAATAAACGGCCATGTATCGCAAACAATATTGGATTTTTGACCAAAAATTCATTAATATAATTGAAGCGTAGCAACGTATAACGTTGAAAAAATTATTACATATCTTTTAAAAAGATTTATCCAGGTTATATGAAATATTCTGGTATTCGATGCACAGTCAGATGGTTATAACGACACGGCTGTCTCTTATGAATATGCGCCCCAAGTACGAAAAAAAAAATTCATAGCATCGCAAATCTTTCACAGCGTCAAATAATATCACTACGCGCTGTTTTCTTAGAATTTTCACTTAATTATAAATACAAAATTCTTCATAATAATAAAATCATATCTCTGCCGTTCAATTAAAATACTAAGCCTGTTCATTCACTGGTTCAGTCACCCTATTTCACGTTACTTTTCCATAAATCTCATTTTTTTTTCCTTTTTTTTTCCCTTCTCCCTCGCAGATTCGTGTCATCGTACTTTCACGATAGATCCACAAAGCGGAATGAAAAATTATCGCCTTGAGAAATATTCGTTTGTCACGAGGATTATTTTCTCATAGAACGATACGAGGATCCGGCTAAAAAGTTTCATGTATGCAGATGAATGAAGGAAAAACGACGATAAAGACAATAATCAAGCGACGCTGCGGACGAAGAATCCGAGCTGAGAGCCGTCGAGGGATATTCCGGTAGAAATGGGAGAAAAAAAAGAAGAAGAAGCGATTATGAGAACTCGTACAGTGATTTTCTCATTGTCCGGTTAGTTGAAAAGAAGCGAAAATACACGGAGGTCCGAGCAGATGAGGAAAAGACAGTGAGGACTTTATGAGAAAGAAAAAAAAAATAATAATAATAAGAGAGACTCTCTTTTTTCTTTCGCATGAACGGTAGCGAGAGAGGCTCCCGGGGAAACAATGAACCCGGAAAAAAAAATCGCAACAATAGCCGAGTTATTGGCTTTTGGGGACGAATTAAAAGCGCGCGGTCTCTTTTGCTCGAAATCCTCCCTGTCCAAATCCAAACGAATTCATTATCTCTTCTGGCCTCTGTGATATCTTTGTCTCTCATATTATCTCTCCTTTATTCGCTTTTTTTTTTTCCATCAATGATCTTTCCTCGCGATATATACTCATCGCCTCGAGCACATCCTCGAACGATCCTGCAGAGTTGAAATATTTTTTACTTTTATTTTGTGCAATTTTTTTTGTCTGGCACACGTTAGGGGGGAAAAAAAATTGGCTCACGCTGAATTACGCAATTTTTTTTTTAGTTTAATCGTAAAAACTCCGAAAAGTACTTCAATTGTTTTTTTAGACAATTTTTAAAAGAGATTTTCTTTTTCTTGAAAGTCCCAGAGAATCGAGGCCTGGGGAAGAGATTAAAAAAAAAAAAAAAAAACAAATATACAATATTGCTTTTCTTTTTTCGGTCTCTGACTTGGCCAAATTTTCAGACTTTCTTTGACTTTCGCTCTTGAAATTTCGAAACTTTTCTTTTCCACCACTATTTTCGGCTGTGAATAGGTTTTTTTTTTTTTTTTTTTAATTTAGAAGAAGAAACACTTTTTCGATTCTTAACTGTGACTTTGTCCCTCGACTTTGGTTTCTGAAATTTAAGAAGTTTTTGTTTCTTTCCAGTATTTTTGGCTGACAATAACATTTGTCCGAATAGTAATCAAGTTTGAGTATAGAAATCCGATGTAGAAATCTCCTTTGAGTATGGAAAAATTCCTGAAAAATCAATCTTACGATATGAATATTTTTGAGCCCGTTTTGAAAAGCGGATGGCGAATATTTTTACTCTTTTTGAGAATTTTTCAATGTCAAAAAAAGACATTTTTAATGCTTAAGCCCCAGCAATCTTCAAGCTATTGAGTAAAAACATAAATAATTATAATAAAGATATCAAGTGAGCAAATTCAGCTATAAATTTATCATTATAAAAAAAAAAGTTTAATAGAATCGTTAAAATACATTTTTTTTCCCCCAAAATTTGAAAAGTTTCAATGGATTCTCATGGAATTTGCCACTTTATTTAACGTTTGTTTTATTGAATATTGAAAACGATTCGTTATGTATCCCAGATCTAGGTAGATGTACGAATTGGCAAAATTTAGATCTACATAGATGAAATTTAATCGCAAAAGTAACTACGAGGATGGAAATTGATTGAAAAAAATTACAAAATTTTTTTATGAATGATGTATGAATGAATATTTTTTTTTCAATCATTGGTACAGTATCATACTTATCATAATGTACAGTAAGTAAAAATAATGAGGACGTATTTTTCATTTTTCGTTAAAAATGACAGATGCACCTCTTATATGAAATTTAATTTCACGGATTTTGATATATATATAGATATAGCGTAACATGTGTGACGTCATTATGTTATATTTTTCAATTTGTTATATTAACAGCAATTTTGATTCAAATAGAAAAATAATAAATACGTACTAAATGTTTTTTCCTAAAATACCAGATTTTGAAATAAAAAAATTTCATTTATGCTCCAAATTGTTGGAATTTACTCAGATCTAGTTAGATCTACGAATTTGCAAAATTTAGATCTGCGTGGATGAAATTTATTCGCAAAAGTAACTGCGAAAATTGAAATTTGTTGAAAAAAAATTACAAAATTGTTGTAATTTACCCAGATCTAGGTAAATTTACGAATATGCAAAATTTAAATTTACGTTAATGACATTTATTCGCAAAAGTAACTACGAGGATTGAAATTCATTGAAAAAATTACAAAATTGTTAGAATTTACTCAGATCTCGGTAGATCTACGAATTTACCAAATTTAGATCTACGTGGATGAAATTTATTCGCAAAAGTAACTGCGAACATCAAAATTGATTGAAAAAAAAAAAAAAAATTACAAAATTGTAGGAACTTATCCAGATCTGGTTAGATCTACGAATTTCCAAAATTTGGATCTACATGGATGAAATTTATTCGCAAAAGTAACTGCGAGAATTAAAATTGATTGGAAAAAATTACAAAATTGTTGGAATTTAATTTAAATTATAACTGCGTGGATTAAAGATATTTTTTTTCCCCCGGGATATTCATCGATAAGTACGAAGCTTGATCATTCATCGCGAGAAATCCACTGTACTGTCGCACCATATATAATTCAATCAAACATTAAATACACAGGGCATCAAGTTTATCGTCATACTTTTCGATACGATTTAACGACTTTACGTCATCGATATTTATCTCATTTATACATATCTCTCTCTCTCTCACACACACACAAACATGCACTAAAAAAGATCTTTCATTTCGATAATGAAAAATTCTTCGACGATTTCTCTCGTCACTCGGAATTCTCGTATCCTAGAAACAAAAAAAAAAGAGTCAACGAATGTTTGACAAAGGCCATGAGCCCCATTTCCTTCTTCCAAGATTCATTGACTCGTCGCTTGGTGCACTGTTCTTATTTTTTTCTTCTTCCTTCCCTTTCTTCGTCCTTCATGAGCTTCGGAGTGATCAATCACGAGACCAAAAAATCATTGAATTTCCATTGGGACAATCACTTCCTGCGTAGATAAGAAAATTTGTCTTTCAAGAGACAAGAGCCACTGAAAAGAGATTTAAAAAAAAAGAGCATTATAATTATTCAATGATCAATAACTCGATAATTGTTTGGAAGAGAAAAAACAAAAAAAAAATTTGAACTGAATCCGGAGAGATGTGGAGTAAATTAGGTCGAGTTCAGTTGGAATTCCCCATATATATATATATATATATATATATATATATACAATCGATAAAAGAAAAGGTGAAAGAGGAAGTAAATAAAAGGCGATCGCGTATGGATGGCAATTAGCCCCTCTAATGGGCCGCGAAAAAAAAAAAAAAAAAACAAAAGAGCGTGAACGAAAACAACGACGACGACGACGATGAGAGAAAAGAGAAGCCGGGAAGTACACAATATAAGGTTTCTCGTCTGACGTAACGGCGTAAAAGGGAAGCGGAAGAGAGAGAGAGAGAGAGAGAGAGAGAAGAAAATACCCATTGGGAATAAGGGACAAAAGAGAAGCGAGAGAGAACAAACGAAAATAAAAAGAAAACAAAACGCGATGGAACAAATGGCAAGGGCCAAGTTGCCGGCCAAACAACGCGCTGGCTCGGCTTTCTTTCTCGACGCGCTTCCAAAAAGGAGCTCGTACCGACGACACTCTGGATTCTATACCAGAATTCTCTTCTTATTACGCCTTTTGATATAATATGAGAGAGGGTTGTACGCGAGAGATTCTCTCATCCTTTGAGGTTTCGGCTCGTAATGAGACTGGACGGTGGTACCGAGAGAGCAATATCGAGCCGAATTACCGTAAAAAGAGAGAGAGAGAGAGAGAGAGAGGGGTTGAAAAAAAAATCTTTTTTTACAAAGAGTTTGTTTTCTTTACGAAAAAAAATGGCTCCAACTTTGAAATTGAAATATTGCCACGTAGCTCTGACGAGTTGTTTGAAAAAAAAAAGAAAAATGAAAATCAACGCCAGGCAAAAAATCGACTGGATCTAGGTAGTTATTTTTTTTACATCAAATTTCATCCACGTAGACCTAAATTTTGTAAAATCGTAGATCTACTTAGATCTATGTATATGAAGGTAGATTTACGTACTTTGGAATCGATCTAATATATTGATTAATTTATTGATTTATTGAGTACAGCAATAGAGACATACATCACAATTTTCCGTCAGATAATAATCCTACATTTTCGATCACACAACTAATGCCTACAATATAATAATCAGTGGTACGTTTCTATACGCACTGCTCAAAAACTAAGTTCGAATTGGGAGTATAAATGAATTATTTTTATTGCAAAATCTGGTAGTTTAGGAAAAAATATTTAGTACGTATTTTTTATTTTTTTATTTGAATCAATATTGCCGTTAATATGACAAATTGAAAAATGTAACATTGTGACGTCACACATGTTACGCTATAACTATATATATCAAAATCCGTGAAATTAAATTGGGAGTATAAATGAAATTTTTTTATTTAAAAATCTGGTAGTTTCGGAAAAAATATTTAGTAAGTATTTTTTATTTTTTTATTTGAATAAAAATTTCCGTTAATATAACAAATTGAAAAATGTAACATTATAACGTCACATATGTTACGCTTATATATATATATATCAAAATCCGTGAAATTAAATTGCCTATAACAGGTGCATCTGTCATTTTTAACGAAAAATAAAAAATACGTCTTCATTATTTTTACTTACTCTACATTAGGCGCCCCAATGATTGAAAAAAAAATTCATTCATACTCCTAATTGCAAAAGCGCATTAGCACTTGTCCGCAACTATACCTATTATCTACCATCTTATACTAAGGCAACGCCCTCTTCTTATTTATGTGCGAGCGCTGTATTCAGATGCATTTTATACATTTTTTGCCACCTAAACTGTTTCGTACAAACTATATAAATTTTTTTTATTTTATTTTTCTCAGTTGATAGCACTTGATAACAATTCAGTTGGAATATTTGCAACAGCCTCTTTAATTTTTTTTTACATTTTTTTGGAGTCGTGATGAATATTAGTTGACGATAGAGAGGAGAGAGAGACAGTTTGCTATTCTCGGTCCGATATAATTATAACATCTTCTGCCAATAGACTTTGCATACCAAGGAACTGTTGCTGTATTGCACGTAATACTTCTTGCACTTCTAGTATTCTCCCGCAATCTCACCGTTATTAGCTCATCGTTATGAATCGCAACAAAACAGTATTTTTGTCGAATATTAAGCACCATTGCATACTTATACAGCTGTTTTCGAACATATTTACTCTATTAGATCTGCGTTAATTTACTCAAATCTCAGTATGCTTACTTAGTGGATCCAACGAAGATTTTATTGATATCTATTTATTAATGTAGATTTTATTGAGATTTAGATAAATCTACGATTTTGCAAAATTTAGATCCGCGTGGATGTCAAAAGGATCTACTTAGATGTAAATTTGAATTGCGTATATCTAAATTTCGCATAATCATAGATCTACTTGGATCTCGGTTTATAACGGTAGATTTATCTATATTCGAATCGATATAATATTATCTATGAAAACTTTTGCTTATTAGATCTTCGTTTAGCTACTTGAATCTCCGATTTTCTTGGATCTTACTTTTAGTAGACCTTTTGGAGATCTATGGAAATCTAGATAAATGCAATTGAAATATAGATACATCTACAATTTTCCCAAAAATCAGATCTCTACGCGTATCTGAGAAATAACTGCGTAGATCTGAATTTAATTCACGTGAATCTAAATTTTGAAAAATCGTAGATCTACTTAGATCTCCTTGTATAACGGTAGATTTACGTTCATTCGCGTCGACATAATATTATGTTCGTACACTTTGGCTCATTCGATCTTCGTTTATCTACTTGAATCTCTGTAGATTTACTTGGATCTGAGTAGACCTAACGGAGATCTAGCTAGATCTAATTGAGATCTGGATATAGATCTAGATCTAATTGAGATTTTAGGTAAATCTATGACTTTCACAAATTTAGATCTCCGTAGATTCAAGAAAGACCAAGGTAGATCTAAATTTTGTAACATCTCAGATCTAGCTTTATCTCCGCATATAATGATGGATTCACGTACAATCGAGTCAATCGAATATTACGTCCGAAGAATTTTGCTCATTGGATCTCCGTTTATCCAGTCGAATCTCCGTAGATTTACTTGGATACGAGTAGATTTAGATAGATTTAGATTTAGATAGATCTAAGTAAATTGAGATTCAGGTAGATCTAATTGAGATGTGAGTAAATTGAGATTCAGGTAGATCTAATTGAGATGTAAGCAAATTGACATCTAGGTAAATCTAATTAAGGTCTCGATTAATTTACGATTTTCCAAACTTTATATCTACGTAGATCTAAAAAAAAAATACTACGTCGATCCAAAGTCGATCCACGCAGATCTAAAATATTTTTTTCCCCCAAACATCGGATAATCGTTGATAAATAAGGTGGGGGAAAAAAAAAACATCGATACGATAGCTTGGAAAAGTGCGGGAAAAAAATTGACCCCGTCCCTCCAAAGCTAGATCCACTTTTTGAGGATTTCAATCTACACCCTTTCAAATTCTATTTTTTCGTAACTTTGGGGCAAACTCGTGTCGATGTGATGAGAGAGAAGAAAAAATAAAAATAAATAAATAAATATACATCTATAGATGTGACAACGATGAAGGGGGTAAAAGGGGGGATCGAAGAAGAATTAGAAATAAACAAGAGTCGTAAGAACACACAGGTCGAAGAAAAGTACTATAGACGCGGTAAAGTAGCGAAGCGTGAAAAGCCAGTTGCCCTGGGATGGGGAGCAGCTGACGCCCCCGAGTTCTTTAATTAAAACTGACCGCTGGGTTTCTTCTCCTCCATCCTCGTCGGGGGGGCCCCGGGGGAAGGAGATGATTGCCCTCAACCCTCTCCGGCCCCTTTGTGGCAAGCAATAACGAGATTTATTTCATAATACTTCTCTCTCATATTATATATATATATATATATATATATATATATATATATATTAGAGTGGTCCTTATTTTGGTCATTTTCGAATTTTGATTGCATCCTCTCGTAGAAGGGTTCCAAATAATTAAAAAAAAATATCCCCAAAATTTGAAATTTTTATCTGAATATTAACACATGCCCCAGAACTCCGGAAGTTTCCCTATTTGATTAACATTACGTTTTTACTGAACTTCATTCAAAAATCTGCCACACCGACGATAAGTACGAGAAAAATCTAATTCCGGTTGGAATCTCTTCAGGAATCCCGATATTATTTTATCGAATTTTGAGAAATTCAAAATTCAAAATGGCGGACCCAAAATGGCGGCTTTAAAATTTCGAAAATGCTCAAATCCACTCAAGGGTGAGCTTGAAAAGGTTCTGGGGGTCGCTGATGTTAAATTTTGTGTCGAAAATATGAAATTCAAAATGGTGGACCCAAAATGGCAGCTGTAAAAAATCACTTTGATTGAAACCCATAGTTTAACACCAGATATTTTCTATGATCAAGAAAAAATGAATTACTTATCAAGAATCACAGAACCTAGCCTTGATACGCATTCCATCTGAAAAATTGTCACTCACAATTGTTTCTTGAAATTATTATTATTTCTTTTTTTTCAGAGACAATTGAAATCGTTTGTTAAAGACAAAGCTTCATTCGTCAACGATGAATTTGAGTACAACATTCATCATTGAGTGAATGAATCGGATCAATCATTTTAATTCATTCAAAATATACTATGACAAACAACAATGAATAATTTGAAATCAGGAGGTAAAAACATTTACAGCCGTAATTTTGGGTCCGCCATTTTGAATTTTGAATTTCTCAAAATTCGATAAAATAATATCGGGATTCCTGAAGAGATTCCAACCGGAATTAGATTTTTCTCGTACTTATTGTCGGTGTGGCAGATTTTTGAATGAAGTTCAGTAAAAACGTAATGTTAATCAAATAGGGAAACTTCCGGAGCTCTGGGGCATGTGTTAATATTCAGATAAAAATTTCAAATTTTGGGGATATTTTTTTAAAATTATTTGGAACCAATTATTATTCCAATTATTTGGAGAGGATGCAATCGAAATTCGAAAATGACCAAAATAAGGACCACCCTAATATATATATATATATATATATATATATATATATATATATATATATATATATATATATATATTGACAACGCCGGAAATTTCGTTTTTTTTCCCCACCTAAATTTTCACTTATTCCGTGAAAATTAATTGATAAAAAATATCAGGTCCATGGATATTGTCAGTTTTTCTTTTATCCAATGGAATCGAGAAATTTGGTTTCAAAATTTCATAGAAAAAAAAAAATTTTATCGATATTAATCTTCAAATTCAATTAAATTTTTTTTTTCATCTTCAAAGTGTTTTTAATAATTAAACATTATTTCATATCTACATGTTTTTTTTGTTTTTAAAATTACTCAATATATTTTTGATACTATTCCATGGTTGTTACGCATATATGGGACATTTTTAATATCTTTAATATTTATATTATTCTTTATTAACGAAAGTTACGTCAGTGCCGAACAATGAAAAAATTTCAAAAATTAAAAACTAATTTACTCCGAAGCTCTGAAGCTTCTGCGTTCGATTTGTCGATACGCAACTACGCAATTATTATTGCAGATAAGTGTTTATATTTATTTTTCATTTATTGGCACCGACAAAAATTTCCGTTTATAATAAAGAACAGGCTCGGTATTTGCTTTTAATGTATTTATTTTTTACTTTAAAGTACTTGAATTATTTTTTGTATATCAGTTTTTTTTTTCAATTTTTTATTTTAATATTTAAATAATTTTTATTTGACCCTAATCTCCCTGGAATATTTGCAAAACCTGGAAAAATCAGGGAATTTCTGTGTCAATAATGCGTAACAACCATGCATTCGTATTTTGCCACGATATTCTCATTATTTTCGATACAATTTATCGTTTTTAAAGATACTTTTTTTTTTTGCCATTTGCAAAAATTCTCATCGAATCTGCATTTTTTTTTTCGCCCCTTCGAGTCTCCCGGATAGCTCTTTTTCCTAGCATTGAATCGGATTTAAATTTTTATGCGCTCGTAAAATTCATCCTGGCCTTAAAATGATACGGTTTTTTTTTTTTTTTTTTTTTTTTTTTCTTCTTTCACTCCGACGTTCATCGGTGCTCGCGATGTTTATCGGGATCGATGAAGAGCACGCGATAGAGAAAGAGCGAAGAAACCCCTCACGCATGCCTGAACGTTACGATTGATCGATAATCTTGCCACGATTTTTTACTTCTCGTTTTATTTAAAAATTTTTTATTTCATCAATTTTTTATATTTATTTTATCAACATTATCAGTGGATGTATCGGCGAGTGGCGCAAACGAGATATATAGAAGATCGAATGATCGCCGAGGCGCAATCTTATTCGCGGCCCTTCGTATCTCGTCTCGTCTCGTCGATCGCGAGATTCGTTTTTTTTTTTTCTTTTTTCCTATTTCATTCCTCGCAAAGATGCTGCTACGTGGTCAATGCACCCGCGAGTTATCCGTTTGTTGATTAGCATATTTATAATGCGCCAGCGTTGAGATAGCCCCCCCCCCCCCCCCAGGTATGCTCTAAGAATGTAGAAATGCAAGAGACACATATATATATATATATATATATGTGCATATAAACTTGTGTATAACATGCTAGGCTCGATGTGCAGTTTCGAAGAACTCGAAGCGATGCTGCGCGTCCTGTATACGAGAATCATAGCGAAGGAGATTCCGAGGAGTAGTCGAGGCTCGTATTAGTCAGACTCTTCTGGTTTTTCGTAAACTTACGAAGCTCGCGTGTGCTCTCGAATTATACCGAGAATTAGAACTCGGTGCGATTTCTCAACGTTACACGAAAGCGCGAAATTATGAAGATATATATTTTTTTTTCTCAATTAGCGCTGGGAAAAAAATTTGTTTAGATCTACGTAGATCAAATTTAGATCTACGGAGTTATTTTTTTCTCGATCTACGTCGATCAAAACTTTGGGAAAATTTTTACCTCGATCTCAATTAGATCTGCCTAGATCTTAATTTACTTAGATCTCATTTTGATCTACCTACATGTCAGGTTACCCAGATCTAATTTTGATCTACCTGAATCTCAATTTACCTTGTACTACTCATATCCCTTTATACAATTTACTTGGATCTGTCTAAATATACTCGGATCTAACCAAGTCTATTGAGATTTAAGTAGATAAACGGAGATCGAATGAGCAAAAGTCTTTGGACATAATATTCGGTTGACTCGATTGTACGTAAATCCACCGTTACAATACGAAGATATAACCCCGTGAAAAAAACAAGTATACTTCAAATATATAAAAGATATATCTCTATTTATAGCGGCAATAAATTCTATATCTCTTATATATCTTGGATATATCTGCCCGATATATCCGGGAGGATATATTACAGATATATTACGGATGTATAAAAATATACTTCGCGGCAATAAGTTCGATATCTCTTATATATCTCGTATATATATCTTGTAATATACTTCTTTTCTATACGGATAGGCAGATCTGAGATTTTGTAAAATTTGTATCTACCATCTTTTTTTAGATCTGCGACGATCTAAATTTTTCAAAGTCATATATTTACTTAAATCTCAATCATATCTAGGTCTGTATCCAGATCTCAATTGGGAGTACGAATGAAATTTTTTTATTTCAAAATCCGGTAGTTTAGGAAAAAATATTTAGTACGTATTTTTTATTTTTGTTATTTGAATCAAAATTTCCGTTAGTATAACAAATTTAAAAATGTAACATTATGACGTCACACATGTTACGTTATCACTATATATATATCATAATCCGTGAAATTAAATTGCCTATAACAGGTGCATCTGTCATTATTAACGAAAAATAAACAAATACGTCCTCATTATTTTTACTTACTCTACATTATGCGCCCCAATGATTAAAAAAAAAATTTAATTCATACTCCTAATTAGATTTACCGATCTATAGATCTATATATATCCGTTAGATCTACTCAGATCTAAGTAAATCTGCTGAGATTCGAGTAGATAAACGGAGATCGAATGAGCCAAAGTCTTCGAAGATAATATTATGTCGACTAGAATGAACGTAAATCTACCGTTACACAAGAAGATCTCTATTAGAAATCAAGACGGAGGCGGGGCCTGATCCAATATATCTGCTCATTCCCAGTCAGTCAGCCCTAGTTAACATATGGGGCAGCATAGGGAACAGTTATAAAGGCTGGATTATCGCATATTTTTCGACAAAATGCGATTTTGTTTAGTAAAATTCGTTAATGAGGCTCATTATCGTTGAGGATTATGCATGGATGGAATCCACTGGGCAAATTGGATACAGATAAAATAATTATCGCCATAAGGATACAATAATGGGCCTACACGATGTCCCATGTTTAACCTCAAAATCTTCAAAAAAATTCCCATCACTTTTCGGCCAAATAAATGCTTTCGAACGATAAATTATTACTTAAAATATCAACCTGTCGCATAGAAAAATGTTTCATTTATAAATTATCGTTCGTGTTTCATGAGTTAGGAAATCGAAAGTCACGTCGCTTTTGTTTACACGACACAAATAAAACGATTATTCATATTCCGCGTGTGCTGAAAATCTCATGCCCTCGCAACAAATATCGACTGTATGCCTTCCCGATCTTTATTTATGATTTATTTCTTGCAATGCAGCAGCAGATTTTGAATTATTATAAAAAGAAAAAAAGTTACAAATTCGCATAGCAATTATCGGGCAGCGACTGGGAGAGAGCAGTTGGACATTTGGCCGCCAGAGGTCAGGGTGACATATTTGTGAGTTCCCAATATCGGTAGATCGACGATTTTTGTAAATGTACTTCCGCGTTTTGTTTTTTATCCACGGAGATCTAAATTTTGAAAAATCGTAGATTTACCCACATCTCAATTTGATCTACTCGGATCCAAGTAAATCCGGATAAAGCTAAACGGAGATAAATTTAGCTTTATGCACGGGGATTCTAGGTATAGATCGATGATTTTCAAAAAAATTTCGATCTACGCAGCTCGAATTTGATCTGAAACAACAACTACGCGGATCCAATGATTTTTTTTTTTGTTCCCGAGCTCCAACGACAATAAATGCGCGCGAATTCAATGATTCTCGATGGAATTTTCATCGTTGCATGAAAATTGACACGCGAAGAATACGCGAAGCAAAAATTATTCCACTGACACATAATTGTTTATGATTATCGATAATTAATCATCGTAATCATTGATTTACTTTTAATCTTGAATCTCTGACTTTTACACCCTCGATTGATTATCGCGGTCATGGAAAAATATATTTTACACGACGATACGGAACAATACGAACTTTGTGACTTTTTTTTTTTTTTTTTTGGACAATAAAAGTTTGATATTCTTGGATAACGTCAAGTTGGCCATCGTGTCGTCCGTCCACACACGTTCCTTAACTACTTGGTAAATGCTCTCGCCTCCTCATATAGAGCCTCCCCGATACAAGTTAAAACATTCTCGGTTTTTTTTTTTTTTTTTTTTTTTTTTTTTTTTTTTTTTTTTTTTTTTTCCCTCGTGGTCGATCGATGCGAGAACTTTCTTACTCGCGCCTCGTCCTCATATCCCGAGGCCTCAAAGTGTGGCAATTCTACTCGCTGCCAACACCGCGACCGCAAAAACACGCGCGCGCAAACTCCGCACCGCTGACCATTCCTGCTCCCTCGCAAATTTCGAATTTCACCCGATCCTTCGGGAAAACTCCGGGCGAGTCGAGCCAAGAAAATTTTTCCATCTCACGGAATTGCATCGGTGAAACGAACTATTAATACCGTTTAATGAGCAATCAGAGTCCCGATGATAATTTAAAAAAAAAAAAAATGAGATCAAAGCTTCTTCTTCCGGCGAAATACTTTATCCGAGCTGATTAAGGAATTTTTGTTTTTGTTTTTCTTGAAAATTCTATCAAACCAATCGAATTCAATCGTTCAAAGTTGAATTTTCACTCGATCCCTTCTCTATACTGATTCACATTTTCACCCAATTTACTTCGAATTATCCAATCGTTTTTGTGAATTCAAAGAAATCGAAGACACGATTTTCGACATCATCTCCAAAATTTAGTTCCCGGAAAATTGGTAAAAGTTATTGGTTTGTTTTTTTTTTTTTTTTCAATTTTTCTAATTTCGATGAAAAATTTGTATTCGTCGTTGTATTGATATTGACTGCAGAAAAAAAAAGAGTAGAAATTGAAAATTTGCACATTTCTCTGCCATATCTTTATCTCGCTCGCGAAGTTTCCTTCACGAGCAAGCCAAAATTGAAATTACTCATTTGCTCATGGAGGAAAAGCTTCGTGAGCGAGATCGAATGACGATGAGGCAATGTGCAAATTTTTAATTTGCACTCCTTTTTTTTTCGTTTCATCATTCCGTCCATTCTCTCGAACTCCATGCTCATTTATCATTTTCAATTTGTCAGAAATTACGAAAAATAACATCTTCACATTCATTCGCTGTACTTAAGGGAGGTTTTGTACTTTGTTGGGCCAAAAAAATGTTCGATTTTTCACCAATTTTTTGTGCGAAAAATTTTAAGTATAGAATGTTGATATTCGGTATGTTTACCAAGCGGTCTTTATTGAATATCTTTTAAAGTTTGACAAAACGTGGGATTGGTGCGCCGGCGATGATGTTCTTCGCTTGCGGAAGTCCCAAGTCCTGGACAGGTGATCTAAAGCAAAAAAATCCAAACGGATTTTTACTGTGTACAATATTGTGTATAAGTTGAACCGAAGAATGAAGAAGAAATATTGAAAAATAAAAAAAATAGCGAGCGATCGAAGGGGAAGTTTAGTTTTTTCACAAAAATTTTTGCAATTTTTTGTTCATAAAGTAAAAACGTTTGAATATTTTTGGACAATTCTAGTTCGAATTATACACGAAATTATAAAAAGTTAAAGTAGGTTTGATTTTTTTTTGCTTCGGGTCACGTGTCCCGGATTTGTGACTTTCGCAAGTGAAGAATATCGGTGCACCGACATACGTGGCTCCTTCCAGTCCCAATATCATGTTTTGGCAAACTTAAAAAAATATTATCACGTTCAATAAAGGCCGCTTAGTAAACATACCAAATATCAACGATACATACTTAATATTTTTCGCACAAAAAATTGGTGAAAAATCGAACATTTTTTGGCTCAACAAAGTAGAAACTTCTCTCCGAGGCCTTTTTCTTTAGAGGTATATTACAGCAATAGCAGTGGGTTTGAAGTGTAAAGATACTTTCAGTAGAAAGCTTGGATCATTGTCCACAAAATGTCTTATTGACGTTTTTTTTTTTTTTTCAAATAATCATTAGCATAGCTGTGATAGGAAAGTTATTGAGTCACTGCGAAAAGCTTTCGCGCAGGATAACACCAGAACCGTTGAACCGATCTGGATAAAATTTTGCACAAAAATTGCTAAAGTCATCCACTTTGAAATGACGAACCAGAAACTTGATTCATTGATTGATTTTTGAGATACGATATATTGTGAATCAATAAAAATCCCAAAATCAAGAAAAAAAATATTTAATCCTCATCCAATTGGTGAATTCTCAGTGAAATTAAAAACTGGTTCATCATTTTCATTCGCCACATTCTTTCGACGTGTGGATGAAATTTCAGCTCGATCGAACAGAGTGCGAGAAAGTTTCCTAGGGTGACTGAACCAGTGAATGAACGCATAAGCCTTTTTTCTATTTCGATAAAGCCGTATAATTTAACTTATTACGAATTTCTTTATGAGCTAATTAGATCTTATAGAACAATGTTCACAGAATATAAAAAAAAATATTCGAAGTGCCCTGTTCGCAAGGATTTTGTAAAAAAAAAATTATAATGAACGAAATTACCAATTTCCCAGTGAATGAACAAATATTCCAATGAATGAACTCATATCTTTCCGGTGAATGAACGTACAATGGAACCAGAGATGCGTACGCATACTCGTGCGTTTTGAGGTTATGAAAAGCCTTTTCAACGCTCGTTCAATCACTGGAAATAGGTTAAAAAGCTGGACCAGTGAATAAACGGCCATGTATCGCAAACAATATTGGATTTTTTACCAAAAATTCATTAATATAATTGAAGCTTAGCAACGTATAACGTTGAAAAAATTATTACATATCTTTTAAAAAGATTTATCCAGGTTATATGAAATATTCTGGTATTCGATGCACAGTCAGATGGTTATAACGACACGGCTGTCTCTTATAAATATGCGCCCCAAGTACGAAAAAAAATCCATAGCATCGCAAATCTTTCACAGCGTCAAATAATATCACTACGCGATGTTTTCTCAGAATTTTCACTTCATTATAAGCACAAAATTCTTCATAATAATAAAATCATAACTCTGCCGTTTAATTAAAATACTAAGCCTGTTCAATCACTGGAAATTGGTTAGAAAGCTGGACCAGTGAATAAACGGCCATGTATCGCAAACAATATTGGATTTTTGACCAAAAATTCATTAATATAATTGAAGCTTAGCAACGTATAACGTTGAAAAAATTACTGCATATCTTTTAAAAAGATTTATCGAGGTGATATGGAATATTCTGGTATTCGATGCACAGTCAGATGGATATAACGACATGGCTGTCTCTTATGAATATGCGCCCCAAGTACGAAAAAAAATCCATAGCATCGCAAATCTTTCGCAGCGTCAAATAATATCACTACTCGATGTTTTCTCAGAATTTTCACTTAATTATAAGCAGAAAATTCTTCATAATAATAAAATCATATCTCTGCCGTTTAATTAAAATACTAAGCCTGTTCAATCACTGGAAATTGGTTAGAAAGCTGGACCAGTGAATAAACGGCCATGTATCGCAAACGATATTGGATTTTTGACCAAAAATTCATTAATATAATTGAAGCTTAGCAACGTATAACGTTGAAAAAATTATTACATATCTTATAAAAAGATTTATCCAGGTGATATGGAATATTCCGGTATTCGATGCACAGTCAGATGGATATAACGACATGGCTGTCTCTTATGAATATGCGCCCCAAGTACGAAAAAAAATCCATAGCATCGCAAATCTTTCGCAGCGTCAAATAATATCACTACTCGATGTTTTCTCAGAATTTTCACTTCATTATAAGCACAAAATTCTTCATAATAATAAAATCATAACTCTGCCGTTTAATTAAAATACTAAGCCTGTTCAATCACTGGAAATTGGTTAGAAAGCTGGACCAGTGAATAAACGGCCATGTATCGCAAACAATATTGGATTTTTGACCAAAAATTCTTTAATATAATTGAAGCTTAGCAATGTATAACGTTGAAAAAATTACTGCATATCTTTTAAAAAGATTTATCGAGGTGATATGGAATATTCTGGTATTCGATGCACAGTCAGATGGTTATAACGACACGGCTGTCTCTTATGAATATGCGCCCCAAGTACGAAAAAAAATCCATAGCATCGCAAATCTTTCACAGCGTCAAATAATATCACTACGCGATGTTTTCTCAGAATTTTCACTTCATTATAAGCACAAAATTCTTCATAATAATAAAATCATATCTCTGCCGTTTAATTAAAATGCTAAGCCTGTTCAATCACTGGAAATTGGTTAGAAAGCTGGACCAGTGAATAAACGGCCATGTATCGCAAACAATATTGGATTTTTGACCAAAAATTCATTAATATAATTGAAGCTTAGCAATGTATAACGTTGAAAAAATTACTGCATATCTTTTAAAAAGATTTATCGAGGTGATATGGAATATTCTGGTATTCGATGCACAGTCAGATGGTTATAACGACATGGCTGTCTCTTATAAATATGCGCCCCAAGTACGAAAAAAAAATTCATAGCATCGCAAATCTTTCACAGCGTCAAATAATATCACTACGCGATGTTTTCTCAGAATTTTCACTTCATTATAAGCACAAAATTCTTCATAATAATAAAATCATATCTCTGCCGTTTAATTAAAATGCTAAGCCTGTTCAATCACTGGAAATTGGTTAGAAAGCTGGACCAGTGAACAAACGGCCATGTATCGCAAACGATATTGGATTTTTGACCAAAAATTCATTAATACAATTGAAGCTTAGCAATGTATAACGTTGAAAAAATGATTACATATCTTTTAAAAAGATTTATCCAGGTTATATGGAATATTCCGGTATTCGATGCACAGTCAGATGGTTATAACGACACGGCTGTCTCTTATAAATATGCGCCCCAAGTACGAAAAAAAATTCATAGCATCGCAAATCTTTCACAGCGTCAAATAATATCACTACGCGATGTTTTCTCAGAATTTTCACTTCATTATAAGCAGAAAATTCTTCATAACAATAAAATCATATCTCTGCCGTTTAATTAATATACTAAGCGTGTTCATTCACTGGTAGATGTTCATTCACTGGTTCAGTCACCCTATGTACCCCGTGATAAAATATACACGGCACTAGCGGTCATATGCAGCGAACTTTTTATTGAGTCTGTATACAGAAATGACCGTTGCACACGGAACCGTGCATATTCAGATACATTCACACCATACAATATGAAGCTACTGTATCTGTATATGCGTCGAATTTTCATTCTTATATTGCATTCTTTTCGTGATCGTCGTTCGTAAACGAAACGGTAAATAATTTTGTTCTTTTTTTCCTAATATGTGAATCATAGTCTTCTACAGTCTACAATTTTTTTTCATCAAAATCTGATGACGCGTTTAGTTGTAATATTAAAAAAAAACCGTGCTTGTCTCAGGGTACAGCAATGCTTGCTACATGCTCTACACGTAATGATTGTTAACTTTGACATTGAATATCTCGAGTTAGGAACGGTAAAATATGCTTCAAATTTCACGATAAGTTGGGTACTGGCGTTCTCTTCGTCCACTACAAATCGCAACAAATTCTCATGAAAAACGCATTTGCACGAGGACTACCTTACTATGCCATTACTCACCCTCAATTGGGAGTATAAATGAAATTTTTTCATTTCAAAATCTGATAGTTTGGGAAAAAAACATTTAGTACGTATTTTTTATTTTTTTATTTGAATCAAAATTGCCGTTGATATAACAAATTGAAAAATGTAACATTATGACGTCACACATGTTACGCTATATCTATATATATATATCAAAATATGTGAAATTAAATTGCCGCTAACAGGTGCATCTGTCATTTTTAACGAAAAATAAAAAATTCGTCCTGATTATTTTTACTTACTCTGCATTATGCGCCCCAATGATGGAAAAAAAAATTTCATTCAGACTCCTAATTCTGCTTACAAGTATGTATATTTCACAATTGGCACGGCGAAAAACTTTCTTCATGGGCAAATCATATCTATGAAGGTCTAATCTATCGTTCAAGCGGTTCTTCGCGGGGAAATGTTACCGTTTTTTCACTCCTAAAATAATCTCCGATCAATAGCTTCGAATACTTCTCCCATAAAGAGCCCGCGTATAAGCGGCACACTTGATGTTTATTTTTTCTCCTCAACTACGTGCTCAAAAAATCTGAAATAATTACGGCGTATTCCTAGTACCAGCACAAACCTCCCCTGAAATTTTATAATCATTCTTATCGTTTTTCTCTGGGTGGAGAACATCCTTGACCACATTTGAAACTCTTCTCGAACTTGAAGTTGACTGTATATATTAGCCTAAGATAAAAGGGTTGCCTAGGGGTGGTATTAGTGTATTATTGTGTTTATTTGAAAAAACGTCAATTAGGCCATTTCGTAGGCAATGATCCAAGCTTTCTGCTAAAAGTATCATTTCCAACCCTACCCTACCCCTATTTTTGCAATAGACTTTTATAATTTTATAATATGTGCTTTCTTAATTGATCCAAATTGTTAACTTTTCAAATTTGGCAAAATTATTTAAAATGACGCGAGTACACTAAAAAAAAAGACAAAAATAAGGGCAATTCAATTCTCCCTACGATATAATTTTATATCTCTTATCGTTCCTTTCTCTCTCTCTCTCTCTCTCTCTCTCTCTCTCTCTCTCTCTCTCTCTTATTCCCTCGCTGTTGGTAAAACGTAGCAAGCATCTCCTCTATTTCCTCGAAGCTCTCAGCTGTTCTGCGCGTAAACACGTGCGCGCCAAGGGGGGAATCTTGCGGGATGTGATGTGTGCGCGGGTGTTACCCGCAGAGAACACACACACACACACACACACACACACACACACGTTAATAGGTCTCGTCGTCTTTGCCACAAACACACGCGAATATAGAGACCGCGAGTTATACGAGTTGCCCACGAACGTGTGAAATTAGTGGCGCTTTTTCGAGTGTATGAGTCCTCCTTGCTATATATATATATATATATATATATATATATATATATATACATACGAGTATACGAGTGTGTGATGGTTGAGTGGGTGAATTCGTAGCTGGGTGGTGGTGGTGGTGGTGGTGGTGGTGGTGGTGGTGAGAGAGCAAGAGACCCAAACGAGGGAGGCAATGCCAGTAGCTCAGGCGCGCCGGAGCGGCTAGCAGCCATTTTATCCGAACCTCCGCGAAAAAAGAAGAAAAAAAAAAAAAAAAACAAACAACGCGCAAATTTTTCCCAAATTTCCATAATTTTTTGCCTAATTTTCCAAGTCAATTAGCGTAAATTTCATCAGCAAGGGATCAAAGTCACTCGGTCGAGTCCAACGATTTTCAAAGTCTTTTGTTTTCCTTCCTTTTTGGTTATTCGATTTAATCGTTTCGTTAACGCTGCCTTGCTTCAACGACAGTCACAACAATCGTGAAAAAATTTGTCACGAAATGTTGCTATGCGTTAACTCGAGACGCCAAAAGCCCCTCCGTTAACGATACCCGGCCGCACTGGCCCCGATGTTGTTTACATTACTTTGAATCGCTGGTAAAGGTTCTCGAATCGGTGATTTTTTTTTTTTTTTTTTCTTTTTCATTGTGATCGTGTGACATGCACGTGTTCGCGATATGATGCGTTCGTGATTGAATTCGATATAATAGTTTACGCGTGTGTTTGTGAGCCCTTTGTTTTTTTTTTCGTGTGGATGACGGGGAAAAGACAAACTAGCGCAGAAAATTGATAAAAGAGATAATTAAGAATACGCGGACCACGAGGGGAAGAGCGGACGACGATATAGGTGAGGGCGATGAGCTGTCTGAATTCTGTGCTGCGCAGGACCGTTTGAATTCACCGCCTGCTTTGCATGCTGGGCTTTTCTGTAGGACCTCTATCCCCTCTCTCTCTCTCTCTCTCTCTCTCTCTCTCTCTCTCTTTTTCTGGCAATAGACACCTCCCTACTGGCTCAAACGAGACCTCAAATCCAACCCTCTCTTTCTCTCTCTCTCTCTCTCTCTCTTCGTCCTCGTCTCTTTCTCCTTTGGTAAGAGAACGGGAACGATGAAAATTGTCCGGGAAAAGTGTACCAACCCTCTCGAGCTTTCACTCAGCCAACCGGCGAATCCCCAGCAAACTTGAATTCGCACGGAGCGTTACGATATAGACGAGGCAGGAAAAGCGGGAAATAAAATTTAAGGAATGAAAAGTTGATACGAGGGACAAAGAAGAGGTGAAAGAATTAAAATTGGAAAAAAAAAAATATTTTATCGATGAGCAAAATGAGAAATGAAACAAAGTTTTTGTTTCATCGTGAACCTCTGCCACGAGGAAATGAAAATTTGACACTCGTAACGTACAAATTGTACATTGAGGTCTGTCTGCTTTTTTTTTTTTAACGATAATTATAGATTAGTCTCGTAATTAATAAAATTAGTTCCGTTGTTTTTTTCTCGTTGAAAGGCGATTCGACGAATAAAATAATTTTTCCTCGATTTCATCGAATATATTTAATGGATTCCCTGTCGCGAATTTCTATTTCTTTGCAAATACAAAAAAAATTCTAACCGTTTGTACGACGGAACGTTGTGCCAATTTTCAAGCCAAAGCGAAATACGTTGATTCTTCGTCAAACAGTCGAAGCATTCGCGTAATCTCGCCTAAAAAACTGCCCCAGAATTGTATTATTTCGTGTAAACACGTTCGTCCGGTAAGTCAGCTCGTTTTTCGCAATTTTCTTTGAGGCTCTGTTCTACTACACACGCGCATACGCACAATATATACGTGAAAGAGAGCGATGCATTCACGACCTTAGCGGCATTGACCTAGAAAACAGCTGGCTAATACGAAGACGAGAGAGAGAAAGAGAGAGAGAGAGAGACTAAAGTTGTCAGTTGGATTTCTTGACGCAAAGCATCAAACTATTGTTGAGCTCCTCCTGTCTTTTGATCATCAAGCTCATTGCAAAATTGAGCAAAACTTGGCCCCCAATTCATTATCAATTATAAGATTTTTTTTTTTTTTAAATGACAGATAGAGAAAAAATCCTTTTTTTTCTCGTAATTTCTCATTAAATTGCATAAATCTCGTTGAGGTCCCTGTTGGCTAGCGATCTCGGTGACTTTTCGTCTTCTTTTTTTTCCTTGCAAACGTTAAAAAAGCTCCTAGGCAAAACGCCTAGAAGCGGAGGAAGAAGAAGAAGAAGAAGAAGATGAAGATAAAGAAGGCATATATAGAGAGCACCGAGCATCGGCAAACAGCGTTAATGCTGTCTCACGTAATGAGCGAGAGTTGGCTCCAACGAGCACATATTTTCTTTTACGACGCCTAAATATAATCCCGACTGCGCGGGGGGAAAGATTCTGGTGTTCGTGCTTCTCCGGCACTCTGAAATCCCGGCGTTTTACTCTGCTCTGCCACTCTTCGTCCATTATATATACATATATATCCCTTCCCCATTCTCTCTCTCTCTCTCTCTCTCTCTTTTACTCTGGAACTATCGAGAGGAGATGATGATACGAAATTTCGTGATTCTTTGCTCTCGCGTCATCTCACCCACGCCCCACGATGGACTTTACAAGGCTGTGCACCCGGTAATAATAATAGGGACATTTATAAATGTGTTTATATACTTATATATATATATATATATATATATATGAACAATGAGCGTGTCATCGGAACAAATATAAATATAAATATAAATATAAATATAAATATAAATCTTTGGCTCGCTGTTCGTCGTGTCGATTGTTTCTGTGTTGTGATTTTATTTTAATTTTGCTTCGGGATTTATATTTGCCAATGACAAAGTCGAGGATAAAATGTAATGAGCGAGGAAGAGAGCGATAGACGATGATGATGATTTTTTATGCCTTGGCCAAGTCTTTGACAATATTCCGATAAGAATATATTTACTTTACTCAATTAAAGGCTAAACTAAAGTAAAGTAAAGGCCAAAGTGAACTGAAGCAAACTAAAGTTTGGGTTAAAGTAAAGTAAAGTAAAGTAAAGAGAGAGAGGGAGACAGCGAGGAAGAGAGAGAGAGAGAGAGAGGGGTGGAGGGAAGTTCAGGCAGACTGGATAATTCAGCATTGATCTTTTTTTAAATATTATTTCGTGCCTTTCAGTGACATTTGCGTGTGGCCGAATAAACTAAAGGCCCTATCTTACACACTCTCTCTCTCTCTCTCTTTCTTTCTCACAACGTTCAACACGCCAGACGACAATTAACCCGGCAAACTGGCCGACCAAGCCGGCAAAAGAGCCCCGACGAGCCTGCGACAACCCTATCCTCCTTTATATATATACACGTATAATACATTCGTACATGCACACGCATAGTTCATTATTGGAAAGGGGAGAGAACAAGGGGGTGGATCTAGGCCCATCATTATCCTGATTATTATTCTAGGGTGCCTTAATCACACCCTGTCGGGCCGTGTCATTGTTTCCTAAGCATTGTTACGTTCTTTATATCCACGGTATATAACTACGAAAAAGCTTCGATTCTTTTTTATTTTTTATTTTTTTTAAATTTATCATTTGCCCGTACACCAAGCCCCGTGACTATATATAGGAACTGCCCCCTTCGCGAATATTCCCGACCCTTCTCGGTCTTCGACGAGCGTGAACGCGTTAACTCTTCGATCTCGTTCGACGCGGGAAAATGATTAAGCTCTTTTTTCGTTTTATCCTTAAAAATTCTGTATTGTTTTTTTTTTTTTCCCCCATTCTTTTACGTTTGCCAACTTATCGTTACGTGTGAGGTCGAAGAGTTTTATTTCTCACTCCAAACGGGGTTAAAATGTTTATTGCAATTTTTCTCTTTACTCGTTCCTTCCTCGCCTTCAACCCTCTCATGTATGGCACAAGTGTGCCAAATGTATATTCATGAAGGTAGGTATAGTTGCGCGGCATTCGTGCGGCTAATTATCTGCCCCCGTTGATCAAAGCGGGACGTTATACCGCTTATAACAGCCATAGAGAGAGAGAGAGAGAGAGAGAGAGAGAGATAGAGGGAGAAAGAGCAGTAGATATATGTATAAATATATATATATATATATATAGATGTATAGAAAAAAAGCTCCGGGCACCTTCGAGCAGCTCGAACCGCGGCTAATACCCCACACGAAGAAACCTTTGTAATCTTTACTCGTTTCCGGGTTTAGCCAAGGAGAGACGCAAGAACGAAGGTCCTTAGACCCGCTGTATGCGTTTTTTTTTCCTTCGCTCTCTTTCTTCCGCCCCGTCTCCATGGACACTGTATTTCTCGTCTTTAATTTCGCTTCCTTAATAGCCAAACGCGAGGCGATAGCGCCCGAGCAATTCAGTCGCAGTCTCGATCTTCCTTTTTTTTTTTTATTGGAAAATAAAAAAAAAAAATTCGCGGTTAAAGGCCGCACTTAACGGACTTGCGATGGTTATTTCACCCCGAGAGACGATATTTTTCTTGATCCATGCTCCCCATGAATCCCGATAATATCAAAAATTCGCAGGCTTATATCAAGTTTTTTTTTTTGCATTACGAATTGTTCAGACTCGAAATAATTATATGTTGCGAACGAAATGGAAATTTAACGAATTTGAAAAAAGTTTTGAGACTCTCGAGGCACACGAAGGTAAAAGTGTCGAATCAGGGCTGCAGCTCATGACTGCTCCAAATTTTCTTTTAGCATATTCGTTAGGATTAAAAAATAATATCCCATGTAATATTGAGAAGGGGGGAAGACTTCCAACGCCATAAAAAATTTACAAAACCGACAACAATAAGTAATACAGATATTACAGTAATGAAGGTGAGTGGTTATCATGGAAAAAAAAAAATCGATAATACGTCCCCGATTATATTTTCTTTTACCAAACTTGGCTGCATCGATTTCTACAATTTTGTTTGGGCCGCCAATTTGCGGTGCCGAATTGTGAATGACCCAATGCTCCGTTACTTTACGAATAAAATTGGTCCAATAATCACACAAAGTGTGTGACCCCACTTTCAATTCTTTCATCTAAATCTTTATGAGGTGAGTGCAAAAGGATATAACAGGCTTGAAATTAGACATTTTTACGAACAACTTTCATCCCAATTCGTTGTTCGTGTCGTCTATGACAACGCCAGGTAAGACTGTATCACTCATATTCATAGTCCGTCCTTATAACAAGGACTGAGGAAGCCTCAACGAAGGAGCCTTTGAATTTCCCAGGCCGCTTTGTTTCATAGACGAAACTCAGATCTCCCTTATCCGGAAGGAGCGAATATTCTAGGAATTTTTACAAACCTGCGGTGGCAATATCGTATATGGCACCACCGCAGTAAAATTTAGTTCACGAAACAAAGGAAAACTAAAATAACATTTTAATATGATACGATTTTTTTTTGCGAATCGCGGAAAAAAAATCGATTCATCGCACAGAACGAGAAAAATTACTTTTGACTCAACTAATTTCTGAAGAGAAAGCCATCGAAAATAAAAAAAAATAAAAACCGGTCCCACCGATTTAAGGCATTAGGCGGATGCATGGGAGCGTAAATCCTTAAAATACATGAGCGAAGATTGTACACCTCGTTCCAGAGCAAACAATTGAAAAAATGCTGGGACAATCTGAAGCCAGAAGTACGTAATAATTATCACATGGATAAATAGGGGAAGTTCGGGTAGCCCCGGACACTTGAATAAAGTATATCAAAAACATATAAGTAACAGGTTCTAAACGTTTAATATCATACCATTTACGATCTTCAGAATCTCTTTGATGACTTTAACAAAACAATAGATACTTTTTTCAATTGTGTGAATTATATAATAACAGAAAAACGTTACCATTCAATTTTGGGCAATGAGAAAAACGGCGGGTAGCCCCGGACACACATTTTAACGACGATTTAATCGTTCTTTAGCTTTACAAACATCATAATACCAATGGATATTCGACGACTCAATGTTGACAGAGGCTTCGTGAGCCCAATCGCTGGATTTTCGACATTCAATCCAATCTTCGTCGAAGGTTTCCCCACACATCCCCGTAGCCTCATGACGATCTTCATGGGAGCGCGTTCGATAGTTTTAGTTCATTTCTATTCATTTTTTGTTCATTTCTTCCATTTTTTTTTGAAAAATTTTCTTCGTTTTTTGTTTCAAAATGTCCGAAGGTACGCGACAGACTTGCGTCCGGGGCTACCCGATAATCCCTATCTCATATTATTATTGATAATTATCAAATTATAAACACAATCAAATGGAAAACTGTTATAAACGTAAAGCATGTGTAATGGCCTCTGATACAAGTAATAAGTTCAGTCGTATTACCCGTGTCTTTTATATGAAAACCTTCTTCGAAGTCTGATGAGCGCGCACGAAAAATCTTACCGATGATAAATTTCACAAATAAATTTTACCCGGTCAGCGCTCATGCCAAAATACTGACTTAAATTTGTTCTATGCACTACGGGGCACGTTAATATGCGTCGCTTTGTTTACATTTTTGACTCTATTGTTGCATACTTCAAGTGTCCGGGGATACCCGCCGTCCGGGGCTACCCGAACTTCCCCTAATCAAATCACTCAGTTGTATACTGCTTTATGGGCTAAAATTTATAGCGAGCACTGCTAGTCCAATTATTTATTAGAGTACATATGAATTTTATTTGAATTGTCTTTAATTGTGTCCTGGCGGCGCTAGCTACAACAGACAGCCAATTATTGTACAGAAGGCTTCCTCAAAAGGAAGCCCTAGACCTCCCTTGAGATAAGGAAGCAAATAAGGTTCCTTGTTTGGTCAGGGAAGGTCTATGAAACATGAAACGAGGAACAAGGAATTCTTATTTCTCAAGGAACGACTATGAATACGGGCTTAAGGTTGTTTAGAAGTTGATCAGAGTGGGGGAGATTTTCCTATCCTTATACATTGGGCGCTGTCGGTCGCTCACCCGCTCGGAGTGAATTTTGATGCGATTTTTGATACATATGTTACAATATCTTCAAGGAAATTCTCCAAAGGTTAACGATTTTCGTACTGATCGACGCGGAATATTTCAGAGAGTACTTGGTTAGTTTTTCAACAAAAGTTCAATGGCACGATTAGATATATCGCGAGTTTATTGAGATCGCGCATGGCTCTGTCCATTAGAGGCTATGTAGTCGGGCCTCAAAAGTACCCAACTTTGCAATTTTTTTACTCCGTAAATAAGCTCCAAACTGACTTGAAATTTTACAGAGACATAGTACAAATGTTCAATTACACACTGCGTAAATTTCAAAAATTTTTCATAAGACGCGATTTTCTTCTAAACAGCCTTAACCCTCATTGAGAGTAGCAGGATTCCCGCAAGTTGGAAAAATCACTTGGCGTTTTAACACCCCATGATTTTACATCTAATATTACATTTAATAATATAATTTAGTGATAAACAAGCGCTAGAAAAAAAATTCCATGCATTTTGAGCTGCAGCCCTGATTCGACACTTTTACCGAGACGAAATAATCATTGGCAAATAATCAGCAATAATTGGGGGTGAGATATCGATAGGGGGTCTTTGAGAGTATATAAAATATCGTTGCTTTCCTAAGAGAAAAAAAAAGAGAGAGAGTGCTGGTTAATGTATGCTCTAATTTTAGGCGATTGGGTTCGCCCTCTCCCTCTCTCTCTCTCTCTCTCTCTCTCTCTCTCTCTCTCTCTCTCTCTCAACCAAGAATTATAATTAGATACAGAAATATCTCGAGAGAACGCGAATGAGAGAGTCTCACCACCCACTCTACCAACACTGTCGATTTCTCGCTCGTATATTTTACAGCAAGAAAGTTTAAGATATATACGCATAAAAATATGTATAGAGAGAGAGAGAGAGAAAGGTTTGTACGTCTGAAGTTATATTACAGTACTTATATCTATCTATAGTCACGTTTAAATTCGAGCATACACACTTTACGCGCGAGCTAACTCGCCGACACATCGAGCTCTTTATTCTCGATGTTCCTATACCAAGCCTCCGGCTCTCGTATAACTTTGCCGACAAGAGAGTAGCTATGGAAAGCTCGCGTCACTCGCGAAAGGCCCAAAGATTTTGTTTCCGCGCATTAAAACATTTGCCCCGGAATTTCAAATGTGCCATCTCTTTCTCTCTCGCAAAGCGCCGATCCTGACGACGACAAAATCGTTCACGAGGCTAATTTTAAGGCGCGAGAGACATCTCAACGTGCGTGTGCATAGTTATATCAAATTTTCGGGCTAATGGCGGTAGTAGTGGTACGAAGAAATGATTCAAACATCTGCGAACGATCTGTCGATTCGAGGGCGCGACATTTATAAGAGCTCTCGTAATGCAGTCTTCCTGTTTCAACCTTTTTTTTCTTTCTTTCTTTCGAGGCTTATTTATGGGGAAGAGCGATCGGGGTTGAGTGAAAATGTTGAAATATCGATATATAAATTTTGAAGAAAAAACAAAATTGCAATACGATATGGGTACATGACGCAATTTTATTTCATTCTTACGAAATTTGAAATATTACGACGAATGAACGTATAACTTATATAAAAAATTATTTAAACGTGCCGAGGTTTATGCTGATCATATAAAACAAATGGAAAAATCTTTTTATTTCGTTGATAGCCGGAATTGAGAAGAATATCACTCAAGTAGCGATGGCAATTAATAATCATAATGCTTAGCATAGATCAGGATAGATGTATTTTTTTTAAATTCAAGCAGGTTTGAAAAAAAAAAATTCAACGCAATATTCGTACCCCCTTGAAGAGACAATTTTCTTCACAAATTGCCTCTTTTTTTTATGTATATCTTTACCTTAAAAAGCGTAAAAGATTTACGATCCCATCTGCATGAGTAATCGAGTGAAAGTATTCCCCTTTCGAATGATGAATCAAACGAGATCAATGTATTCATACGTGCATATATATATATATATATGTGTGTGTGTGAGTGTGTGTTTTGGTGGTAAAAAAAGAGCGTTCGAATCTGATCGAGAGTAAACGACAATGACGTTCCGGCTCATCTGGCCGTTAGAAAACTTGGCCCGGCACTTTTCTACCCCCAGCGTTTGCCCGCGTTATATGCGGTGGTTCAGCGACCGCGCGCGTCTAGTCGTACTCTCGCGAGGGTTGCGCTATACGCGTATAGTATAGTATATCCCACCAGGCTATATAACAGATACGGGAGAGTGGTTGGGAAAAAGGTTTTCTCGTATACCAGTTCGTCCGATGCTCGCGGGGTTACTATAAGAGCCCCTAATGCGGGAGAGGTAATTATTATACGAACCCAATCGATATAATACAGCTGAGCGATGAGCTAGTCAAAGGGGATGAAAAAAAAAAAAAAAATGAGAAAGATAACGAACGAAAAAAACAAAAAAAAGTTTGTTACTTATATCCCGGAAGTCTCGGAGAGTCGAGCGTGAGTCAATCGACAAATGGTATATACTTGCTCATATTACATATATATATACATATATATACTTAAAAAAAATCTATATTAAAATTGATATACAAGAATAGGAAGTTTTTTTTGCAGATACCGTTTATGAAATTTCAAATACGGTACTTAATATTGAAATACTCGTATTTTAAAAGTTATAACATTCGTAGGAATTGTCAGCTCAAACCGTATTAAAATTAAGAAACATTTACCAATATCCATGTAGGGGTGCATATTAAATTTACCACTATATGTATATGAAAAATAATAATACAGCATGGAATATCAGTAGACTCGTGGATTTGAAACGTATATGTAGTCTTGATTAAATTTTCCGTTTAACGTTCATGAAAATTAAGAAATCTTTGCTAACATTTTTTGTAGCAAAATCTGAACAAAAACGAAATGTATCACTTGAAAAAGGGTTCCATACGCATGTATTGTCGTTATAGGCCATGAAAGGGTTACATTGCTGTGCACGTATGTGGCGATCCATGTCAACTCAGCCACCCCGTTTTTTTTTGTCTCGAAAAAATTATTCAGTGTGGGCATTTCGAGGGATAATATATCCATGACATTTCACCAAAATTTCATTCCCCCACTATTGGGGGGATTTTTTGCCTCGAAAAAATTAGTGTGGGGGATGTAATTTTTGTGAAATTTCATGGATATATTGTTGGTTTTCGCGATAATGATTAATATATTCTCAATTTTGTAAAAATCATAACTCGGTAACTGCTGATCGGATTTAAACGTTTAAAAAAAAGAATATTTTTTTTTGCCCCTTTCGAAAAATAAACATGCCATCATCGGATAAAAGCTCATCAGACAGTTTTCGGGGTAATTTGACAAAAAATAATTTTTACCTCTTCACTGATGCCCTCTTCCATCTTCAAAAAATCCCGTGGAGTTGCGTATTGTCCCCTCTCTATTAGGAAAAAAATAGTGAATGGAATTTCTGGTAAAAGGGCATGAAAAATAAACAAAATTCTTTTTTTAATCGTTTAAATCCGATCAGCAGTTATGATTTTTACAAAAATGAGAATTCATTAATCATTATCTCGAGAACAAACAATAGCGAGGGGGATGAAATTTTGGTGTAATGTCATGGATATATTGCTCTTTGAAGTGCCCATACCGAATAATTTTTTCGAGACCAAAAAAAAAAAAACGGGTTGGCCGAGTTGACATGAAGCGCGACGTATACATATGGAAAAGTGCAACCCTTGATGGGCCTTATCGTCGTCATCGAACGAAAACGACGCGAACCCCTCCGGGACGACTATTCGCGATGCGCGTTCTTCGTTAAAACCCATAATTTTCACATCGTTTTCGCTTTCGCGGTTCTTCGTACACGCGAAACGCGTTCAAAAGGCTTGAGTCGCGTCAATCGAGTAACGAGAGCCATTAAAAATCGTCACTAAAAATTTACAAACAATAACGCGATGTTAATGAACACGAATTTGAATTTTTTTTCGAAATTTATACTTATAAAATTTTTTCAAAAAGTTCACTTAAAAATTACTCGAAAAATAACGAATTTCGTGTGAATAAACCAGAAGAATATTGCAATATTTTTCTCGTGTTCAGATCGACCGTAATATCATTCGGCGTTTGATAACTCTCGCGATGATAATTTTCCCTCCATTAATACCGAATGACAACTTTACCGCCTCTTTTAACGGTAAATTATCAAAGCTCAAGACTGGCGCAATATATATGTTCCACAAACTAACAATGAAATGAAAGAAATGAAAAAATTCACAGATATATATGGCGATTTTAAGGTCAGGTCATTTTGGTGTATTTAAACATTCGACGTCGTCTCGAGAGAGAAACATCGAAGACACACTTTTTTTTCTCTCTTTCTCATCCCCTCGTCGATGTACTCGCACCGGTATAGGAGAGATGATAAATTCTGTATTAAAAATACGTGAAGCCTCCTTCGCTCGATGTAAGGAACGAAGAAAAAAAAAAAGAAAAAGTATTATGGTAGTTACGTGCTCGAGGAATGAATAATGTCTCTCGTGGCGAATGAACGTGACGACGAAAATAAAAGTTTGAGCAAAGAGAAAAAAAAAAACAACCCCTCCGAATACCCCTTGACGTTGAAATTCATCGAGATCCCGCGATTCTTTCGCGAAATCTTGAGTTATACGCGCAAATTATGTTTTTTTTTTCGGACTCGAGGTAAAATTCGAATGAGAAGGAAGTGGGCATAATAATGATAATAATAATAATAATAATGAAAAAGCAACGCGAAGAACTGAATAACGGACAATAAAATTAATCTTGCGAGTCGACGGTCGAAAAGACACATCAAACATTTAATGGTTTTTTCTCATACGGATATTACTGTATATCCTCGCATCGGACGAGAATATTTCGCTTCTCAAAAGCGAGATATATATATATATATATATATATATACGTGAGACGTTGTGCAGAGGAGACGAGGGCTTGCCAAATTTTCCGCTGCACACGATACGCGGTGCCAAGCGTTTAATTATTCTTGCTTACTATTTTAGTGATTCTCAGCTCACGTCTACGTATATATATATATATATATATCCACGAGTCTGTATCGCGGGGGCGCTGCCACACGCGAATCCAGCGCGGTAACATAAATAATTAACCATCTCTCGTCGTTCGTGTACGCTTTGCCCGGTGTTTATTGAAGGTGATCTCGTCAACGTATCGCGAAAATTCGTGGCAGTTATATTTCATATCTCTCCGCTCCGAGAAATGAATTTTCCAAGCCTCAAACGAGAGCAATGATATTTTTCGTTGCAAATTGTGTGAAATAAATATATATATATATATATATCCGAGTATGTAAAATCATATGATGCGAGCTCCGCGACGATTGAAAATAGAATTAATGTGCGAGATAAAATTCTCGAGTAGAACGAGGAGAATCTCCCCCAGTTCTATTTCGCACAGTGGAAAAGCTGGACATTCGTGATTCTCATTGAACGAGTGAGCTCGGTGTTCTCGAGTGAATGTTATAGCGGTAGAGTCCGCGAACAATAAGATCGTCGACGGTCCCACACGGCTCGAGTGATTGCCGGTTAAAAAATCAGCCAACTGTAAAAGTAGTAGCGTCAACTCGGTATACTCTCGTGCGTACTCGTATTAGGCCAATCCTATCGTTTGCCATTCATCGGTCATTGGCCAGTCCGGTGACTGTCCCTAAAAGAAAAATGTAGAAAATAGCAAGACGGAGCTGTGCCAATGATCGTGACAAAATGATGAGTGCCCGTTGTAGCTGCGTTGTTTGGCCACCAGAAGGTAAAGAAAAAAAAAAAAATGGTTGACAATCGTGCAATCTAATTTTCATGATGCACCTTAAAGGTCTCATCCTCGTCTATATAATTTACAAGTGTCTCTCGACCGTTCATTAAATCCGATAATTAATTACAATCGTCTCCATTAACGTATGGCTTAATTGCTGTTATCCTTGCATTATGGTCATTCTTTCTGCTCTCTGCGTATATTATACGAGTATATCCGCCTCTGTAACGTTGAAGTAGTCTCGGTGAGCCGAGCGAAGGAGGCGAAGTAGAGAGGGAGCGTTATAGCACAGGACAGGATGTCTCGGAAGAATGGGTTGACCGTGCTTCCTCTCCGGAGGATGCAGAAAAGGGAAAAAGAACTCTGCAGAGAGGTATAGATAATAATAGCATGAGAGCTTTCCATTATACACATATACATATTATAAAATAATGCGGTGTAGAATAGACGATCGACTTCTTTCTAAACGCACATATTCTTAATTCCCTCGACCTCTTCTAGTGCAAAATGTATACCAAAATGATCGATTTCCGTTTTGAAAATCCCTCAAAATTTTATTCACATTATATCCGTGCTTGAGCCTACTTTGATAGAAAAGCGTGATCTCAATGGGTTCATGCTCTGCAATTGTTTCTGCTAAATTTGGATTGCGATCTTTTCGAATAAATCTCACTGTAAAAGTATACATTCTTCCAATGAGGCTGACCCACTTTACCTTTCCTTAAATATCAAATACGTCAAGAACTACAACAGCGTCAACGGATCTAACTTTTATCCTACTTTTCGTCCCTGGTCCGAATATAATTTTCAAAAAAGCCAAAAGCTTTATTAAAGAAAGACCAAACAGTTTGCATTCCCCGGGGGGGGGGGGGGGGGAAATAAGCTTTGAAAAATTAAATAGAAAAATAGGATAGCATATGATACAAGGAAAAGACGGGAAATGAAATAAAGAAGCCTGTGGAGCAGGGAAATGAAATGAATTACGTAGAATTGTAAGAACTTCACATGAAGAAAACAAGTAGCCGAGTCTTGTATACAGCCTCGATCATACATGAGAAACTAGACAACACAAACGCACGGTGATATAAAAATGTATAACCAACGTTGAAAAAGAAACCCACACGAGTATCAGGTGGCACATGGCCATCTAGTTACTTTAGTGGTCTCCGCGGCGAATGCGCGCGGAAGAAAAGAATTAGCTAGACGGGGCGCGTCTCATCTGGGTCACTCACACAAACTTTTTACTTCGCTCTCTCTCTCTCTCTCTCTCTCTCTCTCACTCTTACGGCAATTGTACCACACGAATATACACGTAAAAATGTGTATGTATCGTCTGCCGAAGAGCAGAAGGGATGAAAGTCGCGTTATTCTGCGTCTTGAGTCACGCCGATTACGTCCTTTCGTTCGCCAGACGTTGATACGCATACATACACAATCGTGATGTTTGTACACACATGTGTATGTCCAATATGTATAGAGTATAAGAGTATCGAGGCCACACCAATACACGGTAGCACCCTCATTACGGCGTAACGGTGACGAGGGGGTTGCAGCGCGGAAAAGAGGCGAGCGTTAATTAAGAACAGACTCACCACCCTCTAAGTAAGGAGCACTGACCAAGCCGTCCAGTGTTGGTGTGGCCCAGCCGTTTCTTTTCTCCCTCTCTCTCTCTCTCTCTCTTCTCTGTACTCCACATCCCTAGCATTGGCTCTTCTTCCTCACACATACACGTGGACCCCCTATAAGATCCCCTTGCAATCTCTATACATGTAAGCTTCGCATACTCTGTGGATGACCAACTCTCTACGAAGTTGCGCTACCATACACGTATCCGCGCAGAACCCCAACACAGACGTTGACGAGAGCTCTTGGGGGTATAGTTTCCTCATGTGTGTCTGTGTGCGACGACGTATTTCCGCTTTCATCCCCTCGCTCTCTCTCTCTCTCTCTCTCTTCTTCAACGCGCATCCAGAGAAGCGCGAAAATGGAACGAACAGTAGACGGGCGTCGGGCGATAAAAAGGACAGAAGACTCGGAAGAAAATTAGCTAAGTCCCGGTAATATGCTGTATTGGACGCGATGCCGGGCTCGGCGCCTTGGATAGAATCAAGCGGAAAATAAAATAAAACGAAGAAGGGAAAGAAAAGAAAAAAAAAAAAAGAAAGAAAGAATGAGGCACTGACCTCAACGACGCAGCTCCGCGCTGGCCGGAGGATATTAGAGAAAGCTGACACAGCGAAAATTTTTCGAGGGGGTGAAAAAGTATGGAATAAAAGAAATGAGATGAGGCAAAGAGAGAAGAGAAATTGAGAGAGCGGAAATTGTTTCGAACGATTAGCTTAGGTGCGATCGAAATTGTTCACTGAATCAAACTGGAGTATTATAAAAGTGGTATATGGTTTTTTGTGTGTACTATATATATATATATATATATAAATATGAGAATCCCAGCTATATGCGCGCAACCCCGTGTGTGCAGAGATAGACCGAGATCGAATCGCGAAAAAAAAAAAAGTCCAGATGAGAGAGGTGGGCCGGCACACATGTTGCAATATAGTAGCGCGACACAATGAACGTTAGCGCGCTGGGGGATTCTTTTGCCTCGGTCTCTTTCTCTCGATGAGGATGATGAGAGCCACAGCTAAAGAGCGCGAAAAAAAAAAAAGTCACCCAACTGTTCATCCCCCCGGAGCGATGTACAACGCATACACGTAGAATCGTCACAGTGTTATGGAGAAGTGAAGAGGTGTGCGACGACCCCGGCGAAGAGCAGGGGCGAGTACGGACCCGTGGCGATTGTTTCCAACAGGTTTGCCCAGTCCATTGTTTCAGTCTTTGGGTTCTCATGCTTAGAGCGCTTACACAGAGCGGAGATGGGAGTATAACCCGGTACCAGCCTCGCATACTGGTCATTTGCTCGACCCCAAAACGGTTGAACAATGACCCCCGTAGGCCGTTACATATAACAACCAATGCAACGTCACCGATGTGCACATGACATCAGATTCGAGTATACGTTATACGCTATATCATCAATGTTTCTTTCAACATATTATCTCATTTTATAATCCCGGAAATTTGGAATTTTCTCTCGATTATTGAATGTCGATCGATGCTCGATTGATCAACAATGATGGTCACTGAAGAATACTTTTCTTAAATTTGTCAAATTTATAATGATCAGTACTTCATTTCTAATTCTTAACCACGAATTACAAATATATATATATATTGTCAGAAAGATCGTATACAGGATTGATAGGGGAGGGATGAAACGAATCTGCAAATTAAACAAACGCCTTATTGACGGGTTGATCCGGGGCCAAAAACTCGCGAGAGAGATACCGAAAGACACAGAGCCAGAACTGATACGAAGAGAAACAGTTAGGTCGGGGCTGGCAGTTCCTTAGCCTTCCAAGCTATTAGAAGCAGCAACGGTGTATGTGTGCGGTCGTTTTGATGCTGTAAGTAGAGTAGGATCACTATCGCAAGGACGCGAGAAAGCAGGGTTTTCGTGGCAACTCGATGGAAGCGTATAACCCCGCGCGAGTATCAAACGCGCGGGGAATAGAAAGGAGGAGTGTTGGAGCGTGTGTGTCGGGTTTGGTGGGGCTGATGGTTGGCAAAGAAGAAGAAGAAGAAGAAGAAGAAGAAGCGACAGAAGGAGGATTGGTTGGAGTAAGAAAACCGAATGGGCAAACTATATATATCGAGTCGCACCGGGGTCTTAGCGGGACTTAACGAATATTGCCGTCGATATCCCAGGGAGCTTCCAGCCAGCCCGAAGTATACAACGAGCCCTACCACCATCGCCCACCGACCATCACCGCCCCGTATCTTCTTTCTCTCCTTTTTTCGCATGTATATATGTATATATGTATAGCTCTGCTGGAAAAAAGACACTGCTCCACTTCTGTGTCAGTTTCTCGGAATACTGGCTATGGACACGTGACTATTCCCTTTTCATCCCCCAGACATATACGCGAACCGACATCGCGACCCCTCACCGTGTTCTATTAACTCTGTCATCGAATTAATGTTAATCGAAGGGACGCAATTTCTTCAATTAACTCCGCCCGACAATGAGGTCCAGTCATTTATATTCCACGAGTCGCTGGTATACTTGCATCGGTAGGGTCGTTGCATTTCTTTATAGTTTCGCATCGAACTATACCAAACAAGCTAGCTTGCCAATTTTTCCACGAGCGGCCATGCGACCTGGAAAACTGCAGGACTCGGTGGTGGCTACTCTCTCTCTCTGTGTTTTCTTAAATCTTGGATGGCTTGGGTGTTAAGGTGGATACACATACATATTCCCTGGGATCTTTTCGTCCAGGGATATGTCGCAAGAAAGAGAGAGAGACTCTCTCTCTCTCTCTCTCTCTCTCTCTCTCTCTCTTTCTCTCTCCTTCGCTTCCGAGGACACACGGAAAGTGTAGCCGGGCGACAGGCCAGATAAATTAGTGCGGGTAATGAAGACTGAGCTCCGCGTCTGATTAAACAAACACAGAGATAGAAGAGACTCGAGACATCCAGCGCGTGTTTTCGTGTTGGTGTGTATACATGTTGCGCATGGACGATCGAGAAAGGAAGACGGATTGAAAGACGAAGGTATATAGAGAACCATAAGGGAGAATGGAGATTGAGACTTTTGTAATTCTTGCTTCGGACGTATCAGTCCCAATGGCTGGACCATGCTTGTAGTTGGATTATTCGGTTTATTGATTATTTACTTTTGTCAAGCTTGATGGAAAAAAAAATTTCAAAACTATACTTGCCATCTAGGTATCCACACTGAAAAAAATGGTTCGGGATTTACAATAATACTGTTATTGTTGGCCAGTTATAGGTATACTGGTGAAAAAATATTGCCCACACAGAAAATGCAGTAGCCCTTTTAGAAAATCCCGATTGCCGTAAAGTTCATACAAATATGACTAGTGAAGTATTTCTAATTCAACAATAATATCGCTGGTGAAGGCAAAGCAGTTTTGTCTACGGCGCCTATACTGCGCCTTTGTGGACGACACTCAATCGTCTGGCTAGCTTAGTCATTATAAATAGCTGGAAATTTATCGTTTTTGTAAATCAGCCATACTAACATAGCTCGCGAAACTACACTGTATTGTTCAAACAGCTGTAGTAGCTGATTTTTACATGCCTAGCTATTTCAACCATATAGTATGGCTGCGAGAATAACGTTGTGACACATAGCTATACTATAATATGGCTCGCGCAACTATACTACGTTTTTGGAACACCTACAGTAATCTGTTAACGCGTGGTGTCTATGCCTCTGCCTCGCGCGAAAACGAGACCTCGCTACGCAAAATTTGATAATGAACGAGTTTGTGAAGAAGAAACTGAACGAACGGAATCTTGATGAGCTTATACCAACATTTGAAGGTAAGTCTCTGTTCTCACTTATCTACGGAATATGTAAAAAAGGACTATTTTTCCTGTTATATAAACGCCAATCGTATAACAAGCGAATTTTTGTAGGTTAGGTCAACTGTCATTTTCCTGCAAGGAGAGTATCATATGTCTCCGGGCCATGGATTCTCTCAAACTTCCAGGTGTGTTTCATTAGCTCTAAAAATCAAGTCTCTTTTGCAAAATATTTATGTATGAATATCATTATCGATAACAGATGATTAAAATAAATATTCATGATTATGAAACATATTGGCTGAATTTTTACTGTGACCCGAATATCCCCTACTATATATACCTACCTATACGAGTATAGGTAGGTACAATATCCTGTAATTTATCTATATAAAATGAATTTATAATTCAGCCATATTCTTTTGGTAGTATGGCTGGTACGTCTACCTCGTATGCTAGCGTTTATAAAACAGCTCTACTAGTATTGTTGGTATACAAATAATTCTGCCTACACTGACAAAACTGCTATCCACGAAACAACATTGTATATGCTTGCTTCGGCTATACTAGTATGGCTGGTGTTCGTCTACCTCGTATGCTAGCGTTTATAAGACAGCTATACTAGTATGGTTGGCATACGCATAACTCGTGATGGTGAACTCAACCATACTATGGTATTGCTGAAATAGAGATACTTGTCAGATTCGCGGAGCTATTGGGTATATGTCTGTCATGACATAGTGGTATGCTTACGCCAACGATATTGTGTCAGTCATATTTGTATGGCTTTATTACCTAGATGGTATGGCAGTAGCGTATTTTCCCATATAATATGGCTGAAGCAATAATAATTATGGCTCGAATCGGGAAACTTTTTTTTCAGTGCAAAGATGGAATTTTTAGGGAAAAACAAGGCTTCTCATGAAAGGTAGAACAGAGTTGAGTTATGGAAAATTGTTTGCGCAAGTTTTCAACAGGAAGTAATGACACAAAAGTGAGCAAAGTTGCTCAAAACGAAATCATTGACAGAGGTGTCGTGAGTCGATGCTTTCTTAGTAAACAGCCAAGTATTCTTTTGTCCTCCCATGAAAAACCGCCCCTTCTTGTTCAGTGATAATTAGTTTTTTTTCGATTTTTCTGTCGATTATATACATGGGCCATTGTCAGAATGACCTAGAATTTCATTCAGCGTCAATGAATGTTCAAGCCGTGCAGCGCCCAGTGCGAACATATCGTTTCTAATTAACCACGAGCGTGCAAGCGATGTTATTTTCTAGACTTCGTTCGCTCTGCACTACATTACCTTACATACAGCGCGAGATTCGAGTACGCGCGTACCTCCGTCCATTATGTTTCACTCTGGTCCCTTTGATTCTCTTTAAATCGCGTAGATTGGCCGCATCTCGCGAGCACCGACGAAAAACAAGAAAAAGACTTGAGTGGCCTTTGGGTACGCGCGATCACGACGACGATCACGTTCTACACAAGAGTTTATCGCTTTGACGACAAGCCAGTGCATAGGTACTTGTAACGAGTGCTATATGCATTTCGAGGGAGGGGAGAGAGAGAGCGAGTGAGTGAGTGCAATTCCGGTATAGGAGTCGCCTTTGTCATATATATATATAGGGTTTATGCGAATGTCTCTGACGTCAAATTCGTCCATCGTATAATCTTTATCCGTAACAAAGCTCGATGAGTCGTTCGATCGCCTTTTATTAATTTAATTTTCGTAACGCGTGCACGGAAAGTGATTCTTTTTTGTCCCATTTCGGAGCAGAAAATAATTCTTTTTGAGCCAGGATTCAATTCGTTCTCGAATGCATATCGTTCGATATGGCAAAATCGAATTCTCGACTTTACTACGAAATTATACAATCGAATGAGATTTTGCATAATTGTTATCAAATTTTATTTATTAACTTTATGTCAACCAATATCGAACTCGCTCAGCTAAAATTTCATCGAAGAAAATTGGAAATTCGGTCAGAGCCATTTTTTACAATCATAATTTTTGGTCAGAGATTTCTCGAGTATCGTAATTAATTTTGAGAAATTGACGACTATCGTGAAATTAAAAAAAAAAAAATGCAATTTTACCAATTAATCCGATATTTTCGAATCCTGACTCAAAAAAAATTATTTTCTGCTCCGAAATGGGACAAAAAAGAATCACTTTTCGTGCACTTGTTACAAAAAGTATAGTATATGCAGCGCCGACAGAGATCGACAGTAACTTTTGACTCGGGTGAAGTTGGCTGCACTCCACTTCACCCCGGTCAAAAATCCCTGTCGTTCCGTTCTTGCATCATAATGTACAATTCCAAGACCCTTTCAATCGAATGATAATTAAAAAGATAGCATCCGTCCATCATTATATTTGTTTTTTTCTCCAAAATTTGAATTGACAGGACAATTGGATTGATCGCGAGTTAGGAATTTTCTATCGAAGTAAAAGAACCTCGATGAATCCATGCAAATTCAATAAATAAATGAAAGGATTGCGAAACGTACAAAAAACAAATTTGGTTTCTCCGGAATTTCATTTCTTCTCGGTCTCTCGTCATCGTAAAAATGAATATTTTCCCAGGCTAGTCATCTTTCTCCTCGAGTAATGTATATTCCGACGTTGAAAAAGCTAAAGCTACTGCAGCATTCGCGAAGACTAAGTAGAAATTAAGAGATACACCGGGGCAAGAGAGAAGGAGTAACGCGTTACGGACTTGTTTTCTCTGTTGCGTCGTATCCGGCAAGGACGTTCAAGTTTAAGCCGAAAATAAAAATGCTCGACAAAGTCCCGCGGTGCACTAATTATAGAATGCCCGAGTCTCTCATGTGCGTGAAATATCCCGCGAGTTAGATTTTTTATAGCGCGTATACATTTCTTTCGAATTACCGATACACACGGAGACGGGACATGTGGAAAATGCCCTCGCAATACGCATACATTCATCGCGATGCGCGGCAAAGAAATAAAAAAAAAAAATTTTATTGCCGGCAACTTGGCCGTTCTCTCGGGGGAAAAAAAAAAATTTCTCATTATTATTGTTATTATCGTTACTTTTATTTCCGTTCTTCTCTGTCTCTCATCCCTTGGGGGGAGGATAGAAATCAGCGTTTATATCCCGTTGCCTCGCCTCTAGTGGGCTCTCATGAATCATTGCGCGAGGATTCATTAATAACTCCGTACGCATATTAATCCGCGGTCAAACGATATTCACCGTCGAGCGAGATAAAACAAAAAAAAGTAAATAAACGGGCAAAAAAAAAAGAGTGGGAATGTACATCAGGGCACTTGCTGCAAATTATAATTAAACCTCTCTCTTTTTCTCTCTCTCTCTCTCTCTCTTTCTCTCTAGCGTTCTCTCAATCTCGCGTTTCAGGTTTTTCATCTCATCACACGCTTCCTCGAACGAAAGGATATGACGTCACGGTTGTGAAGGATACAGTTCGCTGCGAGGCAGATACCGGTGAGTTAAAAAAAAATTTTTGCCTCTAGTTGATAAGTAATTAAAAAAAAAAAAAAAAAATGCAATTTTACCAATTATATAATCCGATATTTTCGAATGATATAAACCTGACGAAGAAAAGATTTTATTTTATTTCGACAAATGCATATCGCTCGATATGGCAAAATCGAATTCTCGACTTTACTACGAAATTATACAATCGAATGAGATTTTGCATAATTGTTATCAAATTTTATTTAACTTTGTGTCAATCAATATCGAACTCGCTCAGCTAAAATTTCATCGAAAAAAAATTGGAAATTCGGTCAGAGCCATTTTTTACAATCATAATTTTTGGTCAGAGATTTCTCGAGTATCGTAATTAATTTTCAGTAATTGACGACTATCGTGAAATTAGAAAAAAAAATGCAATTTTACCAATTAATCCGATATTTTCGAATGATATAAACACGACGTAGGAAAAATTTGATTTTATTTCGACAAATGTATACGTTATGGCAAAATCGAATTCTCGACTTTACTACGAAATTACAATCGAACGAAATTTTGCAATCGTTATCAAATTTTATTGAACTTTATGTCAACCAATATCGAACTTCATTTTTCGCTCAGCTAAAATTTCATCGAATAAATTGGAAATTCGTTTAAAGCCATTTTTTACAATCGTAATTTTTGATCCAGAGATTTCTCGAAAATTTCATAATTAATTTTGAGAAATTTACGACTATCGCGAAGTATATAAACGACATCGCTGACGTTTCACGAACTCATTTTCTCAAGTATAACGCGATAAAAGAAAAATCGTTCGTCAGAGAATTTTTACATTTCTTCTCTCTCGACACGCGATATGTCTCATTACCCATGTTGTTACATCCATTTATTCGTCGTGTAACACGAAATTCTCGAATCTCCACGTTTCCGCAGTTCACACTTGAAAATTCTGCGGGAGCGAGGGAGACCATCCCCCGTATCCATGACTCTCTATCTCTCTCTCTCTCTCTCTCTTTCTTTTGTTGATTCTCGCCCCGAGCGACGCGGAATCACTCAGAAGGATTTCGCGGCGCGGATTTACTTTATTTTTTATGCGAGCAAGAGAGAGAGAGAGAGAGAGAGAGAGAGAGAAAAAGAGCTTGAACGTTTCGCGCGCGAGTTTGCAACGTCTCGTCCGACTCGCGTGGCATCCTTGGCTGGCATTTCGATGCATAATAAACGACCGGTTAGGCCCGTGGTTATACGGACCAGGATGCCCCCTCGACCGGGATATGTACCGCGCGCGGCGTGTCTCTCGTTTCCCCGAGACACAGAGGCAACGCGAGAAAGCGAGATAGCAAAATCGCCCGAAAGAGTCCCAACACCTTTCAGCGTGTTCTAGTCTTTTGCTCTCTCGCTTCGTATATACGCTCTTTTTTTTTTTTCTCTTTCTTTCTCTCTCGTCACTTCAATTCTATGCCCCGTGTACTTTTTTCCCTTCCGTCCAACTTCAAACAGTGCGCAGTACATAAATATATTATACCTGTGTACAAACGAGCAGCGTTTGGCAGGAAAAACGGCGTATCCGAGACAATTTTAGAGGTAAAATGATGCGCGTCACGGTCTTTTTGGCTGTTGAATGTCCAAATGTACTTGAGATTACTTTTAAGTACAGATAAATTTTCGCACCCTTTTTCTTTCCTTCTCGACGATAACGAAAGAGAGAGGGAGAGTGATAGAAGAGAAAAAAAAAGAGCAAAGATCTGACCTGTGTCGTCTTGCGTTCTCTGGACGCTGAAAGCCGTGGGACGCTAACGATCGGAAATCCGATTTGTTATCTTTAGATATTGTATGCGTCGCGCTCCATGTCAACTCAGCTGCCCCGTTTTTTTTTTTTTTTTTTCGAAAAAATTATACAGTATGGACATTTCGAAGAACAATATATCCATGACATTTCACCAAAATTTCATCCCCCCTGCTATCGTTCAAATCGCACTTATGCTAAAACGAAAAATAGTTTACGAGAGATCGATTATTCCGCTCGTCGAAAAATTGGCTTCAATTATCATTCGAAATAATTTCGTCGCTTGTGCCGATGCATTTGAGTGCATTATATGCAGCGCTTGAATTATCCTTGAAACTTCAAGTGTTTGCGCAGAATTCGAAATTCATCGTAGCCTCATTAGAACCTCTCTGACGCCAATTTTGAATTAAATCGGAAGACTCTTCGATTCCATGGCGCCTGCCACATCGATTATGTTATTTCAAATTTTGAATGACCCCCGGATGAAAATTCTATTTTATCTGAGACTTTGTTTGCACGATCACGAATTTTTCGGTGCGTAAACTTGCGTGCAGGGCGCAGAGAATGTTGGGGAATCTGAGAGATTTTTTCCCGTTGGGAGCATTGATTTGTGGGTTGAGAGTCGTATAGATCCGCCGCAATATGCATATCTGGTAGGAAAGAGAGAGATAAAAAAAAAAAAAAAAAAAATCGGTATTACGATTTGTGCGCGAGCAGAACGCGGTGGTGCATCGCACCCCGATGATTTGGTGCTCTCTCGCGACGATAATGGATACGCTAAAGAGAGAAAGAGATAGAGAGAGAGAGAGAGAGAGAGAGAGAGAGAGAGAGAGAGAGACGAGCGAGGTGGTTTGAATTCGGCCCCAGAAATGGGCGTATGAATGGTAAGCGTTTAGCGCAATTATTGGCGCATTGTCTACGGCACAATACATCGAGACTGGAAGCGTTAGATACACATATATATATATATCTTTTGCTGACTCTCGATCGAGGCTGCAGCGACTCCCCCGCTCGCATTCCAACATCTCCTCCTTCTCCTGCTGCGCCAACCCCTTGAAATTGGCATGTAAAAATCGGATGCGATCCCATTGTCATTGCATTGTTCGTATTGGAAACTATGGCCTCGCACTGGTTTTCAGACTGTCGATATAGTTACCGATTGCCCAGAGAGAACGCACACCATGACTCTCTGCCTCGATGTGTAAAGTAACATGCGTACACATTCATGCAGCGGAACGAATATTTCAAGAGAGTGAGTTCAATCGGTGCGAAATCGTGGCAATATTCGCACCGACCACGATTGCCTGGATCATTGGCTTTCTCCATAGAACGAATCCAATTTTTTTTCCCGCCCCTCCCTCTTCACGCACATTGTCCACAATTTTTATTTTCCTCGCTCGTTGTTTTTTTTTTTTTTTTGCTCGCTGAGTGCATCGAGTGATTTTTATTTTTTCGACGATATTTTTTTTTTTTGTTGTTTCCGAATTTTTTTGTTTTCCCCCCGTAGATCGACAATCCGTGAAATGTTGGTCCCGTGCGAAATAACGAAAGGGAGGCTCGAACCTGGGGTATTTTGTTGATTATTAGTGAATCTCGGTGTCCCAAAATGCATTTTACCACATAGATAAAGTACCACATAGATAGTATAAAGGGCTCGACCGACTTTGCTTTCGCTGGTCAAATTCTGTGGGTTGCGTCCATTTGCTTGAGAGCGGTAAACATATACACATGTGTGTGTGTGTGTACCATGTATTAGGGTGCCGGGCTTTTTGTCGGCTCAGATTGGCGGCCATTATACGCAGACCAAAATTGGGCCTTAATTGTGCACGGGGTAATGAGTCCGGGGTTGCTCTAATGCATCACGTGTGCTCATCTCTCTCTCTCTCTCTTTGTCTTTCTCTCTCGCTATTCGTAACACACATAGTAGTTCGATGTAGCTACAATCTCCCCCTTTATATGATATGTAACGGGTGGCCTTTCCATAACTTCGTTTCAAATTCATTAATTCTCGATTCATCGACGGGTAGCAGATAATTTATAATTCTTCTGTTGACAATTACCATATATAGTTACACTTGTGAATACGAAAATTTACTCACTTGTCGGATGAGATTGACAAGAAAATGCACGCGAGTTACAAGTCGCTCAACGATGAATTAATTCGCGTGAGATTAGTTCGATATTTTACATTTGAAAAATTTCTGTATAATTGAATTTATTTCATTGCAATGATACTGTATTCGAGCTCTTAATTGAAAATTCGTCACATTATATCTTCACTGTATTATTTTTACGTACTTTTTTTTACGGTTATAGTCGAAACAAAAGTAAAAAAAAAGGCCACCCTGTAGGATGAGTGGAAGAGTAAAGACCCATCGAGAGCGAGGAAGTGAACACTGTGTGGCGACGTGGCATTATTTAATTGCTCTTGGGTTGTTTTTTCGTCGCCAGATAATTTGTGTACCTGGCGGGCATTTCTCTCTCTCTCTCTCTCTCTCTCTTCCCGTCTATCTTCTAATTTCATCCCTTTTCTCGTCGACCAACTTATTTCGTGCTCTTCATCGCAGTCGGTTTCTATTGCTCCTCTCCCATGTCTCTGTCCTTTGCGGGCCCTCAGCTCTCTCTCTCTCTCTCTCCTCTCTTAGACCTCACTCCAATTTGTAGGTTATTCGAGGGATATACATAGTATACATATACAGGTTTACTCATCGAGCTAGAGTGGCTACGGACTACTCCTAATTGCGCGTAATTACCTATGGAGGCCCAATTAGCTTGGATTGGCCAGGGTGATCCTGACTAGCCTCGGGAGGGAATCTTCTTTTTTTTTTTTTTTTTCGTTCCTCACATCTTCCTTCTCTCTCTCGTCCTCTCTCGAAGATCTCCGCGACTCTCTGGCCTCGGGTTCAAACGTAAAAATTGACGGGAATACGGTTTTGTGCCGGGAGTCTTCTCTCCCTCAATCCTCTCTTTCTCTTTGGGTTCACGATTAATCATCGAAATAAGAATTTCCTTGAATCGATTCGAAATACAGCCATATAAGAGAGGGAGAGAGAGAGAGAGAGAGAGAGAGATTTTAAGATTATTTTCCAGCGTGACTGCGAGACCGAGAAATATCTTTTGCCAAAATTCTCTTACGTCGACTATGACGATGCGAGGAATAAAGAACGACGAGGAGAAGAAAAAAAAGGGAAAAGGACCATGTCGTGAAGGGACATGTATAGTTATATATATATATATATATATATATATGAATAAGATGAGAAGGAACGCGAGAGGTCTCACAGGACAATCCGTCATTAGTAAACAAATAGTTTAGGCTCGAGTGCGAGAGGGACAGTGCTATAGTGTGGGTCAGAGCCTACATAAACTAAACAACAATAAGGGTCCGTCGGGGCCAAAGGAAAGGAAGGCCCGGTGGGCGCTCAGCACCCTGTATATATACACGAGAGTGGAAAAGAGCACCTGGTCCTTTGCCACCTCCGCGCGCTCTTTGCCCGTTCATGTCCTGGTCTTTTTCAAACACACATATACCGTATAGTTTTCTATACACACACACATACATACCTGCAACGTTGCGCGTTCAATTCAATAAATACGAGAGATGGATGCTCTGAGACAGAAATCCCCGAAGGGATCGGCCCTCATCAGGAACTCGATGCGCACTCGATGAATCTTACGAAACTTTTACTTGCATCATTCCTTATAATTGCCAGGATTTATGAAGCTCCCATTGTCCGATCAAGGCCCGAATATGATATTTCAAGATTGAATGTTCTTCATTAAGAATTACGCATGAGAAAAATAGCTGCAGAGTTGTGGACAATTTTTTTTTTTTTTTTTCAATTTTTAGATGTCTCGTTTCATTCGTCGAAAGATTAGTTGCTAATAAAATTATTGATAACGTTCGACATACGCTTGTTCTATGGAATACGATCAGTGCATATATATTTCCCGTCAAATCGAGAATTCTCATTATAATATTTATACATAACTGCTGCATCGAGAAACTTTTGAGGAATCGGAACCGTGGTTAAGCAAAAAGTTGAATTATTTTTCATTTGGGAACATCTCTCTCGGCTGGTGTTTATACATCTGACGAATCACTCGCGATAAATCGATGAAAGTTTGAAAATGCATGTTTTTTTTTCTCCCCTTGAAAATTTCACTCGTTGGAGAAGCGCGTTGTGTGTGTGCCGTGTATAGGTAGTTTTGATTTTCAACTCAATATGATTTTTCGAAGAATCTTAAGAGATCTCGTCGCGATTGCTATTCGAGACACCCGACCGCGACTGATGAGCTTGAAAAAGAGAAAAAAAAAAAGAATTCGAAACGTGAGTGCGGGAAGGACGATAGAACGAGAAACGCGCTCGTGCGGAAGAGCGTATCCAAAAAAAAAGGACACGGCTGCGATTAATTGTTGCCTTCCGAAGGACCGACTTTTATTCAAAATCTTCTTTGGGTCTTCGGAATTCTCGGTCTCCTTTCTCTTATTCCAATCCCGTAACCTTTTATTTCCGATAATTTCGCTTCAAAGATTTCATTAACGTTGCTCCGAATATATTTCGTAATCGTTGTACGCAAAAACGTGACAATATACGGTCCAGAATTGGGTAAAGATATGTCGAAGGCGTTGCTAGCGTGTCAGGGTCCCCGTGAAGACCATCGGAGAGATCGTCCTCCGAGAAAAAGACCGCGGTCGTCCCTTTGTCCCACGGATTCTCTCGGTCCTAGAGCCAAGGAACTTCCATCTCGTTCTCTCCCTGAACTAGATGAGAACCGGCGAAACCGCGTAGACAGCCTGCCGAAAGAAGGATAGAGTGAAAGAAAGAAAGAAGAGAAAAAAAAAAAAAAAACAAGCGTGCAATAGCGAGAGGACTCTGTGGGGGAGAAAGAGAGAAGGATAGGAAGATATACAGTGAGAGAAGAGAGTCTCGAACCCGTATAGACAGATTAACATGACAATGTGCTCACCGGCCACTCATTATGGCCGGCCGATCCCAAGTGGCATCGCGGTCTAACCTGCTCTCTCTCTCTATATATTCCCTGGCTCACTGCTCATCCAGAGTTCTATAACCGCGAGTCGATGTTCCCGAACGCTCATCATCATCATCATCATCGCCAAAAAACGTGGTATACTCGATCGAAGCAATCAAGATTGGACCTTCCCCCCTTCGAGTCAGCTTTACAAATACTGGTCCAAACTTTTCATAAATGAACATTTTACTTCTGGTGTATATACCGACAATGACGGTACACGGAGAAAAATCCCCCTGTTCAGATTACCGTACTCCTCTGGTAAATTTATATCCGGTAATGAATGCTATAGTTTCGGTTACAATAACAAATGACCATAGTCCAGAGAACCTGAAAAATCTTAGGTAATGCGTACTGATGTGATTACAGCTTATTTTACTGAGTCACTAATACAGTATATATGAGTATGGTTAAGTAGACTGGTCAGAGATGAGCGCATATTTTACGAATCAGTTCGGTACGCTCTACCATGCAGCGCTGCGAATCATATACCAGTGCCGTCGGTCAGAGTTACAGTCGGTATAATTCATACGCCACTCTAGTGATTGCTACTAGTTCGTGCTTGTGATACATGTTGGCGGTAAAACGACTGAAGTGCATTATGATTAGTACCAGCGCCGATTGTAAGAGTACTGTAGAGATCGGTATAGTTCGTATGCCGCTGTAGTGACGGTTACTAGTTCGAGCTTGTAATACGTTTTGGCGGGAAAATTACGGAAGTGCATAGTGATTCGTACCAGCTTGTCAGTACGAGTACCAACGGGATGGTATAATTCGCACACGGCGCTAGTAACGGTCCCTAGTTCGTGCTCGTTATAATACGCGTTGGCTAATACCATTTAAACACAAAAAAGTCCTAAGGAATCAATAGCGTAGTGGTAGCGTGTCAGTCGTTAGGTAGGTCGTTAGGTAGGTCTCAGGTGAAATCTCAGGTAGGTTCAAAATTATTTTCGACGGAAAAACGTCCGGACTACCAAGCCGGAAACACTCGTAAAAAAAAAAAATCTCCAAATCTTTAATTTTTTTTTTAAATAATTATTTGAGGATCGAAAGTGCTGAATTCGTCGATTGGAAGATAGCGGGTTCGAATCCCGGTCAATGACGTTTTTTTTTTTTTGCAAAATTTACAGGGTTTTTAATAATAATGGAATAACAGTTTTAAATTCGTTCATCGATCATTCCTAATTGCTAATTTATAAATAATAAACTATATTTATTATTGGCTCGATATGCGAGCAAACTCGAGCCAAGCGTCGACTTCCAGTCGTAGTTACCGCACTGACTAGTAACTGCAGACTATACGTAAATGGAGTAAATCTACCTTACTTTTAGTAATTCTGACACTTGGGACTGGCTCCGCGAATCAGACTTCTAAGTTCCCAATTTACCAGACAAATTTAATGAGAATTACCGTACAGGCACACTATCCATATAGGAACTAGCGAGCTCGGTAAATGTAACCTCGATTACGGTATTTTGGACAGAGCATTTTTCTCCGTGTAGGGAGAAATAAGATTTTCCAAAGAACGCGAGGCGGAAATGGGTCTTGAAATTAATGCCAGTTTTTTTTTTTCGAATTTCCATGTTCCCTTTGCCCATTCTCATCCCACTTGGGTTTCTCCTTGCTCGCCTCGTTGGCTCACTATTTCCCATTACCCCCATGATCCTGGAAGCATTTTTTTTTTGTTTCCCCACTCCCGCGCTCGTTTCCACCCCTGTATATAGACGAATATATATATATATATATATATATGTCCACCACTCCCACACGGCTCATTCTCTCTCCGTGAATGAATGCCAAAGATGGATCGTCATCTCCCTTCTCGCGTTTGTATGCTTACCTCTGTCGTGCACACCCATGGACCCCGAGACGACGACCGATATATCCCATTGTTGCAATCCCCGCGTGCTTTTACCAGCGATTTCTTCGAATTCACGCATTTGTATATATATATATGCCGGCTCGCGAGAGACGGACAATATCCACGCGGCAATATCATCTCTCCAGAGAGATGCGCTCTTAATCCAGAGTGCAGAACCAAGAGAATTGCGCGTGTATCAGAAGAGAGAGAGAGAGAGAGAAAAAAAAAACGAGAGTGAACGAACGATATTCGTTTGTCCGGCGCACTCGTTTTTCTCGTGATCGATTGTTTCCCTCCTTTTTTTTTTTTTCCTCTCTCCGAAGAGCCCGGCGAGCCCCTTCGAGAGGAGCCTTCGATTCGTCCACCCAATCTTCGTTAAGATCCGATCCATTCACGGCCTTTCGGCGACTCGAAACATTTGTTCTCCCGGGCCTCATCGAGTCTCATTGTAAAACATCTCGGGTCATTGTAACACTGCCACTTCGCGGAGATGCATCGCGAACCCTGACAATTAATTTTCACGATCCAAATAATCCACGTGAAACACATCTTTGGATTGTCTGGCCGCGAAAGATCCTCGTCACGAGTGTCAGAAATTTCGACGTTTGTCGCCATTAGCAACGAAAAAAAAAAAATAAAAAAAATCCATCAACGATACCCGCGCGCAGGTGTTCATTCGAAGAGAGATAGATGCAAATCCCCAAGATAATATTTTTAAGTGAATGAACAAAGGTGGGTACGTGAACACGCTCTACGCAAACACCGAGAGGGAAAACGATGCGAAAATTTTTGTATATATGTATATGACGGCGATGTGTATGGAAAAGTTTTACGAGAAAAAAGTCCCCCGGGCGATCGTTTTTGGGCTAATCGTCTGTCTCGCGGTTGAAGGCGGAGAATGATGACAATGCCCGTTTACCTGGCTAGTTGCTGGTGGACGCGGTCCCTTTTTGGCGAACCGTGAGAAACAGTGCTCTTCCTTGATGCTGTTGCAACGAAAACCATATATATATATACATGTACATATACATATATATATATATATATATATAGATATTCATCTTACGTGGAAGTAGCTGGACTAAGGGATGAAATAAAGAGAGTGGGTGAAAGAGAAGAAGAAGAAGCAAAGAGCTGAAGAGAATAAAGCGTAGAGAGAGAAGGAAAAACACTGAGCGAGGAAAGAAGGAAGCGTATATGGTTCCTGTGTATGTTGAACTCTGGGGAATTAACGGACACAGGACGAGGATAGAAAGAAAGAGAGCGGGTGGAATAGCGAAAGCCCTTGGCCAAAAAGGTCCTCTCTTTTCCCTTTGCATTCACTCAAATGCTCGTTCGCGCATGTACACCCAGAAAGAGAGAGAGAGAGAGAGAGAGAAAGAGAGAGAAAGAGTAGGTGAACCATCGGAGCATTGATACACCTTATATTGGACCTGTGGATATTTCTTGGCAGCACTTTTTTTTTTTTTTTTATTCTTCTCTTTTTCTTTCCACGAAAGCAAAAGGCCACGGTCATTAAGAAAACGCACAAGGCATCACGAAACCGAAGCTTATAGCGATGCTGGATGCTTCTACGAAATCGTAAAGTTTTTGGACAAAAGCGACCTCTGTGACCGGTTGGCGTGGTACATAGGTATTTATTTTATTCTATTTTTTTTTTTTTCACGAGTTTTTCCTCCTCGTGGTACATGCGTGTGTATATACACACACACACGTAGCGCCCATCCAGGTGATCCCTCATCGTGACAACTATAAAAATCCTTCGAAATATCGAGAATTATAACTCGGGTATGTAGCACACGCACACACGGGGGATATATGCGCGTATTTGAGGAAGGAATTTATCCCCGCGACTACCACGATACACGAATATACACATGTATGAGAGGGTCATAAGGTTTCGCGCGCGTAAAAGCCAAAAGCGACGAAACCGTCGCGGCGGTATTCCCTTTAATTCCCAAACGCATATACCTATACGGTTGTTCGCCATAGATTCACGATTCTTTCTACATTTGGATCTCAATTTCAAAAAGTATCATATATATATATATATATATATATATATATATATATATATATATATATATATATATATATGTATACGTTCCCCTGGAATTATTTACGAACGTTTCTGCAACTATAACGGAAATTCTTGAAAATTAATGTTTCCCGTATAGCATCGCAGAACTTACCCTCGTTGATCCATCCTTTGTCATCAGCTGCTTTCGTTTCTCGTCGTCGTCGTCGTCGTCGTTGTTGTAGCGTTTACTTTATGTTTTTTGTCTCTTCTGCCTCATTCTTTCGGAAATCTTCTCGCTGTCTCTCGTATTTAGAAGCCATGTCTTCTCAAGGGCCATAGGTATAAGTTCACATGGGGACACGTAAAACTGAATAGCCAGAAGGGGGGGGGGGGGACGAGCGCTTGCGGGCATGTAACGCGCGCAATGTTATTTCGTTAAAGAGGGTGGAAACATGTATAGTTGCAACGAATTAATTTATGCAACCCGTATATACGAGAGCAGCCTCGTTTCCACGGGGACCAGGTGATGACCGCGACGGGCCAAAATCATCAACGGCAAACCCCTCGGACGTATACGAGGGTTGGCGCAAAACGGCTAGGCCTTTGCACCACAGAGTGACGCGTATATATACACACGGATATATTAATCGCGCGTCACACACATCGAGAGAGAGAGAGAGAGAGAGAGAGAGAAAAGAAAAAGGAAAGAGAGAGAGAGACCCCAGGGCGTGTGAAAACGTCCGAGTCTCATTGTCTTCGAATTTCTCAGGAGCTGGTACTGCCAAAGGGAGAGAGAGAGAGAGAGAGAGAGAGAGAGAGGTTACCCCCTGAGGTAGCCTGGACTCTTGCTCCTGTTCCCTGACCACCTATATAGGATTCTCTTTTCTTCTGTGTATGCGTATATATATATCACACTTCCCATCTCTCGCTGATGTGCAGGAAGCATCGCGCACTTCCGTGTCCAGGATCGTTTTTTTTTTTCTCTTTTACTGCTACGAATGTAATTCAACGTTGAGCAAGAGGAAAGGGACCGTAAAATATAGGTTGTGGTGAAGAACCGATGGAACAATGAAAAGAAGCAGAAAAAAGTCCTAAACGAGCCCCCCCCCCCCTCTCTCTCTCTCTCTCCCCACAATGACCCCCGAAGCAGTAACTCCTGAAGACGAAATAGCTCGAACTGATTTTCAAGAATTATTATTCTTTCGATCTGGAAAAACAAATCGTTTTGAAATGTTTTCGAAAGAAAAAAAAAAAAAAAAAAACCAAGCTACCCACGGTGTGTCCTGGAAAATTAGAAGAAAAACATCGATTATTCCGAAAGATTGAGAAGACAAAAAGGCCCTGATTCTGCGTGTGACACCTCGTGAATTTTTCCAGCATATTATACCTGATCTCGAGTGGGAACATAGATTGGGGGGAGGGGGGGGGGGGGGGACTCTACATGAGCTATCCCGATCTCCGATCTTTCTATCCCGCTCCCCGTTGTCTTATTTACCCGTCGTTCATTCTCTTCGGATTGTCCCTCTGGAAGAAAAAAAAAAAAAGAAAAAGCGCCTCGCCACTGATCCACAGTGCACTCTATGGACAGGCGATGCGATATGAAAGCGTGAACAAAGAGAGAACTTCTCGCTCAACTCTCGTTCTCTCTCTCTCTCTCTCTCTCTCTCTCCGTTGTAATGAACCATAAAAATGTCTCGAATGGGGTCCAGAATTCGTTAATCTCTTTCTACCGCTCGACACCGGAGACGTGAGACGGGGTATACTTTTTTTTTTGGGCATTCTCATTCTATTCTCATCTTTATTTTCACGACAAAGGTTTTCAGAAATTTTTGTGACGGGGGCCTCGAATTGTCAGGTTTTCCCGTGCGCGCAGATTCTCACCGCAATGTCATCTACGAGATTAACGGTGCACTCGGCGTGAAATCATTTCCAAAAAGTACAATTTTTTAATACTTTATATTTGCTCATAGATGCCCCATTAAAGTACTGCGAAAAACTGAATTCTGCGAACTCACACGTCAGCACTTGGAATACGTTTTAGGGTGTGTTAATTAATGAAGCACCTCAAGTGCGTTATTTTAAGGCGGCCCATCAGTGACAGAACTAGTCAAAAATCGTGACGTGAAAAAAAATCATAAAACCTATCATAATATTTTCTAAATACTCTGTCTAAATAAAATTTATGAATTTCGATGACGTTTCCCGTGATATTTTATTCATAATTTATTATAAATAATACAAATAAAGTCTCAACTGACAAAAGTATTTAACGCTGTCAGAGCGATCAAGTAAAAAACGATAGCTGATATTCATATGTTTCCTCGCGTGCAGAATGACAGACATATATTGTATCCGAGATTTGCACACACGATGACTTTCGCGATTAAATTTCTCGGGAAAATCCCTGGCAAGACACAATTTTTTAAATACCATTGGAAAGTTCACGATTTCATCTTTCAATACTCAAAATTTGAATAACAACTCTCGTCTTTATCAAAAGGTATCGTGTCACTTCCGGTGAAAATGGAATCAACTGCCATAAGACCCATGCTAAAATAGGTAATTTTAAATTACTCGTTCGCAATAATTTGCCTGGCAATATACCCTGAAATTTTGAGAGAGCGTTCATTGCATCTTAGATAACACTCTCCCGAAGTTTCATTCGTATCGCCGGTTTTTTAATTCACTGATGAGCCACCTTAATACGCATACTAGGTTTCCCTAATTGCGCCTGATGGATTATGCAATCTCATCCCTGCGCGGGTCAAATTGGCATAATAAATACAGTTTATCATCTATGAATTAGCAATTGAATCGATGAACGAATTTAAAACTGCTATATTCCATTATTTTTGAAAATTCTGTAAATTTTGTAAAAAAAAGTCTTTGTCCGGGATTCGAACCCGCTATCCTCGAATCGACAAATTCAGCAAGTTCGATCCTCAAATAATCATTAAAAAAAAAAATTAACGTCCTGGAGATATTTTGTTCCTACGAGTGTTTCCGGCTTCGTAGTCCGGACATTATTCCATCGAAATAAATTTCAATCCTACCTGAGATTTTAACTGAGACCGACCTGACGATCTACCTAACGACTGACACGCTACCACTGCGCTGTTGATTCTTTACGACTTTTTTTGTATTTAAATGACATTAGTCTACGACTTCTAATGAAAAAGCGCTGTCTTACTGGGCTGGACAGAACAGCGTGATATTCAGTAAAAAAGGTCATATACAGTGAAAATAATTATTCAATTGTTAATTGACAAATGGATTTCATAAGAACTGGGAGCATTGAAATTGCAAAATTTATGTGTGGAATATTGAAAGTGCGAACAGGACAGGATGGTGTAGAAAAAAAATTCAGTATTCATGGAAACAATTTACTCAGGGCACCTTAGTTAACAATTACATCTCTCAAGATCCATGTACAGTTCAAAAATAAAAATTGTTATATGGACATGTGAGACTATATGTGCAAGGCGAGTGAAAATTTTATTTAAAAAAATCCTAAATGTAAGTGAAAATGTTATTTAACTGTTAATTAATAATTGAGTTCAAAATAACTACAGGCAATTAAAATTCGAAAATTAATATCTTGAATTTTTATACAGTCCGACCTCCCAATAAGAAACCAAAAGCCCCCAAGGGGAAGAGTTTTTCCTAGAATTTGGATACCCCCACCAGGCGCGCGCTCCGCACTCACTACCTCTGTCTGTCGCTCTCACTCTTTTCCCCATGCGATCCTCTCGATAAGAAACTCTCGAAAGAGTTTCAATTTGTTTACATCGCCCATGCAAAAACGCACGCACGCACACATTAATTTACACTACAATGTTAACTCTATTTTGCTCGAATAATCTCTCCCAGGCTGGTTTCTTCACCAGAGGTTCGCGCACAAAATTCTCGAGCTCGGAGCTCGAGTCGTAGTGGGGGAAGTGCTTGAGCGCGAAACTGGGGAAGGTTTCTTATTGCCGGGTTTCTTATTGGGAGGTCGGACTGTATTCTGATGACGTATACAAAAAATTTAATATTTATATAATCGATGTACCCTTTGCACCTCAGTTAACAAATATATTTCTCGAGAACCACTTGTGGTTTCAATATTAAAATTTTTATATAGGCTTGTAAGATTGTGAACGAGGCGATACTAAACGATAATTTTCATTTACCTGTTGATTAACAATTGTTTTCCATAATAATTACGTGGGCAGTTGAAGTAGGAAAACTGAGGTATCTTGAATCTTGAGATTGTCGAAAGGACAGGATGATAGATAACCAAATTAACATTCATATAATTTATTTATTCTTTGTATCTTAATTAACAATTATATTTCTCAAGAACTATGAGTAGAGTAAACATGAAAATTGTTATATAGGCTTTAAAGACTGCGAAGAAGGCGATACTGAGTGAAAATTTAAATTAACCGTTAATTAGCCATTGAATTTAACAATAATTGTATAACAACAAGCTTCTGTCTTGCAGTCCGAAACATGAAAGTCAATTATTAATTAACAGTTGAGTTACATTTAATTGAAAAATCACATTTTTCGGGTAAAAATCGATTTTTCAGCTTGGTATATTAATTAATTATTGAGCTGAATCGATTCATAGAGTGATAAATCAATCATCTGTAGTTTAAATTTGCAAACCCAACGGTTATTCAGATTCATCATTTTGTAATATTCATTACTTGATCAGCTGTGCATCAAGTTATTACATAAGAATATTTATCACGTCCCTATAATTGTCATTTTAATTTGGAGTAAGAATATTTGTCATATACATACTTACTATACTATCGTACTTTTCGAGGACCTGAAGACTTTAAATAGGCTCTCATGCGAGAGGAGCAGCACCAGAATACGTTTTAGAAGGACATGGAGGATCACAAGAGGTGCCATACAAATATGAAAAAGATAGCTCTATCAGGTTTTGAATAGGGTTGCGTATCAAAAAGAGCTTAATAAGGTCTTGTTCAGTGCCTGCAAGTTTAATGTAGGGACAAAATTTCAACTCGCGATCTTCCAAAATTCTTATTTACGGAATGTCATATCAGGCTGGTAGTATATAGTTTTAACAAAATGTAATGCACGTTCTCTACCCTTCTTCGGAGAAGTTAGTGATGTGTTCATTCTGGGAGATACGAAATTATATATGTGATTTCAGTGGATCAAACTTTGCCTCATGAAAACCGTTAACGTGCTCCTACGCGTATTGTTTCAATTCATTTTAGATGCATTGCACTTCGTGTGTTACGTTTTAACGCGCAGCGGCAGCGTGTTAAATTTATAACACGGAGAAAGTGCGTTAACCCTTACTTGCCACACTTCCGTAGAATCGCGCACTTGCTACACTGGGGTCGATTTGAAACCCGTGACAAAAATCGTTATAAAAAAAAACCATCGATTATTTTTACTTGAAAATTTTTTGAGAACTTATTAAAAGCTCACTTTAAAGGCTCATATAGGTTATGTAGAAGAAAATTAAATTGAAGTAATATATTTTTTAAAAAAATGGAGAAATGACCATTTTTTGCAGAAAAAAATCAAATTTTTTTTAATTTTTTAATATTAAGGGCTAAAATTTTAGCTGAGTCTTTTACTGATGTATCATTACAAGAAAAAAAAAATAGTAGCTAAGTAGCTTTTTAAGAAAAGGCATTTATTCTGAGAAATGAAGAAGGGAGTTTTGTGAAAAAATGAATTACAGTCCGACCTCCGAATAAGAACGGTAAAGCCCCCAAGGGGAAGAGTTTTGTCTATATTTCTGGTACCCCCACCAGGCGCGCGCTCCACGCTCTCGGACTCGCTCTGTCTCTCTCTCTCTTTTTCGCATGCGGACCTCTCAATGCCGTTTTGTATGAAAAACTTTAAATACATCGTACACTCATATTGTTATATGTACATTTTACTCTTCTAAGCTCTCCTTGGCTGAGCGTTCTTATTGAGAGGTCCGCTCGCAAATTCACTCGAGCGTGACTCGAGCTCGGAGTTCGAGTCGGAGTGGGGGGAAGCGCTCGAACGAGAAATAGGGGAACCGTTCTTATTCCGGGCGTTCTTATTCGGAGGTCGTACTGTATGTGTTTTTAACAAAATATTTTATTTGATTAATTATTTAAATGATAATTATTCAATTAATTTATTCAAATAAAGAGAAAAAAAAGGCCGCGGGTCTTTTGGAGCCCAGTGTGACAAGTAAGGGTAAAATTAATACACGATATATGCATTGAAAAAAATGCACAACGCGTTTGACCCGTGTTCTTTTGACGCATCAAATATTTACTATACACACGTAAAAGTGACTTAAAATAACACACTTCATAACGCACCTAGATTTGCGGTGTATGCCAAAGACACGTGGTCTCATTCATGCTTCCGCGTTATATATACTATATCTGTTATGTACCACATGTACCTAAATACCGCATGTATACAATGGTGCACTAGTATACCATACGTAAGGCTAGACGAGTGCCCGTGAAAAGAGGGAGCCGCTCTCGGTGTGTGTCTTAGTGACGAGTGGATGGATATGGCGAAGCTTCTTGCCGCTTTCTTGCCCTCCGGTATAGGTGTACGTGAAAGTGTGTATTATGGCTGTGGGTATAACTGTATATGATCGGAGGGATCGTGCGGAGAGAAAGAAGTGTGCAGTATAGAGTCGCGCGTAAACTGCCGCAGCGCGTGTGCGCGCTCTATCAAGTCCGTGAATGTTCAAGGCTCGGGATGGGGCATGCGGGGATGAACTCTGCACTATATGGGTATAGAGAGAGAGAGAGAGACACGTAGGGGATGTTTCACGGTCGGAAAACCCGCGACGAGACACTCACCGCATCGTGCCCAGCGGTATTATAGATAGGCTCGGTGGTCGGTGATATGGTCGATGGTTCGACGCTTCTACGAGCGCCTCTATATGTATATACGAGAGTGTTCGAAGGATGTAGATACTCTATCGTCTATACCGTAACACACCAACTTTCGTCCTTCTCTCCCTCGTATGTAATGTCTGGCAAGTCCCATTCTCTGCATTTCTCTCGGTGCACGAGGACTATAACGCCGTCTGGGGGTTGGCAAGGTGGGCTGTAAAATCCACGAGTATAACGTCAGTTCGGTCGATTTGATTCCGGTAGCAAGGACCATACCATATACGCGTGCTCACATATTTTCGGATAGTCGAGGGGGGCTTTCCCAATGTCAGTGGGTCACGATCACGAGACCTCGGATTATCGATACGTCTTCAGCATTCCGTGATTCTACCCCACGCATCGACCAACGAAGTAAAGATAGTAAAAAAAGAAACAAAAATATACTTCTTCGACTTCACCTGCAAGGGGGGTATTAACGGACTCGTGATACGATTACAGTTGATCGATGTATAACCAAAGCTGGCAATGAACACTTTGCAATAAATAATTTAAAAAAAAAAAAAAGTACTTCGATCGCGATCGACGATATTTCAGAGGTTGCTCCACCGCGAGATACGAGAATTCACGTATATATGGCTAGCAACGGTCGGAAATTCCTTTCTCCCCGTGGCCAAATTCCGTGCCCGCGAGTCTTTTTCTCTTTCCATCACCACCTCTTTCTCTCTCTCTCTCTCTCTCTCTCTCTCTCTCTCTCTCTCTTTCTCGATCGTTCTGCATTGCTCTGTTCTTGCTCCTTTATCCAAAGAGGGACAACAGGATTTTTAACGATAAATACGCGCCGGTTATAACTTAATATCGGGCATGGGGCGCGAGAGTCGAAAGGAAAGCCACGAACAGAAAGAGAGAGAGAGAGAGAGAGAGAGTCAAGAAAATATAAGACAGAGATAGGGAAAGAGAAGCAGGGATAGCAGGGCAAAGATGTTTGGGATCGACCTCGAGGGCACAGAGCGAGGAAACATTAAAAGGGAGAGGACATTAAGAATCACCACAGATCTTGTGTATATATAAGAATCCCTTGTGTTTCGCGACCACGAAAGAAAGAGAGAGAGCGAGAGATGGAAACTAACGCGAATATTCGTGCAAGCGCGTATGAGGAAAGAAGAAAGAGAACGCTAAAGCAGAGTGAAGCGGGTAGATAAAGAAAGAGGAGGCGGAGGAAAAAAACAGCAAAAAGCTTACGGTGTGCCATACTGAAAAAGAGAAAGAGAGAGAAAGAGATAGAGGACAGCTCGAAGAAAGGGCATATATAGACGGTAGGGATATGCTCACGTATGAGGCAGAACCTCATAACTCCTTATAATGTCCTCTTCCGCGGATGCCTAGCATACACCCCCATTCCAATGTGCTGCATGCCCACTCGCCGGGACATTGTGAACACTACACAGATGAGAGGTAGGGGGGGGGGGGGGAGGAGTAGCAAGGAGACTGCGCGATGGAAAGTGCAGATGGAGGAAGAGTAAGAGAGAAAGGTAAAGAGAAAGAGAGAGAGAGATATATAGACACTTTGGGTACGTACTACAACGCGAGACGTCGTCGTTGTCGTCGTTGGGCGCCGCGTTCTCGAGAGGGTACCATACCTATCTTCATGCTGTATATGCCTGTCCGGCAGCACGAGAAGCACCACCAGCAGCGAGAGCATCGACGTGTGCTGATTCTCTCCCTCTCTCTCTCTCTCTCTCTCTCTCTCTCTCTCTCTTTTTCTCTCTTCCTGCGAGAAGCTGTCTTTGCTATTCGCATACATACACACATACATGTACTTACGGTATGTACGCGCGCCATAAGGCTAAGTGTAGTACTCGTGAAATCTTCCCTCCGCCTCATTCCTTTCCCTTTTTCCTTTGCGCGTTTCCTTGGTTCGCGGTGAAGGGCCACGGGGGAAGGAGACCAACAAGCAGACTCCGCGTATATATACTCCTCACGTGGAAAAAGACAGAGAGAAGGAAATATATATATATATATATATATAAAGAGAGAAACTTCAAACCCCTCACTGTACACGAGGAGGACTCTCTCGCCCGTTATATTCGACGTTGGCCCCGTGTGCATGCACCGAAGCGCGGCAATCCTCCGCATGTTCATTTTTTTTATCAACTTTTTTTTCTTTTTTTTTTTCATTTATTTATTCCTCGGTACTGCGATCTTTCTCTCGCTATTTCGTTTCCACTTTGACTTCTAACCATTCTCCCTCTCTCTCTCTCTCTCTCTCTTTCTCTGGCTTTGCCTTTTCGCCCTTTCACCCCTTCCACCGGTGTCTACATACGTATAGATGTCCTTTATGTATATATGTGCCGTAAGGACTCTTCGACTTTAGCCGTTTCTCTCACTGTCGACCCTATACGAGAGTAGAACGAAAGACGAGAGGAAAGGGAGTGAGAGTTAATCTTGATATAATGGCCGCGAGCGACTGTCGCGCCTGGGTCCGGAGAAAGAGAGCGAGAGAGAGAGAGAGAGAGAGAGAGAGAGAGAGAGGAGAGAGCAGAGAATCCGCGAAGACAATAGTCCAAGATATATCGTTAGCTTGAACCTTTTTCGCGTTTTTACGTCTCTCGACCACCCTCTCCGTATACCACGCTCTATAATATGTTCTTTCCTCCCTTTACGATACACCATTATAAGTTCTCCAGTCGATGTATGAAAGAGGAGAGAGAATCGCGAATTTTTATTTCCATTGCCACGAGACAAGAGAGAGAGAGAGAGAGAGAGAGAGAGAGAGAGAGAGAGAGAGAGAGACGCTTCTTAAACTCTGCGGAATCATTTAGAATTTTGTGGTCCAATATAATTTACTGGAAAAAACGGAAATGCCAAAAATCTATAACGGACTTGACGAAATTTTTTTCACAATTTCACGATGAGCTTGACGAGAATCAACGAAATGATACAATTTGGGAAAAATTATCTTTTGACTTATAGTCCAATCGCAAATATGCAGCCTCTCCTTTGAAATAATAAAATCGTGTCCTCGAATAAAAAAAATCCAGAGTATAATAGCTCTTTCTCTCTCTCTGTCTCTCCCTCTCTCTCTCTCTCTCTCTCTCTCTCTCTCTCTCTCTCTCTCTCTCTCTCTCTCTCTCTCTCTCTCTCGGTTTTCAGAGTCTCTCACAGATGACTCCTCCACAGAATCATAATCTGATCTTGTATTAAAGATCCACTCTGGTTTCTCCACTCTCGTGTATACACATACACTCGCCGCTTTACGGGGCAACCCTATTTTTATGCAGATCTGGAGAACTGAGAGCGCGCCCGGAGGTGGGAAGATCCGGGCCCCGTAAACGCTTTATAATCTCTGCGTATGGATGTACAGTATTAGCAGTGTATACACATATATAAACCATGGCATATATGCTACAGTATATATATATATATCCACGGGTTCACCCTTGCAAGTTCCTCGTTTCGTTCGTAAGGCAGCTGCTGCTGCTGCTGCTGCTGATGCTCCGTTGGATCTCTCTCGAGTCTTTTCTTTCTCAAATATTATACATATAGGTACGGACACCCATGTATATAAATATATATCTGCGTGTGTGTGTGTGTGTGTGTGTGTATAACAAGAGAGAAAGAGAAAGATACTCTTTTGCCGAGAAATCGATACTCGTTTTATGCGAAAATCTCACTCCATCTCGTTCCACTAAAACGAGCTTCCTGCAGTTTTTTTGTTTTTTGTTTTTTTGTTTTTTTTTTTTTTTATTATATCCACGTATCCTTTCAATATTCAACTTTGCTGCAATAAACGACCCCGCATTTCTTCTTTGCGTATACGCTATATAAATTTCGTTATTATATATCCCAATTGTTGGGCGAGTCTGCGATCCTCGTGAACATCGGGATTAACGCGAGAAAAAACCGGAGCAAAACAAACAATGGTGGGAGGGGGGCATTTTACTCAATCGATAAAATTGAGTGTCTCCGAGGATCTCCGTGCATTTTTAAGAAATAAAGGCAAGGGGAGAAAAAAGCCTTGAAGGAATTACAGAGCCACGAGACACGCGAGAATTTTCGTTATTCGTGTTACAAGTTAGCATCGTCACTATATACGTGTAGAGCGCTGGAGAATGTGCTCGCGCGGTATAGTCGCGCTGATACTCTTAGGATGCCCTTCGGGGATTCTCCTTGCGGAAATTACGAGCTCACCCAGGGTCCTCATTTGTACGGTACGTTTCTTAAGAGAGAGAGAGAGAGAGGGTCGACGAATCATCCGCGTGAAACATTGATGGGGAAAACGCTGCGCGAGAGAGTGACCGCGCGCTTAATACCGCACGGCAACTCGGGGGATTTTACTACCCTTGTATGCGCTACGAGTTTACGGGGAATTTCGAGTGAAATCAGCCAGGCGCTTAAAATCCGAATGGATGCAGTCAAGACGTAAAGTTTGAGTGAAAAAAAAAAAAGCTTTACAAGTATTATTTTGTACACCATAAGGCACTCTCTGGCTGTCTCGCCGAGTTAAATTTTCAGTTAGAACGAAAAAAAAAAAATTACGGCAGCGCATCGTCCAAAAGACCAACATCGTAATTAATGATCCATCTGAACGTAAAACTTGTCGGAAAATCTCGAACGTGATTGTTGAAAATAATTTTACGATCTCGTAGAAAAAAATCGTTTTATTAATTTCACAACTTTCCTTCATTTCTTCATGAAAACTTTACCATACTCTTCAACTACATGCGGGGTAGATATTTTTACACCGAATCCCCCATATATCCCTCGGACGGTGGACTTTTACGCAGGAGCGCGTAGTAATATAGCGTGGACAGCGAAAAGAGAACCGATAAGTACATATATATGGGGTAAAATAATGCTTCTGTTTTCTCTTTTACATATATACACACATATATAGATATATATATATATATGAACGTTTGTGCGACAACGAGAGGATGACCGATGCGTGTTAGCTGTATATGTACAAAGGTAAAAAGTTCGTTTTGTTGTACGAACAGACGCACTTGCACCTGTCGCACGAACCGAGCGAGAGTATATGCAATTCATGAATAGAAGAGAGAGTTTTTACGCATATATATATGTTATAACGGTTGTGCGCAGCCAAGTGCAGTATTCGGGGGCGTTCGGTTCGTCGAACGCCCTCAAATAATATCATCCCTATACGCCCCCGTATCGAACCTGCGGTACACACGCAATATCCTCCAACGATCATATTTTCTCTCTCTCTCCTTTTTTTTTTTCCTCTTCTTCTTCTTCTTCATATAATATCAATAATAATAAATTGAATCGATCATCGTTAAATATTCAGTGAATTTTTTTCAACGTTTCGCCGGTTAATGCGTAGTATCAAGCGAATAATTTATTAATTGATGAATCGAAAATGTGAACGAGCGGAAGGCGAAGAGGAGAAAAGTAGGGACGAGGGTTGGAACTTCCTAGTGGAAAATCGTCGGAATATTATACCGAGGGTCGAAACTCAGTAATTATTGTTCACGTATAATACGTATAGACGTATTATATCGTTCACGTGTGTAGATATTACGTAAGATCTGGTTGGCGCGTATCCACGTATATATATATATATATATATACATATATCGTTCTCCCTCTTAATTCGTTCGAAGGCATCAGTGGCGACATCGAAGCGGCTATCTCCGAGGGGTAGTTGCGCTCGCGTTGGCCATTAATTCATCTGGTCGTTGATTGCCTATGACCCGCCATCCCGCGACTCAGTTTTATCCTCCCTTTTAACCTCATATATGCGTGCGTGTATTTGTATGTGAAAGAGAGTGAGGATCTCTCTCTCTCTCTCTCTGAGCCGAATGGCAAACGGCGCCCCCTGGACTCTCTCTTCGCATACTACCACCACCATCGTCACGATGTCCGCACTTTTCTAATTAATTTCTGACCCGAGGTCATCTGGAGAGTCGCTAAAGAAGCGTCGTCGTCTTGCGGTTTCTCTATCGATATGTTCGTCATATATGTGTGTGTGTGTGTGTATATATAATCTATGTGATATCTACTTCTTTTAACTCGCCACAGTGTGCGGTCATAGAAATGAAGAAAGTTTAGCCAGCTCTGAGAGCATACTTACCACGTAAATAGAATCGTTCTGAATCTTTTACGACTCTCTCGTTATATGCGTACGATCCAGAGCCAGATAGCTCGAGAAACGAACGGAAAAAAAAAAGTGTAATGAGAAGGATGAGGAGTGATCTAGGGAAGAGCTTTCATGCATTGATATATATTAAGTCGGTTTTTTTTTAACTTTTTTTTTCTTCTTACGTACTACCCTTCGAAATGTTAGTTTTTAGCCTCAAACGAAGCCTCGTGAAACCGGAACTCGGTGGTAAAATTCTAAAAGGTGACTCATCCGGTTTGAATTTTTTCAAACACTCTAACCAAAATATCTCGAAAGCTATGCAAGTTGGGAGGCTGTTTTTGGTTTCATTTTGTAGATAATAAAATTTTCTATAAAAAAGGTCGAGACTACTGTACACCTAAATGTTCATCTTGTATACGATACGAACGTTTAAAGTTGGGTGCATTGAATACACGAATGAAGAGTCTTATTACTTTGTAAATTTTTATCCCACCCGTGCTCTAGGCTGATATACAAATAATGTCATGCGAACTATTTCATATAAAATTCTATTATTTACACGATACGTGTTGCGATTATCTCTATATCTTCTACTGCTTACAATATAGTTTGAAATAAAAATTGAAAAAACGAGGTTATCATTTTTGATTGCTCCAGAGTTTATTCATAGAAATTCGTTTTATTACAATTCGGAAGTTCTTTGCGATGATTGTAAACGACTTGCATAACGAACTGCTTTTGTTACTCATTTTCAATTAATAGAACGTTGTACTCTTGGACCACGCGACTCTTTTCTGGGTACAGTGAGAAGTAGTGAATTCAAATTTTAGTTCAAATTCAAATTTTCATTTACCAGCAATAAATTGTACAGTTGCGCTTGTGGTAAAGTTTCATTATTCACTACGTTTCAAAATAGTGAATCTCAAATTAATTAGAAAAGATTCTGTGAGCTAAAATGGAAAAATTCTCCTATCGAGGAATTTATCAATTTTAAAATTTTTATTTTGAACTGTACAGTGAGCGGTAAAAGATAGAGAGAAAATTAAGAGACACATTGTGTAGATAATTTAATTTTTCATGAAATATTTTGCGTGGCATAATTTGTATCAGCTTAGAACACGCATGAAATAAAAGTTTGCAAGGTAATAAGCGTCTTCATTCGTTTATTCAATGAACTCAACTTTAAACGTTCGTATCGAGTACAGGATGAACATTTGAGTGTATAGTAGTCAGGACCTTTTTTAAAGGAAATTTGATTCTCTACAAAATGAAACCAAAAACAGCTTCCTAACTTGTACAGTTTTCGAGATATTCCGGTTAGAGTGTTTGAAAAATTCAAACCGGATGAGTCACCTATTAGAATTTTTCTACCGAGTTCCAGTTTCACGAGGCTTCGTTTGAGGCTAAAAACTAACTTTTTAAAGGGTACGTAAGAAGAAGAAAAAAAGTTAAAAAAATAATATACATATAAATAGTGTCTGTTTCTGCATGTTTCTGTGACTAAACTTCTCTTCCTTTCGAAATGCACTTTCCAATTATGAATTTTGAAACGTTCTGCGTAAATATATGGGCTGCTTAAAGATACTCGAAAGTTGAAAAATTAACTTTGACTGATAGTCGATACTTTTAGTCGTAACAATCGCTTGAGATCGTCCTTGTGATTGACTGCGTCGTATGTTATCGTCAGAAAAGCTATATCAATATCTCATAATGTGTAAGAATTAACTCGACATTTTACAGACAATTTGGCATGTTTTGAAAAATAATTATGCCATTGCTCTTGCTCCAACGGATGATCGCGTTCGATCGATATTAATTGAGATTAATGAAAAGTAAGAAAATCCAAAAATTAGAAACACGCACAATACAATATTCCAACAAAGAGAAAATTCCAAGGACTATAATATATTTTCTTCTTTCAAGTAAAATCTCAATGTATGTCAAAGCAACACCATACAAATGATGATAATAATTCAACACCAAAACGTCATCAATGTTAAAATATATAATTTTAATCCGAATCTCCCCTGCGAATGAATCTGCCGCCGCACACGAGGCTGTCCCCGGTGGCCAATCCGGTTAAACAAAAGAAACCCCGGGGGCTAAGAGCGAAGCGGGAAAAGAATGAAAAAGAGGAGAGCGAATGAGAGTCGAGCTGCAACACACGCGGGAGAATCTCTCTCTCTTTTTGTTTTTTTTTTTTTTTTCTTTTTTGTTTCATTCAATGCGCCTGTGTGTATATCTGCTTGGGCAGGTTAAGTGCCATTATGTAGGTCGGGGCACACTCCTGTTCGCTTCTCGTAGAGATAGCATACGTGTATATGCTAAGCGTATGCGTATGTGAAACAGTAATAGCGCGTGTGGCCCCGATCCTGTTCCCGATGGATGACGGTGGTTGTAATAAAGCGTTAGGGCCCTGTAAACCCGGCACAGCGGCAGCCATGAGAGATCCTCATGATGCTGGATGCTGATGACGACGACGACGAGGACCATGGTGGTGTTGGTCGTGGGCAGACTTTGGTATTGTGATGCAAATGTGTCTAATCGGCCGAGGCAGCCGACCATATGTCCGTTGGTTCTCGCTCTCTCTCTCTCTTCCTCGCGATATTCTTGTTCGCAATTTCATGTTCGACGAGACCAGCAATTTTTAAACACTACCAAACGAATTCTTTTCAATCTGGAGTGGAAGTGATTTAATTCACGATAAAATAATAACAAAAAAACATTCCACGCGTCATTTCTCGTAAAATTGACAAGGAAAAGTCACGCGGACCACCGAAAATGAATTTTATTCGAGATTCGAACAATCGGGTGAAATTTAACAGCCTAAAAATCGCGAAAATTGAATCTTTTGTTGTTACGAGGAATTAAAATTAAGAGTAGAAATTTTTATCCCGATAAACATTCCTGCAATCCTCCAAATTCATTTTATCTGCGCTTTTCGTAAAAATTATTTTTCGTCGATTGATCCATCGTAGACACAGGAAAAAAATGAGTTAGACGCGATGGTTCGTTGGATCTCGAACATGATCATCGATGTGAATAATACGAATTCGTGTATATTCGTACAAAAATACATCAGTTTTATGCAAATAGGGGAGGGGGGGGATATGTATGTATTATATTTCGATTTCTTGCGAACGTAGCGACGTAAGGCAAATAAATTTACGTGTAATTTACGTCTATTTTATTGCCCGGTAGTCGATAGGGAGATGATGGTTGCCAAGAGAAAGAGAGAAAGAGAAAGAGAGAGAGAGAGAGATAGAGAGAGCAATACATAATCGCGTGTCGCGTACACGTAGCGTGGAGAGCAACAGAACACGCTAACTCAACCATTAACCATTATTGCGTACTAATGACGATACCGCGCGCCGGACACGCTTAGTTAACCATTATGTTATTTCGAATTACAATATATACATATATCCACAAATATACATAATCATATTATGTATATATATGAAAAAATGAGAGAACATTGCCTGTTTATTCGTCGTCTGTCGTATCTGCGACTGCTGCTATATTCTTGTAATACTTTGACAGTTATAATACATTCATAATATATAAACGCATGTATACGCATCAGCATAGTTTAATGTCTAACAATTCTAGAGACGAAGTTATTACTCCTCGCTCGAGTACTCGAGAACAAAAACGGCTGTATGCATATACACGTAAACTAGCCGATTAAATTTGCCGAATGTATTCTCATCTTGCATCGTTATAACTGAATTCATGAAAAAAAAAAAAAAATTTAGATGCTACGAAAGAATCACTGCGCCCTTTCGCGTTATTTACAAGGAAATTTACGATAATTACAGTATCGCATGAACGAAAACGACACTTGATATATCCACGCTATTATAATTTTTTTTTCGATTCACATTATTTATGAGTTCATATAAAAAATTGAAAAAATAAAATAAAATAAAAAAAACTCGGACGAGGAAAAAAACTGACGTGCTCCCGGGGTGGGGGATATAGAAGAGTGAGATTTTTTTTTTTTTTTCGTGATCTACATTATAGGATGTTGGACACGGCAGTTGGTGGACGCTGGAGTGCTATACCCCTAAAGTTTATATTTAGGCCCGCGATTATTTATGATTACGATTATTTCGGTCCGCTTATTCTCGAGACGCTTTATCGAATGTTTAGCATGTGCCCCCTAGTCTTCTCGTCTCTCCTCCATCGCGGCGAAGCGCTTCTGCACGCTAATTCTGAACGCGAACTAGAGCCCACCAGGCTTCAACAGTAGATACACTCGGAACGGTAGCAGACGCGCGTGAATCCACTGCAAATCTTTAACATCCTCTCTCTCTCTCTCTCTCTCTCTCTCTTGATCTCTCTTGATCTCTCGTTTTCTCCCACATTTACGATCTTTTCAGCTCTCGGAATTCAATTCGTCGCAGAGCCGAGAGATCATTTTAAAAATAAATTAAACGAGCGTATCGGCGTCACAGCCCCCTGTTTATCCTACGACATTTATTTAAAAAAGAAAATGCATTGTGCAACGCGAACGAGTTAAACCCACTAGAATGCTACATTTGCCCGCGAGAGACCTTTCTTGCACCACAGTAACAATCATTATACTTGTAAACACATATATAGAGATGTCTGTGTGCGTCTGTGTTATGCCTCTCTCTTTCTCCTTATCTATTTCTCCATTCGTTTCTTACACGGAGCTCGCGTGAAAGGTATCTCTGCACTTGAGGCGCTTTCCAATTAGTACGTCTCGCATAGCTCTTATAATGTCCGCCAGACACTGAGAAATCGTATACGTAAACGAGAAGAAAATAGAACGAGAGAGCGAGGGAGAATGAGGGAAAAAAAAAGGTTCTCGGTCAGATTTTGGGATGATATGAGATTCGTGAAAATCATTTCAGTACGTTATACAGATGTTATAACATCTTTTTTTTTTTTTTTTTTTTTTTAATTCTTATAACTATCGTCGGGTCCCTCTTGAAGGAAGCTTCGAACGAAACTTTTTTCACTATTTTCAAACTGATTTCTTCCAAAACTCGTGTCAATAAATCTTGAAGGATAAATTAAATGCGCTGAGACGAACGATTTGTCTTATCGAACGAATCGCATTCGAATCAAATAATCTTATTTGAATGGAATAAATTTTTTTTTTTTTTACCTTTTCCGAGAATATGCGGATAAGTTTAACAAAGTGAAAGGACCATGAGGATTGAATTCGATGATAAATGTTGAGGGATTTTGGAAGTTTATGATAATTTTGATGTCTCAATAGCTGTCGTCTTGAGAAAAAAATCAAAGCTAAAATCGAGGAGCTTGCTTTCTATGATAGAAGAGGCATTGGAAAAAAAAAAAAAAAAATGAAAAATCATTACGAAATAATGAAAAATATTCGTATTATAATCGTTAATACATCATCCCAAAGTATCAGAAATTCGTATTAATCATTAATTTTCCGATTTCTCTGGACATCTTCATCTCCAAAGGTGTGTATGAAACGAGCAAAAAAGTATTGTCGAATCCATTTAGCTTCGAGTTGTCCCATCGAGTCCTTTTTTTTGTCCACACATCACGCGAATGCATAGATCAATTTGATCCAGAGCGAGGGTAAGAAAAACATAAAAAATGAATTCTCACAGTAGAACGAGAGAGAAAGGATAAAGAGAGCTCTGGAAATTGCGTGCCAGGAAGGAAGCGAAGCGATAGATAGACACGGAGAAAGAGAGGGAGATAAGTAAAGAGAGGAGAAAAGCAATGGAACGTTTGGAGATAAATAGTGAGGGACTCGGCGAGTGCGCGAGAAGAGAGATACAGGGACTTAGACGGATGGCGACAGCGTTGTTCGTGTAAAGAGAGAGAGAGAGAGAAAGAGAGAGAGAGAGAAGTTGAGAATATAGAAAGAGAAACATCAGAGCGATGTGCGAGAACGTCGAGAAGGACGAATAGAGTAGAATAAGAGAGAGAGAGAGAGAGAGAGAGAGAGAAAGATGTAGAGATGAAGGCAGTCATGATATATCCTATATAGTAGCAACTACAACTTACATTACATATGTATATATATACAATAAATATATATATATATATATATATGTATAACGAAAGCAGCAAGAGAGCTTCGCGAGGTGGGGGTGGGATAAGGTGGGAGCGAGAGAGTGATAGCGGGAGAGAAGGAGCGAGCGAGAAGGGGAGTGAGGTAGTAGTATCGTGTCGGACGCTGGACGAGGCGCACGCTCCATTGCGAATCTGAAACACGCGGTTTTCCGCGCTGGATATATAAATCAGAAGCCGCGACATTTCAAGGCAAAAAAACAAACAAAACAAAAAAATAAAGCAAAAAGACAACAATCGGTCAAGTCGTTGAAGAATTAATAAAAAAAAAAAAAAAGAAAACGGTAAAATGGAAGTGTTCAATGAAGCAGAACGATAGAATTGTAATAGGTAATAATTCCGTAGCTCGCGAGAAAAAAAAAACAAAACAAAAAATAGAAAATCTCGGAGAAGAATAAGAAGAAGAGAGAAAGAGAGAGAGAGAGAGAGAGAGAGAGAGAGAGAGAGAGAGAAGGAAAAAAGAGGCTGCAATAACGAAAACCGGAAGTGGCGGTGAGCCGCGAGGTAACAACGCGATCGAAAGCGCCTCCGATCGGCTAGACACACGCGCGGGTGCGATCGTAAACGCATCGCGCGTCTCGCCGCGAAAATCGTATTTAAAGGCAGCAAATAAACAAAAACAAAACGAAAAACGTGGGCGAATTTGGGAAAAATTAAAAAAAAAAAAAAAATGTATGCAAAGTTTCGGTAAAACGATCGTCGTGGGGGACGCGAGAGAACGAGACGGCGCGGTGCAAAACGCCGGATCACACGAGCAATGAACCGCGTGCGTGTCGAGGAATAAACCGCGGGTGAGACAAAAGTTCGAACGGTTCGTAACGTATCGATGAAAGAACACAAAGAAATGTGTATGCAATAAAAAAACCAACGATCATAACAATGATAATTCCATTTTTTCGCGCACTATAGTCACGCGCGTATGGACTTCCTTGTGGCCAAGATCCAGTATAATATAACTAACCAAAAATAAAATAAAATAAAATAAAATAAAGTAAAAGCTTTTGTATACCCGCATTTGGTTAAGTTTGAAGCAGCGGTTGGGGAACGCGGTGAGACGAAATAAAATGTAAAACTTAAAATTGATAAAAAAAAAAAAAAGTAACGACGATGAGTTCACGTGAGCTGGGATCTGTGAGTGATCGGATTTGGGCCCAGCGGCGGGAAGGAGGAAGACAAAGATGGTGAGCCGATTCGTAAAAAAAAAAAAACAGTGTTAAAACAGCGATTGGGGGGGGGGGGAGAAAAAATTGTAGTTCGTTCCATTATAACCTTTTTTTTCGATTTCAATTGTGTTACATAGTTTTCGTGAAATATTTATCGAGTGGAGAGAGAGAGAGAGAGAGAGAGAGAGCCAGAGCTTGAAGCGTCGAAAATTTAATAAAAATAAATAGACGAAGCGTCAAGTTGAGACACTGCTGCTGTGTCAACACAATGAGCAAGTGCTCGATACAAGAGCATTTTTTCCGTGTCTTAATAGGTGTCGAAAAAAAAAAAGTGTACAACGAAACGTGACTGTGAAGATCGACCTTCATACAGATACATATATATATATATATACATATGTACATACACACGTCTCTATGTATAGTGATTTGCGTGGAAACGAGACAACGAGAATTTTATTGATACGGCGAGCGAAAAGAGCGAGGAAACTCCGTACAAGGTGGGTAAAGTGTTGGAAAAATATTTTACGACGCATTTTTATTTCATCATAAAGGGACACGGGGCTACTTTTTTTTTCTTTCTCTACGATAAATCGAGAAAGTGCACGATTGAATGAGAGGAAAAAAAAAAAAAAAAAAAAATATTTCAATGAAAAAAAAAGGGTCTAGAAGCGTTTCAACTCGGCGAAGTGAGCCGAGCGTCGACCTAGCCATACCAGTACTGTCAGTGACTACTTGGGAGAGTGCCACCACGAGGTCGGGCCACGAGGCGACGAGGATCGCGTGCGCCTGTACATCTCTCGCTCCTCTCCCTCTTTGCCTCTTTTCCTTTCCCTGCGTATATATATCTCTATATCGCATATATAAACACATATATATATATGATAGGAAAGCATGTTTTTACACCCAGCTCTGAATTATTTCTGTGCTGAATTCGCGGAATCGAATCAGCTTAACCATTGATATCGAGCGATACACGGATATCCAATTAATCCCCGCGCGAGGATCGTTAATAGTGCAGCGTAAAATAGTTTGCGAGCTTAACCGATCTTACGGGACACTCGAGGGGATTGAGGAAGGGAGAGGGAAAGGAGTGCTCGGTGTCGAGAGAGTGTTTTGCGGAGGCGTTCGACCGGTACATTGCAATAAAGAGAAAGATAAAGAGAAAAAGAGAGAGAGAGAGAGAGAGAGATCTGAGTCTATCGTTTCGATTGTTCTTTCCATTCTCGATCGTGTCGAGTCGAATGAAAAAAAAAAATTGAATAAAAAAATCGAAACAAGTATACGCAACCGAAGAAAAGAGAGAGAGAGAGAGAGAGATATATAGAATATCTCGCGTAACAATACCGTGAGATTCGTTCCTGCACCACTCTCTGTGTATAGGCCAGGAAATCTCCGTTTTGTTGTTCAAAATGTCTGTATCACGGAGAATTATCCAACCGTGCCCATGACATTTCTATATAATACGTGTATAAGAGCTCGAATCAAGTGCGAAACAGCGTCACGTCTTCGTGGCAAAAAAAAAAAAAAAAAATTGCACGAGAAATTTGTCGCGGAATCCTCGGCTCGAAAATAAAGTATCAATCCCGCTCACAGGCTTTGCAGCATTATTTAGTCTCGTTACCTACGCATGACTATAATTCCACCAAACATACCAATATGTTGGTATTTTTTTTCTTGACCTCTCCGATTTGACCGAAACTTCGTGAGGCTTTTGGTGTCCGCTCGTATATATCGGGACTGCAGGAATATTTATACGCCTCGTTTTCAAAGTTCGTTGGTTTGAAATAATTTCGTAGAGCGGTCGTTGAAGGTACGAAAAATTTTGCGATTAAATTGAACGAATTTCAAATTTATATCTCTTGAGTAAAAAAATTCTACGCTACTCTATAAAAAAAAAATAAAAAAAAAATAGACGTCATGTTGTTCGTTTGAATGATACCGTATAATTTTTTTTTTGTTTTCTCAAAATTTCGAAGAATTGAATATTACTTTATAAACGAATGGCTTTAAATTATAGCAATGAAACGTATATAATTATCGATACTTGGCGATGCTATCGTAAAGGATCCTTCAATTAAAAAAAAAATCGAGCACTCGTCGAACTCGCGCCAATACTCCAAATTAAACTTCGACGAAAAAAAAAAAAAAAAAAGAAAACTGCTTGAAAATATTCCTCGTGGATTATTATCATAAGATTCTTCGTTCTCTAATCTTCCAATTAAAGTTGTAATTGAGCCGGATATTCTAAAAATATAATATCATACCACGTGATACGACATAACTTTTCGTCTCGTTCGTGGCAGTGACGCAAATGCTTGAGCACAGAACCGACTTATTGATATAACGTCTTTCCAATGTATGTATTCGTATATATACGTACGTATAATATACACTTAGCCATGGATTACGAAGAGACTTTAATTGCCACGCGTTGGCAATTAACACCGTGGACGCGCGCGTGGAGAGCTCCAGCTCTCATTGATGAACGCGTGATAAGATCTCCGAACGTTCATTTTGTTCATTGGAGCGTGAAAGAAAACAAAAGTTGGAAAAATGAGCAGAAAAAAAAGGGAGCGAAATATGTTATTGAATATTGAAAAATCGTATGGTTTCGTAGACACTAAAAAAAGGGGTTACCATATTGCTCAATATTCAATATTACGTACAAACTTTATAAAGCCGTCAGTTTGAGCCGGGCTGGGCGACCGTGAGAAAGTGTCGAACGGTGTACGAAAATTGGGCCGATTCGCAGTAAAGGATGTAATTCTCCGTGACGCCCAACCTCGATATTGACGTGGAATTAAAAAATCGCCCAAGCCCCCATGAGGGTCGATAATTTTGCAATAATTGTGAGTTAGTTATCTCTGTCTCTCTCGTGTTTGGCGCGTCTTGGATTTCTTACGAGCTCTCGCCCAGGCTAATTATCCTATATATATATACGAACGTTTTCTCTCGCTCAGGGCGGATTATATTGGCCCACACTCGTACAACGATCGACTATATCGCTTATTACGTTTCTTCGAAACATTTTTTTTTTTTTCTTTCGTTTTTTCGTTGTAATATTTCCGAGACAAATTGCAGGGTAAAAATTAATCTGGCAAATCGTTGGGGGAAACATTGTCGTTTTTCATTGTTACTACCGTGACAAATTTACAGGTCCTCGTCGAATTGAAGACTGTAATTTCTCCCGTTCGATGAGATAGCCCAAAGAAATTGGATATACTTACGAAGCTAAAATGCAATAAAAATATTTAAAAGAAACTGAGGACATTAAAAGTCGAAGAGATTGTTAATATACGGGAGAGATCCCGGAGTGTTTACAATCTAGCGCTCAGTATGATGGCAAGTGGGCAATCAGTCGGGCCAATTAATGAGTGCTCCTCGTCGAGCATTCGAGGCTCTCTCGAACGCGCCGGTTCTCGAGTTTAAATTCCTTAATTCCTGGCAATTATGCGCTCTGGGGGGGACGGAGATCGAGGGAGAGAGAGAGAGAGAGAGAGATCGGTAATTAGCACAGTGAGCTGAAAGCCTCAGCAAAATGGCTCGTTCGAGAGTGCGCTCTCGCGATGAGGCACCGGTATTAGCACTTTCATGATAGAACACTGTCTTGAAAGTGCAATCATGATATCGGAAGTAAGAAAAAGAAAAAGAAAAAAAACGTTAAAAATCGCGTAAAATAATCGCTTTTCCCCGGTCGATTGATTACGACTGGTTATATAAGCATCTGGCTTTATTAATTATTCTCGAATAATATCTCGTATCTTATCGGATAACTCGGCAATACATTTTCAAATACACACTCCGAGAAATGTAGACGTGTACAGGATACATCCGAATGGAGAACAAAAATGAAATATTAATATCGAGAAGCTCCGTCTCTCTCTCTCTCTCTCTCTCTCTCTCATCTCTCTATTTCTCGAACGATAATTTAGCGTCGTAAAACTTTACGGCCTCTTATCGCTTGTGTAACACGTATCATATAAATACATATGATACATTAAACGTCGGTATTAAAAGAGCCCTTTATATACAACAAAATACGAGAAAAAAAAATTATTCCTATTTGATTATATGTCACGCGCTTGAATTTCATAATATAATTGGCAACAATGAAATCAAGATTGTGAAAAATTTGCAACAATCGTCCGTCAATCGTTACAAAATTCTTTCGTATTATCGTTGAAACGAGAGAGTCCAAATTGAAGAACGATGAAAAGGGTCGACAGCGCAGTGGTCCCCAGCTGATTCGATTCAAGTTTACGTGTATGTGTGTGTGTGTGTGCCCGCGCGCGCGCATTTGTTGGATGAGGCCGGATACGCTTTCCCCCCCCCCCCCCCTCTTTCCTCCGCACTTAATAACTAATAGGCCTCTCTCGCACAAGAGCACATTCGATCCCTCTGGATGTGCTCGGCCATAACGTCGTAGCACGGGTTAGGGAGAGGGGAGGACACACGTTAATTAATCGCCGCGCGGCAACGTGCCATACACACACACACCGGCCGCGCTAATTACAATTTATAATTAAGCAGCAAAGTTAACTTCCTCCAATTCTTGCGCGGGGTGAGTCCGATTGCTTTATACGAAGGAGAGATCCGAGGGAAGCCCCGGTGTGAGTGAATTATATCCAGAAACGACTTTGGGGCCCGTTCGCAGTCACCATTGCCGCAGCAAAGAAGCGACTCTCGCTCGTTCGCGCGCCCGAGACTTGCAATTAATATGATTAATCGTTCCGCGAATTTATCAACCGGCTAAATTCTCGTGTATAATACAAAGTCAGCAAGGAACTGTTGGCTATCCCCGCGCGTCAGTCGCTTTTATAGATAAAGCAGTTCGTTAGGGATGTTTGGCATCGAGTCTTGCGAGAATCGACAATGGGGTCAAGCGATCTTATGAATATTACAGTTAGAAAAAAAAAAAAAAAATTATACATCAATGCTTCGAGGCGAATGAAGGCAGATTTTGACATTGTTTCGGACAGCTTTTTCACGGACGAAGCTCCGCGGTCAAGGGAAAATTATTAGTTAGCGATGTGAAAATAATATTTAATATTTGGCATTCATGATACGTCCTCGAATGGGGAAAATGCCCCGAGTATGTTCTCTTCGATGCTCACCAATACGTCATCAGCTTGATGCCAATATGATATCAACTTTATCGAACGATATATCAACTCGATATCGAATCGTTCGTTCAGACACGAGCGGTAAATATTCTGGGAATTGCGGCCACAAATCGAACGTATACTTTTCCATTTCGCAGTATAGAAAAAGCTCTTCAATTCGAGTTTCTTTTTTTTTTTACTCATCCGTATTCCGCTGCACAATTTTATTTCGCACAGTTAATATATTAACGTGACGGGAGGGAAAAAAATTACGCTGAATAATTAATCGCCTCTCGGTGGGGGTTGATCGGGGGGGGGGGGGTGGTACAGTTGACGCAGTGGCGCGAGTGCGCGCTGCGGATATATATTAACGGCGAAGCGGAGTGAAAGCTTTTCGTTGCGCGATGGATATAATGGCGGTGATCGGACAATCGGGGTAAATACACGAAAATATATTCTCCGGGGGAAAATTACTGTCATTAGCGAAAGAGAGCGGATGATATGGCGCGGGGCTACATCAGCCGTGGAAGTGGGTCGAATGGACGGAACAAGAGAGCATAGGAAACGGAAAGAGAAAGAGAGAGAGAGAGAGAGAGAGAGAGAGAGAAAAGGGGGAAGGCAGGGGGGATGAGGGAAATGGTCGTCGCGTAAGGGCGGTTAAGTGCAAGGGAAAATGGACAAAACCTCAATCTGAGAGAGAGAGAGAGAGAGAGAGAGAGAGACCTCGTTTCTTTATTTCTGCTTCCATCATCGTCCACGAGCGAGCCCCGCGACGAAAGGGAGAGCGTCAGATTGGCGGAAATCGAATGATGAATCTACGTCGAATCGTTTCGAGGGCTTATCGAGGGTCGTTTGTAAATGAGAGGCGCGGCTGCCGAGTGGGTAGAAAGACACGAAATAAAAAAAAAAAAAATAGATAAATAAAACTACAAAAGTTGGTATAGGCGAAAACGAACTGGAGCGAGGCCCAAACGGATATTAATAAGAAATTCTTGATTCTCTCGCCCTCCGAATGCTCTATCGCGGGAAGATTGGATTAATGCAAATCAACCTCTTATCGCAAAAAGAAGATCCAGTCCAGTGATATCGAATATATTATTCAATGGAAAAAAAAAAGAAAGAAAAACATCACCGAAACGATATAACAAAGTGTTATCAGACTCAACGATGGGCCAAGAAGTGATTTAGGGAGAAAAAAAAAAATTCGAGACTCTTTTATATTTGATATTTTGAATAATTCCGATATTTTCTCATTATTATCGCGGGATCTCGAGCAACTCAAGACTTCAATAATGAAAACTCACAATTATCCCCCGTATCGTACGATCTTTGACGTGTGATGCGCGAACCTCAACTCCCATACACACGCGTATACATTTACTAACCCACAACAATTCGTACGTATTCCGCGTTATATATGTATGGCTTCACGGTAAATATGAACTCACGAGCGATCTATATATTTGACCCGACTCGCTCACCGACACACATAAGCATATATTTTATATACCATACCTGCATGTACATGTATGCACATATAATACACCGAGAAAGAAAGAAAAAGCTTCTGGTTATACGTGAGGGTGAGAAGCGCGGGCATGCTTGATTGTATTTTTCCGAATCAATATCATTAATGTTATACAGCGAGGGTGCCTGATGAGTGCCCGATTACTGCGCAACTCTCTCTCTCTTTCTCTCTCTCCCTCCCTTCCTCTCTTTCCCTTGGCTCTTCGCGAAAGAAAAATTCCCAACAGAAACTCACTCATATATACACACATCTTCGAATCCCTCACTCATTTATCAATAATATACAAGATACCCGCGAGAGAGCAGAGATATAAAAGAAATTCCATTCTTTTTCTCCTTTATTTATTCCATACCACGACGGCTAATGAGAAATCAACGACAGCCCCGAGAGCTTTGAAGATACGACCCAACCCAGTGTGGTATATGTACTTTTTTCTTCTTCTTCTTCTTCTTCTTCCTTCTCTTATATCCCTTCGGCAATGCCGCTGTTTATCATGGAAAAATACGTCGGGGTATTAACATATTCTTAATCCCTGTGATTCGAGTCAAAGTAACGTTAGGCACGAATACCGTACAGGAAGTTTTAACAAAAAAAAAAAAAATTGTATGAATTTTTCGAGTCACGAAAGGGCAAAAACATTGACAAAAATCAGCGGTCTGACGTTGAAATTCGTAAAAAAAAAAAAAAAAAAAAAAAAAAAAAAAAACGGAATATACCTTCTAGCTCGATGAATCAGGCGGGCTATCTTGAAACTTTAACGGTGTCCAAAAGAAAAGGAGGGATAGGACAGAGCCGAGAGTCAATCGCAGGAAAAATTCTCGCGAATATCGCCGCGTCCCAAGCGAGAGTTTAGGCCTCGCGTGTTACACACGTTTCATTCATGAAAAGAATATTCAATGAAACTCGATGATTCTCGCGCGGCAGAAAAAGGCGTGAAAGTGCGTCGCCATGAGAGCGGCACAAAATAGCCGTATGGTACACATAATGTGTTAGAATAGAGACGTGTTATACGCGACGAGGAAAACGACGACGTGCGAGACATGGTAATCCGAGTATGAGGCTCCTCGTCGCATCGTCGATACCGATGTATTATACAACGAAAGAAAAAAAAAAAAAAAATCTAATCGTGATTAGGGTTCAGGGTCGACGATACGAGGTATATCTCACGTACTTGTCGCGACGATCTCTCTCATGGGGTAAAAAAAGAGAGCCGCTACCGCGAGAGTCAAAGTGTCACTGTGATTATTAATTTGAATGCCGGGTCGTTGGAGATCTCATCGATGTAAATCCGTGGAAAAGCTTTTGTGTCCTCGCGGTATCTCGTGACGCGCATACAATGTTGCAATTTCCTTGGAAAAACCCCTTGAACTTATGATCGAGGAAAGAATATTTCACGATTCGTCGATGTAAAGATTTCCCGAACGAGTTATACACTTTCGCATTAAATTTTCAACATTTCTCATCTAATTTATGAATCGAATTATATATTCTAACTCAATTTTTTTTTTTTCACGAATCTCCTACTCCGAGGAGTAGTTTACCGAAATATTATTATATTTTCATTAAACTCAATTTTTCATCAGTACGATTTTATTCTGCAAGATTAATGTTCTGGTAGAGTGGTCAATCCTTTTTCAAGAGGAAGCGGAAGAAAAGAAGAGAGAGAGAGAGAGAGAGAGAGAGAGAATTCTATACTCACGCTTATACACTTTCGCGCGCGCACACTCATAGAGGTAGTAGAAAAGCTTGAAGGAGCTTTGGTGTGAGTTAATTAGAGGCGACGGTATATACGCTCGACTCAAACTCACCATCGACCTCGACTCCTCGGGGTCTCTACAACTCCCGTCTTTGCTCCACGCTTTCTTTTTCACCCTCTATCTCGCACTCTCTCTCTCTCTCTCTCTCTCTCTCTCTCTCTCTCTCTCTCTCTCTATCTCTCTCCGCCTCTCTTTCTCAGCCAACGATGAGTTGAAAAGGGGTTGGGATTTGCGAGGCTACCAAACCGGGGGTTTGGTGTCGTCGTCGTCGTCGTCGTTCTATACCCGCGGTAATATCTACTACGTGCTGCACAGGTCTCTGCCTCGCGCTTATTAAAAACATCGAGAGCCTTCGTTTGCTCCCTTCGACCCAACGGTGAGACCTTTTTCTCTGCTATTCGACACTCTGGCAAAAGCGCTAATATCCAAGAGAAACCAAGCGCCCTCGGGGTCAGAGCTTATTGCATCCCTTAAAAACTCGGTTCGTTTCGAAATATATATATATATTCATATATATATACACATACATAAGCGCTTGTGGAGGAATCAGAAAAATAATTTTGTATTCCAGTTGATTGCAAAAAAAGAAAACAAAGAACTGCAAGACACTAACATTGTTCGTACCAGACTTGATTTTTGGTGTAAAACTAAATTTTCCGTCGACCCATTATAATTCCATAACAATTCGAGGATTCTTCATTTTACATTGATAGCCATCGGGAACGATCGAGAATTATTTTTTTTTTCAAATTTTTTCGTATTCAATGATTCTTTCGAACGAACTCTCGCCTGAGACATGCCGATAAGTATTCTCAACAATCCGGGAGAAGCGAAAGAAAACCCCCCCCCAAAGTACGCAGAAAATGCTGCGAATGATCTTCATAAACTTTGCTCTCTTCTCTCAGTTACGGATAATGGACTAATCGCGTAAAACGACGAGGAGATGCGCGGGAGAGTAAAGAATAAGGCAAAGGTATTGAAACCAGGGATGAGCATAAGTCGTGGAAGGATGTAGCGCGCAATGAAATTAAGGAAAGAATGCGCTCGAGGGTTTTGGGAATTGAGTTAGGGGATGCTTTTCTTACAGACCAGGATATTACACATTTTTCTCTTCGTCCCCGTTGCGTTGACCGATGAACGAATATATATACGAGCGGGACGGTCGAAAAGTCGAGTAGGAGAAGAAAAAAAAAAAGAAGGAACGAAGAAACGAGAGCAACACGCGTGTTGATGACCCGAACTACTCCCTAATTGTGCGCGATCACGCTGGTTGGTGTCCTACGGGGCGAACCGCAAAAGCCACCCCAATTTTCGCTATATCAGCGAGAGAGAGAGAGAGAGAGAGAGAAACGGAAAGAGAGCGAGAGAGAGAGACAAAGTGGGTTCTTTACCCTCGCTGATGTTTCTTCGGCCATGTTATATACGTTTGCGACCAGATATATATATATATATATACATATACACATTTATATACATCTATATGTGCTTTATATACGTTACCGTGAGCGCGAGAAACGACGCGAGGCTGGAATAGAAAGGGCAAAGTAACCCTCGTGTCGTTGGTGACTCGGCGAGAGAGCGAAAACCAAGAGGGTAGGAAAAGCGCTCTGGTGGTGTCTATGCCGCTTCGAGCGTCTATCTGGTGTGGCCCGGTGGCGCCTGCACGGTCCGTCGACATGTGTCGGTGGCCAAGCACGCGGAAAAGCACACAGAACCACCCTACCCGCATCTCCAACCCCCTTGAGCCCCGTGTTTACGGTATATACATATGTAACTATCCCCGGACCTTGGTCACACTGAGATATCACACACACGCGCTAGCCCCGAATGCTTCCGGAAACGCTTCTAATAGTTTTCCGTCGAGAGTTCGGAATCCACTCTGTCTATACACACATATATATATCTATTTATACGTATATCTGCATGTGCTATCTAGCGGAGAGTGTAACGGAAACTGGGAATGAGTGTCGGATCTTTCTTCTTTCCATCCAGGATTCTTCGTAATCGTCATGCTCGCTTTTACTCGAAATGTTTAGAGAATTTACCCCTTGCAAGATGCAATTGAAGTGAATTTTCCCCATTGCAGTGAGATAATGAGATTTTTAATAAATTGCTTTCGCAATTATTCAAAAAAAAAATTTAATGACAATGACACCCTGTTTTCTTCGTTCAAACGTTCGAAGTTTTTGGTTATTTTTTTTTTTTCAATATTCGGCCGTGTGTGTAGAATCGTAAAGATCGTAGAGTATCGAAGATGCGCGGATAGGTACAGGAAGCTCGAGAGGAAAAGGTGCGAGGAAGTGAGAGGATGAAATCTCCGGATGGGATATATGAAACGTGCGCGGGAGAGGAAACGAAGAGGTCTCCACTCGGTTTCTGTGGTATGAATACATTATATCCTTGCTCCAGCTATCTCACCCTATATATATATATATATATGCATCTTCCTCTCGCAAAAACTGACGCACATGCGCCGTAATATCGCGGAGGTTGTTGCGAGACTCCACCCTGTACCAATCTACCCGGCCAGAGGACCGGAGAGAGAGCACATGATCGGATTATACATATATATATATATATAAATATGCATATATATATATATATATACATGTATTATCCAGTGAATTTCACTCTACGCCGACAACCCCTATCCCGGAGCTTCGCTCTAATTATACATGCGCGTTAACCAACCTACCCCCACACTGGAGACTGCAAGCCTGTCTCGGTCCTCTCAGCAATGAAAGTGAAAGAGAGAGAGAGGGTTCCCTCTCGTACGCACAGAGTTGAATCCTGTGAAACCTCCGGAGTCTCTGGGAGGAGCTCGATGAACATTTTCTCTACCCTCACTTTCCAACCCCGGTCATATATATATATAGACTCCTCGCTGTTTCGCTTAATTATACACGCCGCGGTGCCGCGAGATAGGCGTTAACTAACTTTACCTTTCTCGCTCATTCGCGCTCTCGCGTTTACCCCTTTCGTCTCTCGTTTATATATCGCTCGGAAAAGCTCGGAAACGCGTTCAACGATTGGCTGGCCAATCGCGTTTAATCCTCTCTCTTCCAACGCTCAACCACGAAATATTTTCAATAAAATATATTTGCATTTAACCCGTTCGTACGTATATCCATATATATATATACAATGTATAATATGTCTTTGGCACGAACGTATATCGCGAGAGAAGTAGAACAAACTTGGCACGAATCAATAAAGTACATCTTCTTATTTATTCAACGTCATATGTATCTTTCGTTCATGTCGCTCGGACTTTTCTATCCTATTATTATAACAAGTAGCATGATTATCGGAAATTTCATGTAGCATTTAAGCTGTATATGTAGAAATTTATACAGATATTGATTTAGTTATACAACTCTTGGCCGCAAAAGAGGATATGCGCGCGATGGAAAGCTTGCTCGATAACTAAACCAACTAACTCAAGTCCAGGCAAAGACGAAAAGAAAAAAAAAAAAAAAAAGAAAGAGATACATAGATAGAGTAGGAGCGAGAGAAGGTAGTAATATGTATATCTGTAGAAAGGCGAGACGAAAGTGGAATTCAGTTCTTCTCTGTCTCGGAATAGACGTCGATCGCTTTCTTTCTTTATCAGTCTCTCGTTTCGTTACGAGAGCGAAATCGGAATATATCTAAAAAAGGAAGAGAGAGAGAGAGAGAGAGAGAGAGAGAGATGAGAAGTCTCTCGAGAGGAAGGCGTATTCGACAAATCGAAGTGCTCGCGAAGCCCGAGGAGCCGCGAAGCGAAAGTAGAAAGAGAGCTTGAGGAATGAGAAGAATACGAGAGTGAGATAGGGTGGGAAGCGAGAAAAACGTATATATACATATACTATATCTATATATATATATATATATATATATGTGTGTGTGTACTGAGCGAAGAGGGGTTGACTGGCGTATACACGTCTTATATAGCTTTGGCTTTCCCGCGCAGGCTCTATGCAAAATAGGATATGGTCGGCGCGCGGAGGGGCGATTCGGGAAGTGGAGAAATGACGCTGGCTGCCGGTCAGAGGGGGGTTGGTTTTTTGCGAGGGGGTGCCGCGACGAGGAGAGGGTGAACGAGGATCCCGGAGCTTCGCGATGAGGCAAACAACCCCTTAGTTCTGCCGTAGCGTTCGCAGACGCCCCCACCAACGTCGTGGCTCCCTTCGTCGTCACCGAGCTTCGTAACGTCCGCGCGCGTCTTCTTCTTCGAGGCCTCCAAAGGGTCGCTATATAGGCCCCCCCCCGTTCACCCCTCCACCCTCTCCCCCTCAAGCTTTTGCCGGTATATCTTTATCTCTCTCCCTCTCGCGCGAGAAATACGTCATCCTCGCGGAGCCGCGAATGGCCCGACGCGGACTCCTTGACAGTCTCGTACTTACAATACCAATCGTTATTTTTATCGTTGTAAAAAGTTAAAAAAAAACGGGATTTGTCTCGGAAGTTGATGCGAAATTGATTAATCGACGTTTGGATCGAGGATGATGATTAATTATTCTTTAAGTAAAATCTGTGCGCGACGAGAGGGATTCTCGGTGAATCTCGCGGATTTTAGGTGTGATTGAGTAGCAGTTTCATTTTTTTTTTTTTTTTTTTCTTCTAATTTGAATTGCGCATCGAGAGTACTCGATATTCGTTTCAGGGAGGATATACAATGGATACAGTGCCGAGGTATAATTTTTTTCAGGAGAATTATTTCTTTAATCTTCAATTAAATCGACTGAAATTATTGAGAATTAAAAAAAAAAAAAATTCCCAATAACCTGGAAGTCACATATTCGTGAATGTTCCTTTTTTTTTTGTGTTGAAAGATTCATTATGAATTCGTCGCTGATTAATTACAATAACATTCTTTATTTACGAAATATTCATTGCGATCAAATTTTCCAATCAAAGTGCACGATAAAATTGCTTTCCGCTGCAATCGAAATTTTTTTTAAAATTTTATAATTTCTATACTTGACGATGATATAATTTCTCTTTCTATAATTTTGTCGAATTGATCGATATTATCATATTGATCAAATGTAATTTTTATCGATTGAATCGACCGTTAAATTTTCATTTAAACTCTCGATTCGTCGTATACCTGAAATCTTTAATATACATAAATTGGCTTATATGAGAGAAAAGAAAAAAAAAAAAAAAAAGAAAAAAATTTGTTTACGACAATGCATGATTTCATCGTCGCGGGCGAATAAATGCAACAATTGAGTAATGCAGAGGGAAATGATTGAACCGACGAATCGGATCAACGTGTGTGTGCATCGTCGGGTGAATTAACGCGTTACGTCACGTTTGTTATATAGTTCGTGAGTTTGCAACACGCACGATCGTGTGTATATAGCGGGAGGGCAAGCTTCGAACGCTTGTTCGCCGTACGCTGCTGCCGGGTGACTGTCGCCCGGCTGGACATCTACCATTAATTACTTATTAAGGATGCAAGCGGCCCGTAATTACAAATGCAAATCGGTGTATACGGCGACGCGGTGTAATGGCTCTCGGTGTGCTCGCTCTTACGATATACACGCATATATTCATGCTCCGTTGTACTATACTGTAGTATGATAAACGGTGCGCGAGTGCACGAGATGGAGTTTCACAATAGTGTATTTCACCCACGCAATCACGGGGATAAAATTAAGAATCTTACGTAAAAAAAAAAAAATAAATAAATAAGTAACAAAACAAAAGAAGTATCATTTGCCAGTGAATTTTTTTCCGAATATTCGATTCATTGTTCTCCAATGCCACGTGACGTGTTTATGACGCTTTTTTTTTATGAATGAATGAAAAAAGAAACAATTGAATACAATATTGATTGAAAAATTTTTTTTTTCATTGTTCTTTCCCTCTTTCTTCCTCTCTCTCTCTCTCTCTCTCTCTCTTTACCACTTGACGAGTTTCGAGACGAGACGCGATAAAGAACGATCTTTGCCTCTCGATATAGAGGTTGTCCGGCGCGAGCTTGATACTCCAGCGAAGTAAATCTCGCTGAGACGTTCTCATCCCGCGTGTCTCGTAAAGCTGTGTGACTCTCTCGCGAGAACGTGCTAACGAAACAATTAAAACCGCGGAGTTGGCGCCAGACGAGAATTGAGAGTTAGGAGAGAGAGAGAGAGAGAGAGAGAGAGAGACTAAGAGAAAGGAATATATATTTATGCGTGTATGTTATATGGTTTATTGGATAAGAGCTGTTTCTCATTCGTCTTGATATCGATGCTGTTTAACTGTGCTCTCGATGGCTTCTCTCAGAATATTTTTTTTTTTCCGTTACTCCTGGGTTTTTTTTTTTCGTACAGCTTATAAAACCGATCGACACTAGGCTCAAATAGTTTTCAGTATAAAATATAGAATATTTCGAAAAATCCGAAATTTTGGTAATGATGAAAGGCACAAAAGAGGCTGCACAATTGCCAGATAGTCCAGTCATTGTGTACTTTTGAAATAAAAAAAATTTAGTCACAGGGTTTCACTTTCTTATGTGCCCTCGGGGGGTTCACTGGTAGCTTAAATTCAAAATGGCGACCAAATTAAGCTTTTGCGTACGTCCGAAGTTTTGTTTAAAAAAAAAAACGGGTTTTTCTTGAATAACTCGGCGATTTTCAATTTTGACGAAAAATCGTTGGGATAAAAGTTGTTGGTAATTTGATTCTCTACAAGTTCGGTCTTAACAATTTTTCATCTAGGATCGATATTTTTGAAATAAAACCTGAAAAAAGGGGTGAATTAAAAATATTGCATTATCTCGTTTATTTTCAACTTTTCAGGATAAATGTACATAACCAAACTTGTAGAGAATCAAATTTCCTTCAACTTTAGTCGTCATTTTGAAGTTAAGCTAGCAGTGATCCCCCCCCCGAGGGCATAAGAAAGAGAAATCCTGTGACTAAATTTTTGTTATTTAAGACTGGACTAAGAGCAGGCTGGAATGTGAAATTTTTTTTTTCATTCTGCGAATTATAAAACAGATTGACTTTGGGATTTAATAGTTTCGACGGCGAAATAATAATTATTTCAAAAAGTCCGAAATTTTGGTAGCGAAAAGTAAAAAGTCCGTACATTTGACCGAGGTCGAAATCAGAATATATTTTTTTTCGTTACTCCCAGGTTTTCTCTCTCTCTCTCTCTCTCTCTCTCTCTCTTCTCTCTCTCTTTTTCTTAGGCACACTCTAGTTTGCGTCTCATTCGAGAATCGAGTGACTCGATGGACGCCTCTTGTATCGTTTACGATCTATCCGGAATTTCAGTCCGACTTGCCGTATTCGCAGATTCTTTCGATAACACATATCACCGTGTATTTCAATGGATATTTAACTTTCGTCAGTAAAGATCGATTTAGATCGGTGGTCCAGAAATTTGCATTTGAACGTTGATTTATATATATACAGTTTCGCGAAATGGAATGTTCGATTAGATCGAACTAGGGAGATTAATTTGTTTTTTTTTTCCGCATACTTATTTATGAGAGCACGAAATTTCATCGTAAAGTTTGATGAAATTGGAATCCATAATTGACTTGCAGAATTATGAGGAATTTTATCGATCACTTTCATGAGCTCAGGGTCTCCGATTTTTCAAAAATTATTAATTCTCAAATTGAGATTAATTTAAAAAAAAAATGACTTGACTAACTAAAAAAATCAGTGACTGTACTCCGTAATGAAAAACAGAGGAAAGCTGTTGGATATTTTGTATGTGAACTCTTCTTCAATCGCTTTATTAAATATCGTTTCCCCATTATTAATTTTCGGACGCAATTTCATTAGCATCTTTATTGTGGATTAATTTCAGATGTGGATTTTATTCATAAAAACTTTCTTCTTAATTCGGATTGGTCTTTTTTCAGTAATTTATTAATAAAAATCCGCCAATTATTTTTTTTTTAATCCAGTGGTTAAGCATACCGTCACAATATGAGGTTTAGGTGTGTACGCGTTTATGTTGAGAGCTATATGTGTGTGTGTGTGTGTGTGTGTGTGTGTGTGTGTGTGTGTGTGTGTGTGTGTGTGTGTGCGTGCGTGCGTGTGGCAAGCAGTCAAAGTATCATTGGAATTTATGTAGTATTGAGGGTCGGGGACACTTGGAATATAAGGATAAATATAGTTTTATCGATGGAGAGGCGAATGGTGTGTCGGTGGTTAATTGATTTGGCTCTCTCGGCGACGATGACGAAGAGGAAAGAAGAGAGTGAAGCGAGAATTCCGGTAACGAGCCTCTCGTTTGTCTCTCTCTCTCTCTCTCTCTCTTTCTCTCTCTCGTTATCTTTGGCCTCTCTCGTGAGAAGCTCACGAGAGAAGGCCCTTTTTCTTGTGGCCACCTCGACTTCGGTGGATAACATGGAATGGTTATTACGGGCAACACCATGGGGAGACTCGTAATATGGCCGCATGAGTTTCTCTCTCTCTCTCTCTCGCTCTCTCTCTCTCTTTCTCTCTCTCTTTCTCTCTATACACAACCAAGACTTTGCTGTAGGTCCGAACAGTTCCAACACCATATTGACTGTTTTATTTTTTTTTCTTTCCTGTCGCGCGCTTCACGCCTCGAAGTCTCTCCTCTTAAAGGTTATAAAAAATGATTCTCGCGGCCAAAGACATGTAAATTTATGAAGGCCCCGAAGCCTATGCCGTCTTCTCTCCCGGGGGTCGCTCGCGGACGCGACAGTATCCCTATCTCTCTCCTTTCATCAATTTTTTTTTTTTCTTCAATCCTCAATCTCAATCTTGTCGCAGAATTAAAAAAAAAAAAAAAAAAAAATCGTGAATATAATTGTCGTGCCGCAAAAAAACGATGCGGATTTGCATTTCTAACCCCTTGAAACTTTTTTTTTTCTTGTCTTCTGCGATCCTTGATCATTTATTCAACGCCAGTTGAGCCTACCAAGGCGTAGGGGAAGCGTTAAATTAATTTCATAGATCGAATCTTTATCAGGCTGAAGATTAAAACATCCATTGATCACAGGCTCGCTAATTTTTTTACGCGATTTTTTTCATCGACCATACATAATTATCGTTTCTTTGATCAAACAGTTCGTTGATCACAATTTTCTTTCGTTTTGTTCCCGTAAATCACGTTGGGCGAGTGTCAATTATCAATCTTTTCAGTATTTCAATGAATCCATGCGATTCTCCGTCTCGATTCATGCCGCATTTCATTCTCGAAACGGCAGATTATTTCCGATGAGAGACGGAAAGTTATATAGATACTCATATGAAATTGTATGCTCACGAAAAGAGGATTAAACATTCGCGTTGCTGTTAATAGAAATATCTTTGAGCTTTCTACATTAGACAAGATTCGCTTCAATCTTATCTCGTTACCTTTCGAAAAAATTATTTCTAATAAAAAAAAATAAAAAATTAATGCCCGACATTTTTCTTCCGGTGAATCCTTCAAACTTGTTAACGATTCTTGTTTTTTTTTTTTTTTTTTTTCTATCTCGTTTTCAGGACGTGAGGGAGCCTAAGGAGCGTAGATGAGGTGCGCTGTCTCCTTTCCTGGTGAGTCTCTCGCTTCATTCAATTTAATTTTAGCCTTTTTTTTTCATTCACCGAAAAAAAATGCCAACGAAATAAATGTGACGAACTTTCGGGTCTCGTTTGGTGAAACAGGAGGGTGGAATATGCAGAGAAATGAAAAAGAGAGAGAGAGAGAGAGAGAGAGAGAGAGAGAGAGTGAGAGAGAGAGAGAAGAGTACAGGGAGAGAGAGAAGAGTACAGGGAGGAAAAGTAAAGATGAGGAGAGGGCCCCCAGGGAGAAGAAAAAGTTATTTTTTTGCTTCCTGTTCTTCTTCTTTTTCTTCTTCTTCTTCTTCTTCTTCTTCTTCTTCTTCTTCTTCTTCTTCTTCTTCTTCTTCTTCTTCTTCTTCTTCTTCTTCCTCTTCTTCTTCTTCTTCTTCTTCTTCTCTTTCTTCATGATGCCCATGTGCAGCGCGTGTGTATTGCTACGGGCTCTTCTCTTCCACATAAATACGGATTTAGTCGCCCGGTTTACGACCAAAAACGTGTCGAGAGCGCAGAGTCCGAGCCGCGCCTAAATTATTAAAGTCGTAAACGATCGAAATCGTCGTTAAACGGCTCTCGCGAAGCCCGAACGTATTTTCCCCTTTTTCTTTCTCATCTTTCTCTATCCGTAGCGTTTTCAGCTTCTCTCCCGAGATGCTCCGATCTTTTTCATCTCCATCTTTCTCTCTGGCTCTGACTTTCACGTTCATGTCTCCCGCGCACTCGCCTCTTCTTCCACTCTCTTCTATAGCGTATATTTTTTCGCTTCTCGAGCGAATTCGCAACGACAGTTTGTGTGTTTTTTTTTTTTTTTTTTTTTTTTTTTGTCAACTTCTCAGCCCCGTTTCATTGTTGTATTCTGGAGAACGCTGAGGATAGTACACATATCTCCAGGTATGAGGAAGACATACTCTTATATACATATGTAGTTTCAGACTGGAAGTGTGAATCTTTCGCATTTCATTCGAATTCCCTGCAGACTTCATTCCGTGTCTCTTTCGTGTAGGAACGCCAAATACAAAGTCATTACTCGCTCTGTATACCTGCGACTTGCAAGGTGGTCACAAGATACATTATATCCTCCTTCTATTTTATCAGAAAATTAGAAAAAAATGTCTTGTTTTTTTTTTTCATTTTTATCTGTACAGACCTTAATTAATGAAGAATTATAGCTCGTTGAACTTTAAATATTATCCTTTTTTCTTTGTTTGCTTATTATCCAAATAAATAATAATTAAGAATTTTGCAATGTTATTGATTGAAAAATCGAACGATCTCTGTGACTGTTGATAAATTTAGAAAAAAATATATGAATTTATCGCGAAGCTTCGTATGCACATTTAACGTGGATAAAAGTATTCGAGTAAATGCATAAAATAAAATATTCTCATAGATGAAAATTACCGGTAAATAATCGTAGAAACAGCCCATCAAACGTAAATAAAATGATAATGAATGTACGAAATGTTTCAAGGCTATTGACACTTAACGTCTGCATTCCACAAAGAATTCCGCGAGATTTACTGATCATAAAGAAATCCTGATAATTTCGTGAAAATAATCGTAAAATGCAGGACTCGATGGCTCGGCGTTAAAGTGTTGTCTAATCTCTAAATTTCGATGATCAAACACCCGGGGGTAAAGAGACAAATTTTATCATCGGAGTCAGAGAATACTCCGATGAAATCGAAACTCTCTATATACCCTGGCAAAAAAAAATGCTCCTATCCGATACAACAACGAGAGATACAACGAACCATACTGAAAAGTCGAATAAGCATTACAATATTGAGATTTTTTGTTGCCCAGTTCTGCAAGGCATCTTGTATCGATGTTGATATTAGGATAACCAAATGAAAATTTACCAGCTAGTCCAGTCGAGGTAGCATTTGAAATGGACAAAATTAGCAGAAGCGGTCTTCTTTTTTTATACTGGGGTGGGGGGTAAGTGTAAATCTCTATTTTCGCGATAATCCCTTCGTTGCTTTCGCCGCCATCTTGATTTACAGTGATTTTTTTTTTTTTTCAAATAACTCGCTTATTTTCAACATTAGAGTGAAAATGGTAAGAACATCATTTTTACCCTATCGATATTTACAGAGTTAGAATGCAAATAAGGGTGAAAAACGGTTTTTTTTTCAATTATCTCGTTTTGTTATCAAGTTTATCGCAAAAATGGTAAGAGATAATCAGGTAGGAAATTTTATTTCCTGCTACTTTGGCTATTGCCATTTTTAGCCTAAGATCGATATTTTTAGACTTATACTGAATTTAAGGGTGGCATTTTTTTTTTTTTAATTAGCTCGTTTGTTATCAAGTTTATCGTAAAAATGGTAGAATATAATCAGGTAGGGGAAATTCAATAAATATGTACAATCTGAGGTAAGTCGGAGCCTATGCCCAAATTCACAGAGGGATAATAAGATCAGAATGTCCACCCTTACAGTCAGTATAAGTCGGAAAATATCGATCTTAGGGTAAAAATGGTAATAACCGAAGTTGCAGAAAATAAAATTTCCTACTTGATTACCTCCTACAATTTTTACGATAAACGTGATAACAAACGAGATAACTGAAAAAACCGTTTTTCACCCTTAAGTTCAGTATAAGTCTGAAAATATCGATCTTAGAGTAAAAATAGTAATAACCAAAACAGCAGGAAATAAAATTCCCTACCTGATTATTTATTAGCATTTTTACGATAAACTTGATAAGAAACGAGATAATTGGAAAAAAAAGATGCCCACCCTTAAATTCAGTAAAAGTCTGAAAATATCGATCTTAGGGTAAAAATCGTAATCATCAAAGTTTCAGGAAATAAAATTTCCTATCTGATTATTTCATACCATTTTTACGATAAACTTGATAACAAACGAGATAATTGAAAAAACCGTTTTTCACCCCTATTTTCAGTCTAACTCTGTAAATATTGATCTTAAGGTAAAAACGATGAAAATAAAACTTGTGGGAAAGTAAATTTTCCACAACTTTGGTTCCTACCATTTTCACTTTAAAATCGAAAATAAGCGAGTTATTTGAAAAACAAAAGCTCACTCTTCAAATCAAGATGGCGGCAAACGCAACGAGAGGATTGTCCCGAAAATCAAGATTTACACTACCACCATCATCACCATTTTATCAAAAGATAAAATCGCTTCCGCTAATTTATTCCATTTCAACCCATTTTTAGAGCTAACTCGACTGGACTAAGCAGATATTTCGATGGGCTCGCATCCCCTCTAATAATTATTTTCGTCCAAGTATAGTAATGACATAATTGACCGTTCATTCTCCGTTTAATCAATCCTGTGTATTGCGCACTACTGAAATGAGCAAAAATTTACTCACATACGATCGGGACACTTGCCTTCACCTCTTTACGCGTGTTATTCCCGTCTACGCAGAGAGCTCGCTCCTCTTTTACGCTGCTTTATTTTTCAATATTCGATTTCCCGCGAATATCCTCTTCGACATCGAGAAGTACCGCCTCGCGCAATGTATATACGTATAAGTACATATATATGCGCTTCGAGAGAGCCACCAAGCCCTCTCGAGAGAAGAGCCTTTCTTTTCTCTCGGCGCATCGCGTTAGTCGTCACGTATCAGAGTTACCTACACGCACACACAAACATATTATATATATATGTATATAAAAATATGTACATGTACGTATTTTACGTACACGTACATAGAAAGAACTTGCGATCGGTCTGGGTGGGTGACTACAAAGAGGCGAAATCGATTTGCAATTTAAATCGATCCCCGTACGTGCCTGCGGGTCATTCCGGCTCTGAAAAACCCGCGCTATATGATGCTGCGTCGCGTCGGGGCTGATTCCCGATGCTTCGAAAATTCTCGCCACCAAGATCCGCGAAGGTATTCTCTCGCCGAGCGACGGAGCTCGAGATGAGCCCGCAAAAGAGAGAGAGGCAGGGAGAAAAATTCGCATAGACTGCATATATAACGATCGTTTTCCTCTTTCGTCTCTTTCCTTCGTTTCCACATACTCCGAGACATTTTCTTTCGCTATGATAAGGAAAAAAAAAACATCTCGATTCCACGTTTTTTTTTCCTCCCCTTGACAGCAATGTCACACGAAATATCTTGGCTCTCTCGTTGAAACTTTTCATATACGCACTCTATTCCTTCTTTTCCATTATATTGGGGCCCTTGAGCATTGATGCGCGCCACTTCTTTTTTTTTTCTTCTTCATCTTCTTTTTCTTTCCTCGTACGTGGCGCGTGCGATCGTCGACAAAGAGCAACGCGAGAGTGACGAGTCGTGCGTAAGGGTGAATTCGTTTAGCATACAAAATTTACGTCAAGGTACACGTATATATATATACATATATATGTATACGCATCGATAGCTGGCAAACAGAAGGTCTTGAGCCAAATAACACCAATTGTCAAATTTCGTTGGTTACGACTTTATGTTTGTTAAGAATTTCGTGGATGGGTAAAAAGCTCCGGTGTACGTTAAAAAGTCAAAATCCGGTTTGCGACACACGCGGAATAACGTGTGTGCCGCGTGTGTGAGGGATATAAAATTTATTCGTCAGCTCTCGGCAGGTCACACACCGGAGTGAAATTCAAAATCGAAAAATCCACTTTACCGGGTCTCAGCGGCGTTTTATATATGTATATATATATATATATAGTATAACCCGGAAAAAACCGGGATAGAGGAACGATTCGGAAAAAAATGCGGCTTGAACTGAACCGGGATTCGAACCCGGGACCTCTCGATTGCCGGTCGAGTGCTCTCCCAACTGAGCTATCCAGCCGCTGCCACATTCGTCTCCGAATCGTCCTCATACCGTGTTACAATCCCCCCTGCCAGAGTCGAATTGACCCTGACAGTTCGACTCGTATAACTCGGACTAGGGTACTACAGACTGGGATTGTCTGAGGGACGGTAGGGGAAGAGGTACAACGGGCAGGGGACACTGCCCGAGGGGGCTAGCTCAGGAAGGGGAATCTCAGGGCGGGTCTCCCACCGACCGTGTCAGCCTCTTAGTTATTACCTCTGTGAATTAATTAATTTTCATTAATTAATCCACAGAGGTGGGCATTTTCACGATGCGTCGGGGCCCTCTTGTTGGGCGCCACTTTTATAACCCGGAAAAAACCGGGATAGAGGAACGATTCGGAAAAAAATGCGGCTTGAACTGAACCGGGATTCGAACCCGGGACCTCTCGATTGCCGGTCGAGTGCTCTCCCAACTGAGCTATCCAGCCGCTGCCACATTCGTCTCCGAATCGTCCTCATACCGTGTTACAATAGAAGGGCTCTTTCTGGTATACACCTGCATAATTCACGCGGATCTCTTCTCGATAAACTTTCATCTCTCTCTCTCTCTCTCTCTCTCTCTCTATCTTTTACTCGTTGCCCCCGACTCTCTTTTCCACGCGAAGAAAGCGATAACGATGCGGGGTGGACTCCCTTAATTCCCTCTTGAAGCGAAAAAAAAAAACGAGGAACTGTGAAAATAAGTGTTAGACCGCGTGGGGCTGTACGGGGCTCTCGTTATACCCGAGTGACGTTTTAATTGAGTTTCTCGCGGTCTTAATGATGGGGATCGTGTAGCGCCGTTTCTTAAAGCGAAGGTTTTACGGTCCGGTCGAGTGAGTTCTCAAATTGGCAAAAAAGAAAGACTTTCAATGATTTCCGTCAAGTTGGGTAACGAGATTTGGAACAAGATATAAAATTCGCAAGAAAATACGGAATGTCGCGATGTTGCGAGGACTTTTTCGTCCAACTAGACGGCAATTTAAACACTTCTGGTTTCTCTCCCAGTCTCTCTTGAATGAAATGTCTTTGAACAATGCTTAGGTATTCCGCATATAGTCGAATGAGCTCGAAATTAGAAATTTTTGCAAATAATAGTTGGCCCTACTGAACGGCAATTCTTCCGCGAACGAGCAGAAAAACGAGTTAAAAGAAGCTCTCTCTCTCTCTCTCTCTCTCTCTCATATATGGAGAAACGGGAGACATTTTCTCTCTTTTGCTTCCCTTCATGGGATGCGCGCGCGGACGATCTTTTTCTCCAATTTATTCGAAAGTAAGATAGGTGACTGGCGTCTGGAGAGGGTTATGCGGGGTGGGTTCGTTGTAAGTGGGAGAGACAAGCTTCGCGTCAGGGAAGATGGAGAAACCTGTGGAAAGAAGAGACGGTGAGAGAGAAAGAGATAGGGGACCGTCTTCGTACGGGAGAAGGCGATCTAGAAAGTCTCTCGCGCGCGAGAATATTCCCGGGTCGAACAAAGGAATCGCGGGTGCAACGTTTCTCTCTCTCTCTCTCTCTCTCTCTCTTACTTTCTTTCCAACGATTCTCCGAGAGAAAGCCGCCCCTTCACGACTAATGCCACCCCTTATGCATCCCTCGTACAGTGAACGTCCCGAAAGAGCAAAAGAGAACGACTGGCGTCTCTCAGCTCCTTATTCTCTCCCTGAACACTGGGCCCGCAGGGGCCAGAAAGAGAAAGAGAGAGAGAGAGAGAGAGAATTCTCTTTCGTGACGCCAATATTTCGTCTTCATTTCCTTCTTCTTCGTTCTTTCTTTCTTCCCACATATATTCTCCTTCTTTTCTCTCCAACATACACGAACACACACACACACACCTTATAACTCACTCCCTTGCGACGATATTTCCCTATCGATTGATCCGCGAGAGAGACACCAGCGAGGGGCTCCGGCCATCTCTCCCCCATGTTCCACACTCCGAATTTACCTCCGTTTCTTCCTTTTATCCTCTGCCCCTCTCTCACTTTCTTATCGCTCAGTTCTCGTGCACGCGCTTTTCAACCGTCCTCCCTCCGCGCTATTTTCCTCTCGCTCTCTTTTCCACTTGAACGATTCTCGTTTACTGCCTTTGCCACTATATTCCTTATATTCCTCACTGTGGATTCTGCCTGCACTCTGGCTCTGTCGAAGTGTCTGGTGAGAGTAGATATAAAATAATATATTTATTACGAAACTACAAGTTTCGTGATAAATATAAATGATGTTTGACAATGATGTTTCAAGTCGTATAAAATCGGAAATGGAACTGTCAACTTTCATTATCAAGATTCTGTCGTTAGAAATTTGAAAAAATAAAAAATAATAATTCACCGCTCTGATAACGATATGCGAGAAAACTGAAATGGCGGTTTTTCAGTACTCGAAGCTTCGTCCAAGATGAAATAAATGAAACTACATGAAAAAATTATTTGCCTCGTGGTTACACGACTATAAGCCATAGCAGCACTGAAGGTGAATGTCCCGAATTATGACTGTGTACCGAATATAGTGTTCGTCCAGTCTATCTCTTATTACAATAAATTCAATTCACGCTCTATAAATGTGAGTTTTTTTTTATGTATAATCTTCATTTTACGTATTGTCACTCAAAATAAATATCGGTAATTCATGAACGAGTCACCGAGCAAGGTTAAGGTAGTCCTCTTGCTACAATAGTACGAGAAAGTTTCCTATGTAGGGGAAGTCCGGGTAGCCCCGGACACTTGAATAAAGTATATCAAAAACATATAAATAACAGGTTCTAAACGTTTAATATCATACCATTTACGATCTTCAGAATCTCTTTGATGACTTTAACAAAACAATAGATACTTTTTTCAATTGTGTGAATTATATAATAACAGAAAAACGTTACCATCCAATTTTGGGCAATGGGAAAAACGGCGGGTAGCCCCGGACACACATTTTAACGACGATTTAATCGTTCTTTAGCTTTACAAACATCATAATACCAATGGATATTCGACGATTCAATGTTGACAGAGGCTTCATGAGCCCAATCGCTGGATTTTCGACATTCAATCCAATCTTCGTCGAAGGTTTCCCCACACATCCCCGTAGCCTCATGACGATCTTCATGGGAGCGCGTTCGATAGTTTTAGTTCATTTCTGTTCATTTTTTGTTAATTTCTTCCATTTTTTTTGAAAATTTTTCTTCGTTTTTTGTTTCAAAATGTCCGAAGGTACGCGACAGACTTGCGTCCGGGGCTACCCGATAATCCCTATCTCATATTATTATTGATAATTATCAAATTATAAACACAATCAAATGGAAAACTGTTATAAACGTAAAGCATATGTAATGGCCTCTGATACAAGTAATAAGTTCAGTCGTATTACCCGTGTCTTTTATATGAAAACCTTCTTCGAAGTCTGATGAGCGCGCACGAAAAATCTTGCCGATGATAAATTTCACAAATAAATTTTACCCGGTCAGCGCTCATGCCAAAATACTGACTTAAATTTGTTTTATGCACTACGGGGCACGTTAATATGCGTCACTTTGTTTACATTTTTGACTCTATTGTTGCATACTTCAAGTGTCCGGGGATACCCGCCGTCCGGGGCTACCCGAACTTCCCCTACCACACATGATAAAATATACACGACCCTAGTGGTCATATGCAGCGAACTTTTGATCGAGTCTGCACAGAAATGGCTGTTACACGTGGAATCATGCATATTCAGATATACATTCACAACATAGAATATGCAGCTTACGCGTCCAATTTTCATTCATATTGCATTATTTTTGTGATCTTCGTTCGTAAACGAAACGGGGTTAATAATTTTGTTTTTTTTTTTTCTAACATGTGAATAATAGTCTTCTCCCGTTTACAATTGTTTTTTTTTATCAAAATCCGGCTACGCGTTTAGTTGTAATATTTAAAAAACCGTGCTAGTATCAGGGTACAGCAAAATGCTTGCTGTATGCTCTACACGTAATGGTTGCGAATTTCGACATTGAATATCTCGAGTTGGGAATCTGCTTCAAATTTCACGAGAAGTTGGGTATTAGCATTCTCTTCGTCCACTATAAATTCCAACAAATTCTCATTATAAAACGCATTTGCACGAGGACGTTCGTTTCCTTACCACCGAAGCTAAGGAAGTGGTAATACGAAAAGGTTTGTTTTATCATTAAGAAATCATCGATTTAGTTGAAATAAATTGCAATATATTATAAACAACTAATTGAAGTAGCGGAGTGCGGAAATGGATGAGCAAATTAAATATTTGGCGGAAAATACATAGGTCATAAATCGGTACACAGTGAGAATCGTGTGCCCCGAATACTGTCTGAGCGAATCCATTCGGCTCGTCGACTCGGTACGCTGGTATAAGTACTTCTGTTAACTTTTTGTTCTCACAAAATATATCTACAGTTCTTATAAAAATCATGATTTTAATTACAATGTTATTTAGCTGATCGCGATTTCGAGTAATGTATAACCTCACTTTGGTAATGACAAAGTCAAGAAAAAGCACCATAAATAATTATTGAAAAATGAAGTTTTGAAAGCTTTTTGTTAAAATGAATAAAATACATTTTCAAAATAAAAAAAAATTAATAGATTACTGTACAGAAAGAATTGACTTATGAGTTGCCTGATTTTACGTAAGAGCCGTTTTCATGATTTTATATATATTTTTGAAAATGACAGCCTCAACTACGTGTCATGTCGAATTATTTTTCATGGTAGATATACCGATTATGTTGCACTATTTTGGACATCGATGTCGTGGTACGCATCACTAATCGGGTATATTACTGAAAGGATATATAGATCACCGTACGGGACTTGTTTAGGTCAAGAAAAGGGACGTTCATCTAACGAGTAGTACGCTATTGGGGCCATTTGAATGAGTACGCATACTTTAAATATATTAATTAAATAATCAAAAGAATAATGAAAATAAAGATGAGCTTCCGTTAGCTGACATTCCGCGCTTTCCAATAATATTAATACTTTCGACCCTTGGACAAATTTAAATAAAGATTTCCCTCTGTTAATGGCGACCGGGGCTCAGGTAGTCACAATTCGGGACATTTCGCCTTACCAGAACTGAGAAAAGTCCTGGATATTTGAGTATACACGAGGGTGGATAAATCGTGATTGAAAATTTAACATTATATAAATTGTGAGATGAAATTCGGAATTGTTCGAATAAGAAGTTATTCTTGCCAAGGGCATTATTAAAATTTGTCAAACGAGCGAATGGCTGTATTAGGAAAATCGGTGATACCGATATAAATGGAGATGGGAGACCCGGGGACGAGCGAGCAATAGCCACGCGACCATTATGTTATTACCGCGAGTAACAAACGCGGTAATGTAATTATGGTAATGAGGTGCTCGTTACGTATGCACATATATATATGCATTACAAACTCTTTGCGCACATATGTACAAATATACACATATATATATATATATAGATTATATAAATATCCGAAGACGACGACGAGGTCTGTCAAGTAAAGAATCATCGTTGTCGTCGACTTTGCCGATTCGACACACATCAGGGCCACATGCAAGGCACTTACACATACACGTTACAACTGTGAGTTTGTACACGGCACAAAGTTGTGTATTACAAAACCCGTCTTCGTTTTCTATCATCGCGTTTCGTGAGAATCGACGTTTTAAAGTCGTGCACATCATATCGTATCTCTCCCTCTCCCCTCAAATGGCTGCCGGTGTGTACCGTCCCAGCAAACGTTAATGCAACGCGAGATACACATAAAAGCGAGGCAGGAATAGCTCGTTACTGCGAGCTCTTTGGATAAGAAAGAAGGAGAAGAACAAAAAAAAAACATAAATTGGTTGAACAAGCCCGGACCACGCGACCATTACCAGTTCTGCCTGTATAATACGCATTTGTGCATATACCGCACGGTATATATAACTTGGTAGATTTACGGTAATCAAATTATGCTAATGATCAATCGCTTCGCTCTCTCTGTGTCTCTTATTTGCGCTCGTTCTTCCGCAGCTTCGTGCCCGAAACTATCTTCATTCGTAGCGTTTGCTGGAAAACAGTTTGTTTTGAATTTTCTTTCTTTCGAGTCTATCGGCAGCTTTGTCACATATAGCCATAATTGCATTAATAAATTACAATAACAGCGAGCTACGAAATTTTTAGGTATTTCAATACGCGCGAGATCGAAGGAGCAGTAAAAATAAAAATTTATTTTCATTTCGCATTACCGCATACCTTTGTCTGTGACGTGAGAACATATTGTGCCCGAGGGTGACGAGTAACATATATATATATATATATGTATATAGGGATACATATATATTATGCGTGTATGCTGATCAAACCGATCGAACGCGCCTCGATTCACGGGGATGAGAGAACTATAATAATATATGCTTCTCTGCTTACCAACCTGAAACCTTTTTTTGACACACGATATTTTTCCGAGTGTCGCGCAGCGGGTTATCCCCCGCTCGCCGTCAAACGGTCGAACGACACGAACTTTTCAAGATGTATAAACGCCATGAATGCAACGGCAATTCTCCAAAGCCTTTTCCATACGAACGGATATGAATGAATCTCGTTACGGTGTTTCGGTACGAGAAAAAGATTTTTGAACAATGCGAATAAAGAAAAAAAAATGTAACTTTTTAATTGGTTTCAGTTCTCCTTGTTGAGGTCTGTGCAGTTAAGCGATAGATTATTTTAGTTGGAAAAAAAAAATTGTATCGAAATTTCTTACCGAAAGGATTAATATATTTCAAATATAGCAACCATAACGCGTAATCTTCGTTTTCTTTCGTGAATAATTTCGCGGAATTGTCACATTTCGTCGATCCGCCAATGAATTTACTCTCTCGCGAGAAATATTGCGTGCTCGAGAATTTTCATCGATCACCCAATTTTATTTCAAACAACTGCGGTGACTATCTCTCTCTCTCTCTCTCTCTCTCTCTCTCTCTCTCTCTCTCTCTCGTTCTCTTTTGCCTAAGCGGCGATATAGAGGTAAAAATAAAGTGTTTGTACGAAAGAGATTTATGACGGCAACGGGAAATAATTAAAAACCGTCTGACGCCCCTTTCCCCCTATCGCATCCAGTGAAGTCGATTACCAATCGGATTCGATCGTGTACACGGTCGAGCCTTGCACACACAGAGCCCCCCCCGAGAAAACGAGCGAAAAGAGGCCTTTCCTCTCTGACACAACGCCGAGACTCACGACGACTTATCGATCTTGGTCTCTTCCCGGAAAGTCACTCTTTTTTTTTTTTCTTTTTTGCTACACCCACACCGTGGCGAGAGTCTTCGCGAAGGGTTACTCGCGAAATTCTCGTACCGCGATGCAATCCGCCCGCGCTCGATTCCTGAAATAGAGTTATTTCGATGAGTGTTCGATCGTGGTTTGCGGCGCGCCGAATAATCCTCCCCGTGCACCCCCTCTTCCCGCGACTCTACCACCTCCGCGAACTTTCACCGATCATTATAAAGAAATTTCGTCACTCGGATTACGATATTCGCCCAGTTGTGCATGTAACGAGAAAGCGCGAGAATTGTAATTTCAATTTAGTGCAACAAGGTTGCAGTTTCAATCTTCTTTCAGTCGTCAATTTATCAAAATTATTTTTCGCGAATTAAATTTTTCCATCCCTCTCTGCCCTGCGAATCAACCATTCGAACAATAAAATGCAAAGAGAAAAGTGCGAAATCGTGAATTACATGTTTATCGTAAAGAAATATCGCGAGTGAAGAAGAAAAACCAATTAATTTAGATGGAAATCTCTCTGGATGCCTGATTCGTAATTGCGAATCGGGAACCAACACAATAAAAAACGATTTCAAACTGAATTGAATTTTTTTTTCGCGCCCTCACTTCCTTACTTTTCTTCGCAATCTTTTTGGTTGGCGTTGGAGGAAAAGCATATGTATAGCTCTCTCGCGATATAAACGGTGTGAGAGTCCCATAAAACTCTCGTGTCGCGGGGATAATGTCCCACGTATACCCGCGTCTCGCATCCCCCCCTGCCCCTACCCCTGTGCTCCTCAGCGTGGACCATAGAATTTTCATTCGCACGGTTTCATTTCGATTAACGCTCCCTTCGCGGTCCTCGCGCTCTCGCTAGGGGTGGCGCACGCACAGAACGAACTTCTCGCGATTCTGGCTCTCTTATATATATATATATATACCCTCTAGAGCCAAGGTCTCCACGCAGTCTTTCGCTGGGTATCCCTTTTCGTCTCGATATCCCTACGAGCCTCTCTCTCTCTCTCGCGACGATAATTGCGCGCACTACGATTCAAATATCCTTAAGGGATGAATTTCCAAACTGGTTTCGCATTATACAAGTTCCGTTAGTCCCGCGGCTATTTTGGCAATGAAAGGTAAAAAAAAAAAAATGTGACCCACGATCACACAGTCATTGGTCCGAATCGACGAACCGATATTATAAGGGCACCCGGCTATATTACGTTGGAGTAAAAAAATCAGGCTTCACTCAAAAATCATCGCAGATGCAATTGACGTTTATCATTATTATTATTATTACTATTGGTTATTACTTGCGTTTCGTGTTCTTCATTTTAATCGAAAGTATACAAACGAAAAGTTTCCGTGAACTCGCTGAGACAGAGTGAAGAGGCCTCCTTCTAGCATTGAAATTAATTTGATGCAGTAGTTTCTTGCCTCGTTGGAAGAGTATACGTTTAGCTCGAAGGCTTCGTTTAAAAAATTAAATTCTGAAGCATGAAGATTCACGTGATTCACGAATTTTGTCTCTATACCTACATATATCACGTCAGGGTATATTATATTTCGATTCGGGGTGAGGGTTGCGCCCGTCCTGCTACCTCATCGCCTGATGAGTCTCTTATTATACATTTCTTTTCTCTCCTACGCTTCTTTCGCCTTTAATTCTTCGTAAAACCCTCTCGTGCTTCTTCCTCGCTCTTGTATTATATTTTTTCTCCTAACTCTCTCTCTCTCTCTCTCTCTCTCTCGTACTCTCGAGCGCTTTTTTCCCCTCTCGGTTCTCCTATTTTCACGATTGCGGTATAGTATATACGCTTAGGGAATCGAGTCGTGGAATGGTGGTGGTGAACGCGAAGCACAAACACGACTTAGGCTCGCGGTAGCGGGCACGCCGGTGTAATTATGCCGCGCAGTGATTGGCGTGGTTCGTGGAAAAGCAGCAACGACGACGTAGCGGGACTGTTAGAAGGGTAGTTTGAGGGTGGAAGCAGGGAAGAGAGAGATAGAGAGAGCGCACCAGCACGTCGGAGCAAAGCGTAAGGCGCTATTCCCTGTGGCCAAGCGGGCTAGGGAGCTAAGGGTTGGTGTTGGTGCTCCATTGGAACGAGAACATCGTTGTATAAAGGCTCTCTGTGTGTGTGTGTGTGTGTGTGTGTGTGTGTGTGTGTGTGTGTGTGTGTGTGTGTGTGATGTGTATGTGAGTGTGTGTGTGTGTGTGTGTGTGTGTGTCAGAGAGAGAGATAGAGAGTGCGGGAGGCAGGGCGGTTTTTAGCTCGAATTCATTAGAAGTAAAAATCGATAGGCGACGCTCTTACTACTCTCTTTCTTTCTTGCTCCTTTTTCGTTTTTTTCTCTCTCGTCTCTCTTCCCACTATTATATCTCTCTCTCTCTCTCTCTCTTTCTCTCTATCTCTATCTCTTTCTTCTTCAACGCTAAAAAGAATGCTCGAAGGAAAAAGACGCTCGGGAGATATAGAAAGATACGCGATACAAGGAAGAAAGCTCCGGAGTGAGAAGAGGGACGAAGGATAGTAAATACACCACCCACGCGCGAGCTTCTTTCTTCGCTCATGCGAAGGCTCTCGCGTCGAGCCTCCAGCTCGCCAGATATTCGTTTCACCCCTTCTCGTTTTACACTTTTACGAGAAAGTTCCTCGAGTGGAATTGATACGACAAAATTTGGCATTTGTTAAGCATGATACTGAAACTTAATTGCTTCGCACTCCTATCAGTATAAATTTATTAAATCAACGACTTTAATTTTCAATCCGATCGATGTTCGCATACGCCTAAACCGATTCAATACTTCCGCTGCGAACGCTCTTTCTTCGTTATAATACACGCGGCGAAAGTTGAAAGTGAAAAAAAAAATATAATAACGATGCAAAAGCTTTGACAAGCGTAAAAGCGATATGTATAAAAGGGTGCATAGTTGGAACTCGAACGCGGTTCCATATTATTACCGAATCGATCCTTATCCACAACTTTGGCTGACTTATATGTCACGCATATATATGTATCATGGCCATGGATATCTATGTAGCTAGGATTATATAGTCGAGCATTCGCGATTCAGCGTTGATAGCCCCGCGAGTATAATTAGTTTTTAATTTGAGACCTCTCTCTGCATCGAGCCGCTTTTGCCACGATACGACATAAGCTCTCTTCTATCTCGCTCTGTTGTACGTATCGTGATATCGATCGTTATAAAACGTGGCGTAATACAGAAAACTGAGTAAAAGTATCGGTACAACTGTGTGTCGACTCTCTGTTCTGCTACGAGAGGCGTAAGTTAGACTGCACTATCTCGCATACAGGGTGATTTAGAGTTAGGTGGCCAACACTTGTTGGTGAAGAAATTCCAGTAGGACTCTGATCAAAACTCAAAGTTACTTTTATCGATATATTTGAGTTTCAGTATATTCATGAGATTATTGCAGAAATTCTTAATTTTAACTACTGGCTATATTAAAAGCAAAAAGTAAACGTTCAATGAAACTTTATATTAATAAAATATAAAAAGCATCACGTATTCGCGTCGGATCTTACGGATTTTTGATAAAAAAGAAGGGACTTTTAAAAAAATATAAGTTTTACGAATTGTATCAGCCTTAATCAAAATTAGTCACCGAATACTCGATTACCCTTCAGATTATCACTGCAAAGGTTTTTTTTTTTTTTTACATTATCATCGCTGATGTTTATTTACTTCGCTGAATCGTCAGAATTATCTTTAAACAAAATGGCTGAAATAATCTTTAGGTACTCGTGTAAATGCGCGAATTCATCAAAACCCGCCCTAATTTTGAATCACCCTGTATGCATTTGTTACAAGCTTATAGCGAGGCGAGAGCGTTCGACGTGACTCGAGGCGTTAAACTGGTCACTCGATGAACAGCTCGAACGGCACACGTACGTGTATATATATCTCCGTTATGGATTATACTCCCTAACTATCGCGCTAGTGTCTAACGCGGACGAGTGCGCCCGTTTGCTTGTAATAACCCGGAGGAATCGTTTTCGCTCATACTCATATACATATATATATATAAACATTATACATGTATGCATGCGTGTCTATATATATATATGTAATATTGCATGTGCGCGGAGTTCGAGAATGCCATAATGACCGGGGATTACGGGAGCCCGGAAAGTTACGGGCCTTCTCTCGCTCACTCGCGCGCCTTCTAATATGTCCGCATGCTTTTTCCCGGTAAGGGCGAAAGTGCGTTACACCCAATAAAATACTAATGGTATTTTTCACCTCGCAAAATCCGAAATACACACCCTTGGTTTCGTATTATTAATTGCAGAGAAGGATAAAGTAAAAATTACTCGGAGAGTCAATATTTTTTGGATCAATGATAACGAATAATCCATTTGTTAAATTTCGCCGGATTCTTTGCACGCACTTTGATTGCGAATTTATGAATAAAGGGCATGATATTGAAGACGAAAGCTTTGATGGTAGTTTTCTTTCCCGTACAATGGTACAATCAAGATGTCTTGGACATTTCCTCATATACACGAATGTCTCGGTTCTCGGTTGTTTTTGTGTTGCCCCTACCGATTCCTGTACGATACACGAGTGTTGACTGTGTATATATATTTGTATATATACACTGGTCGAACTTTCAGTGCTTTTTCGATCGATCCCTTCGATTCGTCGAATCGTAGCGACAAAACGATGAGGATTGCATGATATCCTACACTAGCTGCATGCTAGTACACGTGAAGAAGGATCTGCCTCGCACTTTGACTAGGCACCGTCGGCCTTTCCGTATACTGTTTTTCTGGGTCACCCGATAAACACGGGTTGACAGCGAGTGAACTGCGGTCATGCTGTCTCCCTCTCTCTCTCTCTCTCTCTCTCTGTCTTCCTGATGGGGAGCGCGAGGGATGAACACTCGCAAAGGGGTGGATTTGGTCTCGCGGCGACGCGAAGCCTGATGAGACTACACCGAATTAACGGTAACCACTTCGACTCGGTCATTAGGGGCGAAAAAAAAACTTGTTCTCCCTTTCTCGGTCTCCCTTATATTTCTCTTCTGCCGAACTTTCTCTTCTGAGATTCGAACCGTAAAGCAACATCCGAAAAAAAATCAATCGAGGGGTCATTCTGTACCAGGAACGAACACCATATCAATGAAAAACTATCAAGAATAATTTTTAACGAATTGATAATTATTCTGGAAATATTAATATTCATTTTAAAAGAACAAGTAATGGAAAATAATGTTCGTTATAAGGGATGAGTCTCCTAGTTGGGTAAAAAAATTAATTTCTTGCTAGCATTATTTTTTGTAAACCCTGAAAGAGTTTTTTGGGGAAGAAGACCTATAGCACACTCAGCCCGGAAATATCTGATTAACTTTAACATTAATTTCTCTCGAGAACAACAGTGTGGCAAATGACGCAACGCAAGGAAAAGTTATACATTTTCTATCAATCGTGCCCCCTGAGCTCTTTTACACCTCTCTAAATCTAATTGATGAAGACAACGAGTCCCTGGTTTATGAAAAACTCTTCATCAAAGAGTTCTCGCATGTCAAATAAAAGGAGGAAACGGAATAGGGATTCGAGCAACGCTTCGTCGAGGTTAATTACAGCGTGGACAAACGCGTGGGTCCGTGATGAGAGGCGAATAAAGAGAGCCAAAGATATAACGAAAGCGAGTTGGAGTAGAAGATATACATATAAGGACTATAGAGGCAAAGAGAGCGAGAGAGAGAAAGAGAGAAAGGGAGAGACAAAGTACCGGGTAAAGCGGCGCCAGATAAGACTTAATATTTGATCGTGGGGCCCCTGGCTCTCTTGACTCAACCACGAACAAGCACAACCTTTCCATCGAGCATCCCCTCTGACCGCGCGGAACGATCGATCCACCCTCCAAACCCTGTTCCGCCCGTTTGCCACATACAGTTTTCTTCGTCGTTGGCCTTGCTCTGTCGCAACTTAGCTTCTTACCCCACGACCATGTTCAACAGAGATCCTCCGCGCTCGCTCTTCCACATTGACCAAAGGGCTGGGGGGGGAAAAACTATCGCACTCCATTGACCCTCCCGCCCCCCTGCCTGGACAACTACCGGTGCTAAATCTGTTGACACATTCTTTCTCTTTCGTTCCACTATCTCTTCTCGTTTATCCCCCCTTGCGAGACTAGCGCGCATTTCCGATTCCGTACACGGTAGCTCGATCATCGGGCCGTTTTGCCGGACGAACGATCGCGCCGACTGGACATTACTCCCGTACACACCCCTCAGTTTTCTCTCTCTCTTTCTCTCTCTCTCTCTCTCTCTCTCTCTCTCAACTTTTCCACGATGATCTCGGGAAGATTCGGGAATAATGAAGTATAATTTTTGTTTGTAAAGCAATTAAAATTATTCGGTTACTTGGACAATTTCGTAGCGAGGAGGGAGGAGGGGAGGGGGGGGGGGGAGCTAAAAATGCATAGTTTATAAAAACTGAATAGCTTGGATTGTTTTAATTACGATTGATTCGGGTATTAAGGTCTTAGAATTTTTCGACATTAATCAAAAAAATTTGATTTGGTAACATATACACTGTAAAAAATTTTTGTGCGAAAATTAGTATACCGGTATACAAAGCTCGGATGCATATACCGTATATTAATTTTTATATGCATACATATTGTATATTTACAGTGCTGGTGTACTACTATTAAGGAAAAAATCTGTTGACATTAATAGAAGACCGTATTCGATTTTTAATGTACCGTTTTACGAAAAAGTAAGACGGTAATGCACGATCACAATAACCGTGTACTTGAAATCTACCAAACAGTCACTTAAATCTTATGGCGAAGGTACATGTAATTTCAAGCGCATATACGTTGGAATTTTAATGTGCCGGTATATGAAAAATCATGACGGTAACGTAGGATTACAATAATTAGGTACTTGAAATTTACTATACAATCGCTGAAATTTTATAAAGAAGGTACATGAAATTTCAAGAAAAAAAGTGCTCTAAAATTAATACACCCATTTTTGTGCATAAATCGTTTTTTAAATTTCAAGCTAAAAAATTAGTAATAAACTATAATGCACCTATTATGATATCAGAAATAATATAACAAGAAAAAAAAAAGTTCTGCGTCGATATTCACTCACTACACAATTTCGGTCTGAAGCGGGATTCGAACCGCCTACCCACAAGTTTCCTACCTAATGCCTGCTTACTAACCCGGGACGCTACCTATTACGCTATTGACTACTACTTAATTTCGTTGCATCAAATTCGAGATATAAGTTGCATGCTGACTCACACTTATAAAAAATTGAATATTATCATTTGACGAAAAGATTTTGAAGCATATAAACGAAATAGAGCTTCTTTATACGGGAAAAATTTTATTCATTTCGAATCGACAGTCAGGTTTTCAGAATTCAGAATTGCGGATCCATTAAAATTAACCCTTTGCGGCATACATTTTTCAGACGAACGGTTTTTTACGAAAACTATCGAACTTGTGGTTTTCGGGGTCGCTGATTACGAATTTGAAGTCCGTTTTTGAAAATAAAAAATGGCGGATTCAATATGGCGGACGAATTTTCGAAAGTTCATCGGATTCACTTGAAACTAGTTACTTGAGGGTTTTCGGGGTCGCTGATTACGAATTTGAAGTCTGTTTTTGAAAAAAAAATGGCGGATCCAATATGGCGGACGAATTTTCGAAAGTTTATCGGATTCACTTGAAACTAGTTACTCGGGGGTTTTAGGGGTCGCTGATTACGAATTCGAAGTCCGTTTTTGAAAATAAAAAATGGCGGATTCAATATGGCGGACGAATTTTCGAAAGTTCATCGGATTCACTTGAAACTAGTTATCCGGGGGTTTTCGGGGTCGCTGATTACGAATTTGGAAACAGTTTATAAAAATTGAAAACAGCGGAACGTTTGGGACGTATTGGTTCTGCTGTTTTCAATTTTTATAAACTGTTTCCAAATTCGTAATCAGCGACCCCGAAAACCCCCGAGTAACTAGTTTCAAATGAATCCGATGAATTTTTGATGATTCGTCCGCCATATTGAATCCGCCATTTTTAATTTCCAAAAACGGACTTCAAATTCGTAATCAGCGACCCTTAAAACCCCCGAGTAACTAGTTTCACGTGAATCCGATGAACTTTCGAAAATTCGTCCGCCATATTGAATCCGCCATTTTTAATTTAAAAAATGGACCTCAGATTCGTAATCAGCGACCCCCAAAACCCCAGAGTACCAAATTTGGTTGCAATTTACCCAAAAGTTCGTTCGGAAATTATTTTTTCTCTAAAAAATGAACGATTTTTGACATTTATTTATTTATAATTGTTTGTAATTTTGCGTAACTGCATGTATCATCATTTTTGTCACATTCCATGATGCTTCTACTATTATAGTACAAAGATTCGTGGATGTTACTTCGAAAGCATTAAATCTACCGAGGAAAGTAGTGAATCAAAAAGGTGGGACTCTGGTGTCGCACTATGCCGCAAAGGGTTATATAGAATTCACTTGAACATTGTTCTCGAGGATTTTTAAGGAAACTCATACACGTGTATAGTAAATTTCTATCACGTGTTGAAAGCAGAAAATACCAGTGTGCTAAATAAATTATCTCTGCTATCATTTTTTCCAGAACGATACCTTAAATTCCAATCCAGTATTTTATAATTCTCAGTCAATCTATGGATTTTAATACACCAGTGTCGGGAGAATTAACAAGACACCGTTGCTTCATGTTTTAAGTGCCTTAACTTAATTTTCAACAACTTTGACCGCTACTTTCAATATAAAGAAAGATCTTAAAAACCTAATTCGGTCTTTGTATTTACAAAACTGTATAATGATTTTCATACGCAAATCCATTAATGACGAAACTCATACACGGGTATAGTAAATCTCTATCACGTGTTGTAAACAGAAAATACCAGTGTGCTAAATAAATTATCTCTGCTATCATTTTTCCAGAACGATACCTTAAATTCCAATCCAGTATTTTATAATTCTCAATCGATCTATGGATTTTAATACACCAGTGTCGCGAGAATTAACAAGACACCGTTGCTTCATGTTTCAAGTGCCTTAACTTAATTTTCAACAACTTTTACTGCTACTTTCAATATAAAGAAAGATCTTAAAAACCTAATTCGGTTTTTGTATTTACAAAACTGTATAATGATTTTCATACGCAAATCCATTAATGACGAAACTCATACACGGGTATAGTAAATTTCTATCACGTGTTGTAAACAGAAAATACCAGTGTGCTAAATAAATGATCTCTGCTATCATTTTTCCAGAACGGTACCTTAAATTCCAATCTAGTATTTTATAATTCTCAATCGATCTATGGATTTTAATGCACCAGTGTGGGGAGAATTGACAAGACACTGTTGCCTGATTTTTCAAGTGCCTTAACTTAATTTTCAACAACTTTGACCACTATTTTCAATATCAAGAAAGATCTTACAAACCTTATTCGGTCTTTGTATTTACAAAACTGTGTATTGATTTTCATACACCAGTATATCGACGAAGAAATTAATACACCAGTATGATATTTTTCAAACCTGACTAAATAAATTTCATATAAGTTTATGAAATTTACAATGCCGTTTATATTAATTTTACTTTCATACACCCGGTTCTAAATTTTAATATTAAGTTGTGCTATGAATTTACGAACATTTTTTACAGTGTATCTTCTCGCATTGATAGATCAACCCTCAAATCGACCAAAGTTGGAATTAATTCAAATCTAACGAAGATTGCCGTTATTAAAGTTTTCCCTCATTCACAAAACTTCTGCGGGAAATTCAAAATCAGGATTCAAGACACTTTCCCACAATGAAAAGCTCTCCCTCCAAGAAAAATTCATGGCGATTGAAAAAATTTCTAAGAAAATGTACTGGATAAGTAAAATTTCTATAACAAATCATTGCACACTTGAACATCCCCATTAAATATTCCCCCTCGTCCGATAATTGGTCAGAGAGCTTCGATAAAATGACTTCTTGCTGCACCACGAAATTGAAAATCGTCTGTTGCGCGAGCTGTAATCCGAGTGAAAAGAGAGAAATACTCACGGATAGAGTGCTAGAGGGAGAGCTAATAATACGCGTATTCGCTGTATTCGAGAAGTACCCCCAGAGGGGGTGAGGGCGGTTGTTCTTCGGATAACGAAAAAAAAAAAAAAAACACAAATTTCCATGTCGAAGCGGCGGAATTGATTAGACGCCGCGGTCAACTCCGACCCTGTCGAACCGCAGACTCGATTCTCCTTGTACTCTCGTTCTCTTTCTGTTTTGAGCCTCGAGTATCGGGTCGAGCGTATAATTATCGGAGGCACGCGAGCTCACGGATTCTATATACAAGCATAATATAAGATACTTCGGAGTGCCTCGAGTCTTATTCACTCTTTTTCTCCTTGCTCCCTCACCGTCCTTACTTTATTTCTTCTCGCTTATTCGAGCCTATAATAGCCCCTCCCCCCCCTCCCCCCACACAAGCACAGACCTGGTATACCTTGATGTATAAAGTGTATAACTGCACTCGTTCTGTCCTCTCTTACACCCCCCCCCCCGCTCCTCTTTATTGCAAAATCGTTTCAACCCTCTCTTGCCACCCTGGACGCACAGTTACATCTATATATGCAATCTGCATCCGGAATGTATACTCAGTTTCATTCGCTTAATACACGGGAAAACGTGTGGTTCACACAGAGCGTATATAATAGCCTGTACAATGTTACGGCAGTCCATTTAATCCGTGTATGCACACATATTGTGCCTCTGAGGAGTCAGCAATGGCATAACGTCGAGTCTTCTCGTGCTCGAAGTTATACTAGGGGGGGGTTTATATCTTGCCGAGTTTCAGAGCTATAGGAGAAACGACTCGCGGACTCTCGGGGCCCATACATTACCATACGATTTTCATGTTAGCGCCTCCGGGTCCCGAATGCCACACGACCCTTCGCATCATATGTATACTTTTCTGTATACGCGTATATGCATTTATATGCGATACTCCACCATACATATCTCCGTGCATATACACTATTCTGGACTGTTTATCTCACTGTAATACTTCAAAATCACATGATATCACTGTATACCTCAAACGTGTCTCGTCTTACATCCCTCTGTGTACTGTTATCGGAGATGGACGCCCCTCTGTTAAATGCAGAGACGTGATTTGACGACTGCGATCGCGGGATTAACACCCGTATTCATAGTCGTTTCTTGAGGAATGAGGATTCCTTGTTCCTCATTTCCCGTTTCATATATAGACCTTCCTTGAACAAACGAGAAGCCTTATTTGCCTCCTTATCTCAAGGGAGGTCCAGAGATTCCTTGAGGAAGCCTTCTGTACAATGATTGGCTGTGTGTTGTTAGCTAGCGACGCCAGGACACAAGTAAAGACATTTTAGATAAATTTAATATGTATACTCCAATAAATGATTGGACTAGCAGCGCTCGCTATAAATTTTGGCACAAAGCAGTGTACAACTGAGCGATTTGATTATTTATCCATGTGATAATTATTACGCATCAGATTATCCCAACTTTTTTTCAATTGTTTGCTGGAACAAGGATCTTCGCTCATGTATTTTAAGGATATACGCTCCCATGCATCCGCCTAATGCCTTAAATCGGTAGCACCGGTTTTTTTTCGATAGCTTTCTCTTCAGAAAATAGTTGAGTCAAATGTAATTTTTCTCGTTCTGTGTAATGAATCGATTTTTTTTTCCATGATTCGCAAAAAAAAAAACTCGTATTATATTAAAATGTTATTTTAGTTTTCCTTTGTTTGGTGAACTAAATATTACTGCGGTGGTGCCATCTACGATATTGCCACCGCAGGTTTGTAAAAATTCTTAGAATATTCGGTCCTTCTGGAAGGGAGATCTGAGTTTCGTATATGAAACAAAGCGGCCTTGGCGATTCAAGGGCTCCCCTCCGTTGAGGCTTCTTCAGTCCTTGTTATAAGGACGGATTATGAATACGGGAAAAGTGTCGCTTCGATTTAATCGTTTTATTCGAATCAAGTGACTTTTCTGTCCTATCGCGACCTTTTGTTTTTCATCCAACAATGTCTTTTTTATACTCAATCGAAATTGTCTTTCGAGTAATTAAAAATCATTCTATGAACGAGTGTATAATTTTATTCGCAAGCTTTTTTGTTTTCTCCGTTTGTATGCTCGTTGTTCAATTTTAATATTTTTGGAAGAGAAAATCCTGGATTCAAATTTGTCCGCAAGTGTACACGTTATCCTCTTTTGCAAACTGCTCGATCAAAAGAGATGGTATACGCCGCTGAAGATTCCTTAAAATATATATAATTTTTTTTTATTTCGCAAGCGAGTAAATGCATTCCGAGATTCTTCGAGGTCCTTTGGTTCTTCATTTTCCACGTGGAATGACGAGTTCGATGACTCTCTTCTCGTTCTCATCTTCTCTCTCTCTCTCTCTCTCTCTCGCTCTCTCTTCCTCGCTTTTTATTCTTGTCGTACACGCTCTACACATTGCTCGTGTATATATTTTGTTAGTTTCGTCGCGAAATAACCGACAACGATATTGAATTCCCTGTTTTAAACGAGCCCGCGAGGCGCGGCGCCACGAACGACGATCACGACGACAACGACAACGACGTTGTTGCGCGCGTTCACCAATAAAATCGCGAATCGCCCACGCTTCCAGCTCTCGAAACGATATCGCTTTGACCATGGTGAGAGCCTCTGTGTCGTACCCGCTATCCAGCGAAACATCGACATCGTGTGGCAAACTCGTCCTCTTTCGTATTCTCCCGTTCCGGCACAAAATACGCCTTTTTCTCATTCTCTCTCTCTCTCTCTCTCTCTCTTTCGTGTACAATCTTGTTGAGCGACAAGAAAAAAGAGAGAGAGAGAGTGAGAGAGAAAGAGTGAATTAGTCGCGAGACTATTGGAAAATATCTTGAGATACACTCGCGCTTTTGCCTGTTTTTGCGCTCGTTCCGTCTCCCTCGTCGTAAAATCGTCACGTCTGTCCGTGGCATACATCCGTGTGTGTGCCACCAATATCCTCGACCATGTCATAACGACTAACTTCTCGTTTTATATATACACCCGTGTATAATACATATACGTGTATTTCGTTGCGAGCGAGAAACTGATTATTCGTGGGTGGCGATGATAATCGTTGCTCGTCCCTCGTAAACTCTTTCGACAAATTTATTTATTTATCTGTATAATTTTTTTCGCATAATATACATTACATTCTTACATAAATACGTAAAAATAAATATTTACACGTTTTTCGTATCTCGTACAGTTAATTTTTTCTCTCTCCTCTCTCTCTCTCTTTCTCACTCTCTCTTTTCGATATTCGTCTTGAATTTCGGTTCTATCCTTCCCGCGATAGTCGCACTATATAGTTCAATACGAGATTTGCGTTATAAATTTATTCCTTGAGCCACGAGACCGGATCGTGTGCCAGCAAGCGAGAAGTATCGAGATACGATGTACCCAGAACCGCTGTAGAGAGCATTTATAGGAGAGATGAAAGAAAGAAAAAAAAATGTAAATCTCGATTTGGCACTCGCGCGTTTCGGCCCTGCGCCGGAACTTCGACGAACGCGTAGGATATTCAAAAATATGGGCGCGTGCCCGGCGCGTTTATCCAAACGCGTGTATGGACTATAGTTGTATTGGCCATATATATAGCTCCGAGTGTCCCGATGGCAAAGAGGAAAGGAGGAAAAAAAATGTATGCACCGCTCTCCTCGCATCGGCGTTCATGCAAAGTCGTCGCAGAGATTGAAAACCGCTATATAAATATATATATAAATGCGTGTATAAAATTAGAATTAGAATAAAAATTGGACGCGTGCTTGTGCATCTCGAATCAGCAGATGAAAAAAAAGGAGTACGAACGACGACGATGAACGAGAGGAGAGCGATGGGAATATGTATTCAAATTAACGGGGAGATCGACTCGCACGAGCCGGAAGCGAGACTGGTGGCATATATATATATATGATGTGCATATATTTTAGATGGGGTCACCACCGAGAGTGATGATTTATAATGTATAATTCGCTGCTGATGTGCTCTGGTACAATTCGAGGGTTGATGGCCCATGAATAACAATTATCGAGAGAACAACTCTGATGGTTTTCGTTCTGTGTATGTATATACGAGGCATTGTGTTGTAATTTTCAATACTCAATTTCGTAAGGCTGATGTAATTGCAGGCACAAGTGCCGAAAATATTTCAATGGATAAAAAAAATTATGTGAAAACCCTGAAAGTTAATAATTACAGCACAGTATTGTGCTCAGTACTTTCATGATAAGCACTTGAGTATACAATTTCCGGCTTACTCGGTGTTTCGTTTGACAGTTTCAAATCATTTATAGATGCTCGTCAAGAATGGTAACAACAAAAAATTGTCAAATTTCCATAAACTTGAATTCCTCCATAGCGTAAATTCAATGCAACTTAATATTAAATGTCATCGCCTGAATTAATTTCATGTGAAATCATCTCTAACGATTTATCGGCTTTATAGTTATAGTTTTAAACCTTCTCGTGGTATACGCGCCCTCTCGCTGTATTTTCAGGATACTTCGGACACTCCGCTGTATAAAAATCCCGAGAAAAAAAATCTTGTTATACATTCCACGTTCGTAAAAGGAAAAAAAAAAAAAAAAAATTAAAAAATAACCGTTGCTGCAAATTTACATAACTATGAAAAATTATACAAAGTATCCCCATGGAGTTATACCCTCTCGATATTTTCTTCCGATCGACTTTGCGTTGTATCGAACTCGTCAATCAGCAGATGCGACCCTTGTGGCACGTAGTACGGCGCAGAATCCGCGGTATGCATAAATTTATAAATCCATATACGTATAAATATGCGCGCGAGCCGATTCTAATTCAAATTAAAGTTTCTCTCAACGGGATTTCGTCGGGATAGAGGGCGCAAAGCGCACGTGTGTCGGGCACGGGTCTCTTTTGCTTAGTTTGCATACGGTTAATTCAAGTTTTTTTTTTTTTACTCCGGAATTTTAGCATAAACTTACCTGGCGCGATCTTCGGGGCGGTTTTTTTTTTCTCTATATATAAATATTCTCAAACCATGGCGTTCCTGCACTTGTCATGCGCCTCGGGCTTTACTCCGTAATCCTAATTAATGGACAGAGCGATGAAGAAAAAAAAAATACGTCATCCAATTTTTCCCATCGATTCTCGCTCGGTTGACATCGATTTGCGTTGTATAATAGAAAGGTGTGCGGTGTTTTAACCGCGAGAAAATAACCCTCGGCGAGAAATAATTCGAAAATTGGACCGTTGAATCGGGGGATGCTTGTTTCGGTTTTCTTATACACTCTCGGAGGACAATGGGGAGAAAGAGATCAGAGACCCGTGGGCCTGATCAGGCCAATCTCATCCATGGGAATCGCTTTTCCACGGTCCTGGCACGCACATTATATAGCATCATGTGCGATGTTATCCCCCCCCTCAAATATATGTCTCACCATCAGCAGCAAAGTATCATCGCCACCGCCGCCATTTCCCCGAATATATAATAATGAGACACCGGATACATCCACGCTGATCGAGCATCATACAGAGGGGCATAAAAAAAATCAAATTCTCGCTCGGTATTAGTATGCAAGCAGTTAAAAGAACACACGCTCTTTCGCACTTTCGTACACACGCGCATATATACACGAAATCCTATATGGTTGTCTTGATTTGAAAAAAAAAAAAAAAAAGGAAATCTCTCCCCACCACGAATTCCCACAAAGCCGACGAGCGAGCGTAGAGAGGCGTTGCCCTTAATTCCCGTCATTGTCCCAGTCCGAGACAGACATAATGCCTTCGTATACACGTCACGAATATACCTTGCTTCATACATATACAGACTTGCTTGCAAACAAGACCGCCCCAATTCGTATCACTCTGTTCGTTCAATATCGTGTCCATTGCGCCCTTTTATTCGCAAGCTGTCGATATACATACATAGAGCAGATTTGAAGCGACAGCGGAAGGTAGACGAGGGAATCTTTCGTCCACATGGACGTGGATAGTGTAGGAAAAAAAAAATAGCGCGAGTGTGAGAGTCGAAGTGACACTCGCAGTGGCAAAGGCCACCGTTGTGATACGATATATATATATATATATATATATATATATATATACGTGTATGAAAAGGGATGTGAGTTGGAGTGAGGGAGACGATTTGAGAGTTTCGTGAGTCGATATGCGGGACCCCAAAGCTCGTCCTTCGGATGAACGGATATAGAAGGGCTCGAGTGTGCAAGAAAGTGAGAAAGAGGGAGAGAGAGAGAGAGAGAGAAACTACAAGAGGGGCAAGTCGCTGCTCGAGCTCTCTGGTATGAAAAAAAAAACCCAGGGCCACCGAGAGATCAACCCCCGTGAGACAATAATAGAAACAGTGCACGGGATAACCCCCTCTGGGCTCTGAACCCAAACACCAAAAACTACATGATACTACCCTGTTGCGGAGGAACGTGCGTATATCGATCTATGGGCTATTCCAGATGTAGCGTATAGACGTGGAAATTTTTCCAACACCTCTTCATTCGCGAAAGTTTTCCTCGAGCAAGATACAACGAATATCTCAAATGCAATATGACGTTTTCGTATCGTAATTATCATTTTGCCAGTCGTTATTCCCGCGATTATGGACTCTGAAAGATTCTCTCGTTACGAAAAAAATCGTGCCCACTTTGCGTATAATATCCCATATCGAGGCGCATTTATAGCGAACAACCCTTTTCCTCCCAGCGATCCAACCCCTCCCTCTTTGCCCTCTCGCATACACAATGTATATCTGTACGTGTTATACACAGATTTTTTTTTTTCGTGCCTATCTATATTATGTATTTATGTATCCGACAATGGAAACGGCCCTGTGCCAAGGCTACGACGGTGATACAATTAAAGTACGTTGCGGTATATATCGCTGCCGGAAAATTCACCCCTTTACCATATCTTACTCTTTCTCTCTCTTTCTCTCTCTCTCTCTCTCTCTCTCTCTCTCTCTCTCTCTCTCTCTCTCTCTCTCTCTCTCCCTTTCTCTCTCTTGCTCCCTTTCCCAAAGGGCCGGCTATGCGTTGAATTCTTAAACTGGGTAGCCATAAAGAAAGAGAGAGAGAGAGAGAGGGAGAGAAAGAGAGTTCTTGATTTGCTATCTTTCTTTCGACTCTTTTCTCTTTTCGTTCATCGATTTATGCGTGCCCATATTCGAAGGCACCGCGTGAGGTTAGTTAGATATCTGGGCCAGGTTCGATCCTTTTTCTTTTGTCTTCTTTCTTCTTGCTCTCTCGTACCATTGGCTCCCATACTATTGGTGCATTATTCCGTTTTTTTTTCCATCTCTCTGTCTCACTCGACGTACCTGTGACGTGAGATCTTTGATTATTTATATTTTATCCCATCCTTGGCTATATGGCAACGCGCGGGCAGGCTGCTCTCCCTCTCTCTTCCTCTTATGCTCGTCCCTGTGCAAGCCAATGCTAACCGATTATCGGCACGAATCGGTTGAGAAATTTTTATATTTTTTTTTCTTCTTCTTTTTATCGATCATGGGTGCTCGGCGTGACAATAGACGAGAGTATCTCGTATATATGTATATATTTACATGTACAGTTGTATATTTATGTGTACGTATACATGTAGTACAGTCGAGGCAGCGAGAACACGCGTGAATAGAAACGCAGAGGCGTTTAACGACCCGCCGCCCCGGGCTAACATCCCCCATTCGAGTTATATTGCTCTCTCACTCGCTTTTTCTTTCTGCTCCGCTTTCGCATATAATTTAATTCCTAACCCTTCTCCAATTCGCATCGTCCTCATCAGCAGGCCAAGAATCGTTAAGCAAATCGCGGCAAACGACGATTCTCGTCTATTATTATCATTATTACGAGTTTTTTTTTTACGATCTCTCGATCGAGTACACAGGAAATTTATTATACTTTTTCGGGATATAAATTCGTAACAATGGATGTCGATAATCGATTCGCAAATAGAATTGATCGATTTAGATTAGGGTAAAATTTTCAATTTTTTTTTTCAATATGTTTTTCGAAAAATTCAATTGAGTTGGATAAGCGCCGATGGATCGATGATTGATCGATAATCGCAATACGTGGCTACGCGTATATTCACGTTAAACAACTCTCGTTGCAGTGTGCATGCCCGTTAAAATAAATACGAGCGGAAATTGAAAAAAAAAAAAAAAAATCGCTTCGACTCTTTCGTTAAAAGCGTGCGCGCCTGTTCCGTATTATAGGATCTATATATACATATACGTATACATCGAATGCGTTTGTTTGAAAATGCGACTTTTGTACGAAAGTATAGAGTTTAGCGACACGCGCTAATTACGTTGCGCAATGAACGTCCGATACTGAACACTCTGTAACCAACTACCGAGAAAGTTCGATCATTCTCTCTCTATCTCTCTCTGTATTTTTCTCTCGTTAAACTTCGATGTCTGCGAGGTAAAATTACTATCCACGGTGGCGATCGAAGCTGTCGAAGCCTCGTGATTCGCTCTCTCAGTATCGATCGTCAGATTATACATTCGAGGTAAACGAAAAATCATCGTGATCGAGATCTCTCTCTCTCTCTCTCTCTCTCTTTCTCCTCGAGGCGAGGATATCAAGACGTCGGATCATGGCAAAGTTAAATACTCTCTCTCTCTCTCTCTCTCTCTCTCTCTCTTTCTTCTCGATGTAGTAAATCTCGTATGTAGACCGAGAGAGATATGTGAATTTGAGAGTATACAATCATTGGCACCCTTGAATAAAATTGCTGAATCGATAGTTCTATACGAGTTATTCGGTATTTAATGTGCCAATTATCGTTGAGGTGCCAATGATTGAAACGATTAAAAAATAATGGATAGAGATTCGAGTATATACATGATGTATGCACATTATTATCAACGTGGATTATCGTTACTCCGCGTGTGTATTACGGAACGCGGAGATCGATGAAAAGCGTGAGAATCGTCGATCATTCGAAAAGCCAATCCTCTATCTAATTTCTCTCTCTCTCTCTCTCTCTCTCTCTCTCTTTCTCTCTCTCTCTCCTACTCTTTCTCTCTGTACAATCCTGTCACCAGCAAAAGCGAAAGAGCAAGCATCCAATGTATTTACCAATCAGGCTCTCTCAATTACCGACCAATCACTCATTCCCAGGTCCTTTCAGCTGTCAATTAAATCAACGCTCTCTCTCTGCGCGAGAGACGAAATAAACCACGATAAATGCTCCTCGTACAGCGCTTAAAGATGATGATAATAATAATAATAATGCTAGTTTTATTTTTCGAATCGAGCTTCGCTATGAACTTTTTGACAGTATAAATGCCTACTGTATATATATGTATATATACGAGATATCTCTAACGAGATGTACGATTTGTTATCAAAGTATCCTATCGTCCGTATCGATAGCTCGATGATTTCAAGCACTTTGTCCAGACTCTTGTACGTATGCACAAGTCCATGCGGATGTATGTGTATGTAAAAAAGTACCAGTTATACCGGATAGGGGCGTGAGAAAAGAGCAAACAATTGCCTCGAGTCACTAGACACACGCACCAGAGCTAAACGCCAAAGTGTTTGAAGCAAGAAGGAATCTTTGAAGAAGCTTCAATGGTACAGTCACGTCAATTTAGTGTACTGTAAGCTTGCCAAAATTGGATTTTAACACATCCTCAACGTGATATTAGTGGAGATGAAGGTGCATTGAAAATCTTTGATTGTTTATGATGAAAACAAATGTTTGGTTACTACAAATTCATTATTAAATCAAATTTCATTATTAAAATTGTATATATATCCAAGTAATTATAATACTGTTCGCTCTCGGTCACATGTCTCCTATTTTCTTGCAAGTTTTTACAAATAATTTCGTGAGCATTGCTGGATTGATTGACCGGACTGTACCGCAGAACGAGCCTCCTAAAATTATTCTGAATTATAATTCAAATACCTGTGCGCGTCAAATTGAGCGCTCTGATTTATTCATAATTTTCTATTTAATCCAGTGCACACACAATATTTTGTTCTCCTATATCTTTTCCCTGAACACTTCCGCCTTCTTTACCGCGCAACCGCCTACATAACTGTAGCATTAAAAGTTATAGCTATAAATACGTCGCGTTGCAAAATATTTCTCTCTCTCTCTCACTCTCGTGAAATGACCAAGCTAGAGAGAAGGAGAGAAATATGATGGACGTTTATATACATTCGCATTCCAAAGACTTCGCGGAGCAGTGGACCCGCAGCTTCAGCGGCATTAGGATTGGTATGTTGCGTGCATCGTTGAAGAGAGTTGAGGATTGCGAACGAATGAGAATGTATAGGGCTGGTGGTAAGAAACGGATGGAAGGATCGAGAAGGAGGAGAGGGCGAGTAAGAGAAAAGAGAGTTGAGCGATGATCCCGAGATACGCACTGATGGTTTTCCTATGCTAACCGCGGAGACGACGACGACGACGACGACGACGAATCTCCTCGTGAGACTCTTCTCGTAAAGCTTAATACTTGTATATATGTATATCTATCTGTTGGATATATAAATGCAAGCAGAGTTCTCCGCATGGCCATGCTGTGAGAGAAGCGTATTGTCAATTCAAATTCGTGAGCCCCCACGCACCTATACATCTCTCTCTCTCTCTCTCTCTCTCTCTCTCTCTCGTTCTCTGTAGCGGAGACCAGAGATGAGGAAGACCTAATGACTCGGCGATCTTATGCTGATGCTGTTTTTACGCTTCGAAAAGATCCGGAGATCACACGGCTCAATGGTCTTCCTTCTCACCGAGCCATTTTGCCCCCCTCCCCCCTCCCCCTCTACCCGCGAGAGATCTTGTGAATTTTCAAAAATTAATGGACCGCAAATTATGTATTCTGCTCTCGTCGTTCAGCGGACATCGAAACCCGCGGATGAGAGCTGTAAAAAAGGATAAAATTAATATGAACTTCGGAGGATCTAACTTATTTGTTTCGTTCCTTTCTTCCTCAGTTCTTTTCGTGAATTTTAAAGATTTCATTGCAGTATATTTCTATTTCCGATTGAGCTAACTCGATGGTACGAATTTAATGGAGAATTCGACTCTCGTTAAATACGCGTATATATAACCATTACCGAATAATTTTATAGCTGGGTGAGCTAGTGCGTTAAACGATTAGCGAATCGAGAACGCGGCTAATGCATATAACATGTATATATATATATGCATAGCGAAGAACGATGAGAGCCAGAATGGCCATATACGCAAGAGATTTTTCTAGGTGTAGCTTCCTGGCACGGTGACGTCACAATTAGCGTAATTACAATTACGACAGGGACGTGCACACGCTCAAATCGTTGCACACACGATGCGTGTGGACACAGATATCAGTGTACTTGCAATATATATATATATATATATATATATATATATATACATGTACTATTTAGTGATAGAGCATACAGGCGTCTATGGTTCAGAGTAACGCGTATGTGGATGTGTCGCTTTATATATTATGTGTGCTGGATGGTACGAGAGCTCTCGGCCACTGACAAGCGAGATAATTAGGCTGGACCGAGACAGGACGTGCGCATTAATTAATTAGCCCAATCTAAGTCGACTTTACTCGCTGCTGTACGAGCTTCATCGCTCATTTTGAGATCACAGTCGTAGTAAGTTTTGTCCAACTTTTATCGCGATCGTACTCTCTCGTACTCCGTAGATTCTTGGAGCAATTGTCATTTCATTCAATTTTGACATTTGCCAACTTTTTATTTCGTCGATTTTGGCTCTAGGGTTTTCGTAACATTACCTCAAAGAAAAAAAATCTTCTTAATATATTATTTAATAACGTAAGTAAACAATAGGGGCAGACAGTTGTATTCGTTCTTGGTCCGAAATTTCTTTGCCAAACATTCCGTGACACCACTTTTTCGTATATTCGATGAAAATCTTACATTTATGTAGACAAAAAACAACGATTAATTATCGCATGAGCCACTTCCCCGTTATTTCATTGCCATTGATTTTACAATTGTCCTGGTGAAAAGCTGATTTCCTTCGCTTCTTCAGATCTGGTTCTCAAATAGGTGAGAAGCTGTAGCAAGACGCGACCTTCCTTTAGAATCAACTTATTGTTATGTCTCGGCGAGGAACCGCAAATATCCGAGAGATATGAGCGAACAGACGCTCATGGGTGACTGCGCGCTACCTTCTCTTTCAATCTTTTTCTCTCCCTCTCTCTCTCTCTCTCTATCTTTTGTGAGAAGAGCTATGCTGACATCAGCCGCCGCCACCGCTACGCCCGGACATAATTAATTTATGCTAACGAATGAGAAGCGTAACGGCTGCGCTCTTAAATTCGCGCCATTGAGCGTCCAAGTGTCCGTAAGTCCCTGCCTGCCGGCTGTGGCATTCTCTTCGGATTCTCTCGCGCTCTCTCTCTCTCTCTTTCTCTCTCTCTTTCTCTCTCTCTCTCTCTCTCTCTCTCTTTCTTTCGCTCTATCACGGGGGCTCTTCGCCTCGCTCGCTCGACTGGTTTCCGTCGAACTGTTCGAAACTGGTTGGCTTTGCTGCCGCGGTTTGAGACGCAACGACGACGATGAGAACGACGAAGAAACCGAGAGCGCGACTCGTTGGAGAATCCAATGCACACAGAACCATCAAGAGACGTTCTTGTGACCAGTGGGGGTCCCCTGTACCCCCTCCCCCTCTCTTCCCTCCCCTGGGGTGTTTCGATAATTAATTTTATTATTATATACTATATATATATATGCCCCCGAACGAAATGCCAAGCTTATTCCTATGCTCGCTCCAGCTATAACCTCACTTCTTTTCTTCATTTTCTTTCTCTCCTCACTACTTTTTTTTCTCGTTTTGCATTCATATCTCGTTTCGCACCTTTGGAAAATTATTTCCAATCGACTTGCAACTGGAAACAAATTTTTTGAGAAAAAAAAAACCAGTTTCGTCGATTCACCGGAAGCGTGAGCCTGGAATTTTTCCAGCCAAAAACGGAGAGAGATTTTTTTTTTTCATACATCTATCTAGTTATGTGGACTGTTATAGTTTACTGATGCTCTTGGAGGTTTTCGTAATTCGATCCCTTCGTGTACCCTCGTGACCAGAAAATACAATAAACGTAGAACTTTCATGAATTTTATGCATTTTTAAAATTAATCAAATGGGCTAATTTTGGATTTTACGATTCAGCATTAATTAACTATTGTTCCCAACAAACTGCATAAATCGAATAAATTTGTATTTGAATAAAATTCACATGAATTTCATCGAATTTGAATAGAATCATTAAAATTTCGTATACATGCAAAAATCAAATCGAGAATTCGAAAGTTGTACATGAGCTCCGATGATAGACAAACATCGCAGAATTTTGTAATTTTTAATAGATTAATTTTGATTACTCGTTAAAAATGCAGCTAGCAATCGATATTTCTCGATCAAAAATTACATTTGTAATTTAAGGAATTACCAAAGTATAACCAGCCATCTCTAGCTTTACATCGAGTTTACATCGAGTCGAGTTAGAACGTAGAAACTTTGGTGAAGAATTGAGGAAGGAGAATAAATATGGTACTATGCCGAGAGTGCGTGACACAGGACGGGGATGGGGAAGGAGAGATGGGATTTTTATAAGTAATAAAAATTTTAAGAGTCTTGTAAAAGCCCCGCGGAGCAATAGACGGTAAGAGCTATGTAGTAGCGATCCGAGAAGTCCGTTAACGTTATGCGAGCCCGCACGTAGATATATATATATATATATATATTTATTATCTTCATTGTTGAATCTTTAGTAAGTATATAATGAACCGAACGAAAAAGTTCACCGACAGAGATCGCAAAGAAATACAAAAATGTTATCGAGACTCTTTCTTTTCGCCAAAGACAATAATTTTGTTTAACATTAATAATTGGAGGTTTCATTCGAGAAACATGTTTCAAGCACATATTTTTTTATAATTGCTCGATCGAGCATCGAGACGAATATAAATTGGATCGTTGTAATTTGATTTTACACGCTCAATATATTTTATGAGCTACACGAAACTGCATTCTAACCCCTCGTTGTAATTCGTTTAATTAAATAATTATGTGGATTCACGCGATATATCGAAGTCCCTCACTCCCTTCTCTCTTTCTCTCTTTTTTTCTTCTCTCGTCGAGAAAATGAGTCTCAAATTTGAGATCGATCGAGTATATAGCAACCAATATAGCCGATAGTGTATGTGTGTGGTACGAGCGAGCTCAACTGAATAGAAAGAGAAAGAGAGAGATAAGGATCGACGAATTCAAGCGGCTTTGAGAACCGATGTAATTAATTACGAGTAGGCGCGTCCATACGTCGAGCTCGAGCGTTGGAAGGATCCTTTACCCCCTGCGGAAGGTACGCGCTCCCATCACACGCTCAATCGCTCATAAGTCTCCCTCTTATAAGATCGAAAAGTGAAAACAACGTTTTTCCCTGTCTCGTTTCTACCGTCAATAATATTCATATTCTGCTTCATTAGGAAGCTTTACCACGAATTAAAAGAAAAAAAAAATAAATAATAAAAACTTGCATCGAAGCATCTGAAATTTATCTTCCGTATATTCCGAATTTGTACATAAATTTGTCCGAATCGTTAAAAAATGATCGTTATTATCATTATTCAATGATTTATACACTATAATCTGCATCTTTGACTTATGGAGCTTCTAATTTTTTCCACTTTACAACATCAAAAATAAATATCCACAGTCAAGAAAATCATGGTTGGGAGTAAAATTTATCGTGGACGAATCTCCTAATCACCACCATCTGACCAATAAAATATCCCTGAGGTTTCGGGGAAGCTAAAATCATGGAAGCATATAATTAAGAAAAAAAAAAATCGATATTAATATCATAAATTACACTCGGTAGCGCATAATCTCAAATTATAGCGAGTATCGCCGCAGGAATATTCGTGAAAACGCCGCATTAAATACAAAATTCGTAAACACGTTTTAAAAATTATATGGGTATTGACAGTTTTTCATGAAAAATCTAACAAAAGGCCGAGTTTTTTTTTCGAATTACTAATAAAATATCGTAAAGTTTACGAAACAAAAATTTCTCTAATAAATGAATCTCAACGTCGTAAAACCATTTCATTCATCCGATACAATAATACATTTAATGTTGACAAATCTATGACTGAATATGTTGAAATGAATATTTATTTATCAGTAAAAAAAAACTTGAGACGAGCCAATTAAAATTTGTGATATACAATTGAATTTTATTCACTTTTTATCGGCCCCGTTAAGTATTATTTGGTTCGTTTGAAATTTTCCAACAATTATAAAAATTTCTCTCGCTGTACTTAATTTTAGATTTATTACTATTTACTACCATTTTTTCTTTCAACGTACGATCTTTAAAATTTAGTTCTTCGTCTTCGATCTTCCGTTCAATTTTTCCCCTCTATCTTATCGAAATTAAATACTAAAGTAATTTATTCTCCAATCAGTATTATCTTTTGGCAAATGCACGCATAGCTTTATGAAGTTAAAATGCAGTCAGACAGACTCGAGTATATACGTAGAATTTTTGTCAACCATCGAGTGCTCCTTTTGGGAGCACAAAATCATCTTGTCTATTGCTTTCATTTGTGCGTATAAATATACTGTATGCTTATAATACCTACATACACTGAAATATAAAAAGACGATATAGGCACTTACGTTTCATTTTAAGACAATCTGTCCTTCTCGCAGTATGTCCCACCCAGCCAAAAATTACTTGCACTTATGATCTCTCTCTCTCTCTCTCTCTCTCTGCACATCTCCCGCTCTATTCTTATGCTTCATCTCGATTTTTCGAAGCCCCTCGTATGTATACCTGGTCCCAACTCCATTCAGGTATTTAGACAGGGTGCATCCGCTTCTCTCTTTTTTCTCTTCTCTTTCTCTCTCTCTCTCTCTGTCTCTCTCTCATTCACACACACATATACAATCATACACTGAATCTCTTCGTATCTTTCTATTTTTAGAATAACATCGCACCAGAGCCTGTGCTCTTCTCGAGTGTTGGTGTATATATGTATATATGCATGCCTCTTTCTCACTTTGAAAATAAAATATATGTCTCTGGAAATTCCTGCAACGGTGAGATAAAAAAAAAAAAGAAAGAATAACACAAGGAGATGTAGGAAAAAAAATTAACGCAAAAGAATGTTTACGATCTACAAGCTGATCGCACTTAAACTTCACATTATAATGTATGTTTACGAAATCGTTCCGATACGAATACTTATAATCCCACAAAGCGAATCAGCATATTACAATCGATGGAATTTTGCTACATTCTGTGTCCAAAAAAATATGCTATGCTTTTATTAGTTCATTCTCCCGCTCTCATATATAAGCATATATATAGATCTCTGCGTGAATTCGCCAAAAGTCATTCCTGATGCGTTTCTCTTGTTTTCAACCATCTATGTTAAAAATTTCAAAAATCCGGGTTTTCACACTCCGCCGAGACGAAAATTAGCATGACCGAATAGTCACGCTAATTTGTATCGAAAGATGAAGAAGTACGGTAAAATTGATCGAGCTAATTGATATCGTGCGAGAGAAAGATAAAAATAATATCGATGGAAATTAGCGCTGAACCGGTATTGAAAAAAGGAAAAAAAAAAAAACGTACATAACATGTGACTCACCAAACAGCCACGGCGACGAGGCACCTGGGTGAGGCGCGAGAAGCTCCTGAGTAAAGGAAGCTGCATCTCGAACATTATATATGTATGATGACACGTAACGTTTGTGCGTGTGCGGGCTCGGGTCTCGCACGCGTGAAGGGATATCTCTGAGAGTCTATCTTTCTCTCTCTCTCTCTCTCTCTCTCTCTCTCTCTCATCTTTTCATCTCCTGCTTTTACCTGTTCTGTGCTCTGCCGAGATGAGACGCCGATGATCCACGAGAAGGCCCCTGGGGCCCTCTCGCCCGTGCACGAACCAGAGACCGGGACGCGTTTCGGTGAAAATATAAAACTACAGAGACCCTGAGTCGGAGATGGGTTCTTTAGAGGATCGAGAGACTTGGTAGCAACGTACAAGACAGCCGACATCTCCGCCCTTCGATATACTTCTCTCTCTCTCTCTCTCTCTCTCTCTCTCTCTCTTTTTCTCGTTCACGCGGCTCGCACCCGCGCGCGCTCCCAGATTTGTAACAGTATACCCCCGCGAGAATGTTCGCCTGGATTCACGCCGAAATTTATATATAAGAATAACCAATCATCCGTAGCCAAATGAAAAATATTGTATTCCCTCGAATTCTATATCTCGTGTCGTGACAGCGCGAGCGACAAAGCACACGCTGAAACTAGGAAGCATCATCGACGGTCATTAAATTTGCCAATGCTCGCGTAGCCGTGAAATTGGGACATCACAAAAGCTACGAAAATCCAATATGTGCTAATTTCGTTCGTTTTTTTTTTCTCGTCGGAACATGGAATACTTGAGTTTTTCGGCAGACACTTTACGTCTGAACGTCTCAAGAGATTCAAACACCTTGACCTCCTTGAAAATAAGACAGGATCGTATAGCCCTGAGAATCGATCAACCACCCTGACTACCACAAAACTAGGATAGGATCGTAGCTAAAAGATTTTTTTTATTTTTTTTTCGAAATTTGAGGAATGACAAAAGTCCCATACAAGTATTTTGCCTACTTTTTCTTTTTCACCTCTTCATTACGGTAGTCCATTTTCTTGCTGTCCCCCATTTCGATGTGCCCTTACATGGGCTTTGAGAAAATCATCCGAGGACAGTTCAAGGTTCAGCGAGTAAGCCATAGATTGACGATATATGAAGTGTTTAAGGCTGCGTTCATATATAGAGAAGAATAAAGTACGATGAACGAGAGGGGAACAAGAGGTCGAGATAGTTAGAAAAATTGATCTTCCATCGAGGAGATATATGCCAGCAGACGCTGCTGTCATGGCCACGTTATATGCGCGATCGAAGGTGTAATCGATCGACCACCTATCGAGCCATCCATCCATCATCTCCATTTCGACGATTCTCGCGAGCTCTTTTGCCGAGAGCCCCGATAATCGAATTCTTCACGTTCTCTTTCTCTCTCTCTCTCTCTCTCTCTCCCTCTCTCCTCTCCTAAAGTTCTTCTCGTCTCTGTGAACCAGAGGAGAGACGTTCTCGTAATACACACAACCCCGTTCCACCATTTTAGAAAACCGTTTCAACCCGTACACCGCTGGGAGGTCGCGCCAATAATAATAATAATAATAATAATAATAATCAGAGATGGATATATCAGCTAATTCTCTTTGACCACAATTATATAGAATCGATTAACGAATCGATGATGCTTTGCAGGACGATTAAAACGGACTCTCACGCGACGGAATTCATTATCCCACGCGCGAGAGAATCTTTCAGGCGAAAGCCTTCGCAACAATTATTTCCCACGAATTATTTGAATATCAATGCGAGAAATTGAAAGAATTTCGTTCCAATAAATGCGCGTCGGGGTCCGCGGTAGAAAGAGACGCGAAAATATTTAAAACTCTTTTTATACGCATATGCGGGGGATCTCGGCCATCGCGAGAGTTTCGAAAAAACCTTAAATTTTATATCCCAAGTCCGAACAAAGAGACGCCGTTCGGCGCTTTCGAAGCGCGTTGTCTTCTTTTTTTTCTCTTTTTTTGGGGCGAGGGGGTGGGGGGGGGGCAAACACACGTGTTTCGAAGCACGAAAAAAATTTCCAGGAACCAGCATCAATATAACCTGGATTAGATTCGGTGCTTCGACGACGAGACTGTTACGACTATCTCTTCCTTTTCTCTGATGTTCTGATGTGTATTATAATATGTGTATAAGCGATTGTGCGTTCAGCTATGGATTATCTATCTTCTTCACCAAACAACGAGGGCGATAAAATATAACCGAGAGCTCTCGTCACCTTTCCCTCCTTCGGAATACTTATACATACATATAGATTTTTTTTTTAGCCACGAGAAGGTTGCAAGATACATCCATTTCACCTATTGAATCCCGTAACTTGCGCCCTTTCGTTTGCCAAAAGTTTATACGCACGTGTAAGCAGAGAATACGCGAACCATATACTATATATTATTGAAGAAAAACGAACTGTTTGTCTGGCATGTTTGTCGTGAAAATATATTTCTGTCGCCACCTTGAACTAGTCCTAGATCCGGACATGCACATCGGAAAAACATAGTGACTTTTATCGCGCGATGAAAACTTTTTACCTTTCGGTGTATTTTCCTTTCTCCAAATTAAATATAAGAAAAAATTATCTGCCCGGCTGTCTCACTGATCCTCGACGCCAAAATTATCATCACCAAATAAACCCAATCGATTGAAAATCGATGTAAAGCTTTGGGAATTAAGATAATTTGTCAAAAAAAGAAATTTCTCTGTTCGGGACTATTTTGCGCTCCATCGATTTCCCTGATTAAAGAGATTTTCCATAAAATACCATCTCAAGTTTCCAGTAAATATTTAAAGCAATGCCATTTTATGTTGGACCTTCGATTGTGACAATTTTTCTGCATCCAAACTTGTTACATATGTAGTGGTCAATATGGTTTGATGACATAAAATAAAATTCATCACGTTCGTAAAGACTCCGGTACTTTTCAAACTATAAATTTGAAGTTTCTATTCGGTGACTTTATTTGTCAAAATTCACTACTGAAAATATGTTTTTAAAAGACCCTTCTCTTGATACGAATAAAAAAAGGACGAAGCCCTGCGTAACATGTATCGCGATAGACGTCAAATCGTAGCGATCCCCGGGGGGGCTGGCGGGCAACAAGTGACCAGTTGGGCCAGGAACAGCTCACTAAAATAGCTCGCAAAAGTAGCAGCAGTCACACATATTGGGAAGCATATATATATATATATATATATATATTTATATATATATTTATGCATATATACACTTACGAAATTCTTCCCTGTGTCGTGTGGTCGTCGACCAGCCGGTCGTTCTCGCCAATCGATATATCGAGCGTGCGTGGGTGACTCCATTGGGAACTGTATGTGGCCATATATGTGTGCATATATATATATATATCGTATATTCTGGGGTTTCTGTGGGGTCGCCTTACACTCAACTGTCGTGCTTTTGCTCTTACAGCTGTGCTTTCTATATACGTCTCGGTGACTTTGTGTATAGGAGAGCGATGCCGGTACAGTGGGGACGATTGTGAGCGCACACACGCCAGATAGCTACCGAGGGGTTGAAACGGCCGATGGGTTCACTTATATATAGGTGTAGGGAGGTTTTTGCGGTAGGCCATGGGCGCTTTAGGTCTGGCCTCGTGCGGTCAGCCGAGAGAGCTTTTCTCCTAGCACTTTCTCTCTCTCTCTCTCTCTCTCTCTCTAGCGTTTCTTTCTCGTCTCTTCCTCGGACCCTCGAACTCTTAACTTTTTTCTTTCTCCGCTTCACTCTCAAAGGTCACGACCTGACATCCTGATCATGACCCCGCGCAGAGAAGGTCATTCCACTTTTCGAAAATTCAATCTGCGCGAAATCTTTCAAACGGTAGAAACACAAGATTATGTAAGGAATCGTATTTATAGGGATATTTTCGTTGTATCCTGTGCTTGTGAGTCCCGCATTAACGTCGTGATACGAAAAACAAGATTAATTTTCCCACTTTTCTGCGATTTCACTAGAGCCACTTTGAATTACTAAGTAATTTTTTTCGATCTAAAGAAGTTTCTCCTTCGAACATACTTGAGGTGTTGTCGAGGCTCGCTGATTGGCAGAGTGATCTTTGACATATTTGCATAGCTCGATCCTTCCAACGATAATTAAATTCTTCTCTACGAGATTCCTTCAGAAAATAATTGAATATCAATGCTACAATCGTTACACGAGCCCATCGAAAATGCTAAACTCTTCAAACGCTGCTTATTCATTGAAAAATATTGATAAAACGAACGAAGAATTCATTAATATGTGAAAACCCGGAATTGTGGCGGAAAGAGAAAGAGCCCAGTGGCCGCAGAGAGAGAGAGAACGGGAGTCTCTCGACGTGGCAATGTTTTAGCGTATTGATCCGGTTGAGGGGGTTTAGTTGAGCTGTTGTGGGCAAGGGAGAGAAAGAGAGAGAAAGAGATAGCGCGAGTAAGAGTAAGCTTCGCGGGGGCGAAGTGGAGTGCTTGGTGAATGAGAACCCCGAGGAAAGGTGAAAGGGACAGAAAGAGAGGAGAAAGTGTAGGGTTGAACGCGATAGTGGCCAGTGGCAGCGGGGAAGGGTGGAAGAAGAATGAAGAAGGGACGTTGGGGCGAAGGGGGATCGGAAATGAGAGAAGGGGTAAAAACTGGACGGTGGCACTTACCCGCTCATAATCACCCCCGAGTCTCGACTCTCATGGCTATAGCAAAGAATGCTACAGTGCTGCACTTCTCCACGGACACACATATTGACCGACACAACTCGCGATTAAAATATATCTGTGTGCATCCGTACAAAGATAGTTGAAATCCACAAATACCAGGGTACGGATGGAGACTGAAAAACGTTGAATATCCGTGGATTCTCACAGTTGGGGGGAAAAAACAGCTGATTTGGTATTTCCACGATAAATCCTTTCTATTTTCGATTGCACACACAGCTACAATTTTATGAAAATCATATCGTAAAAAGTATACATATTTTGAAGCGAAAAAGTTACCGATAAAACGTCTCTGATTGTGACGATTGAGGAACGCCAATAGTTTCCATGATCTTGCGAATGTTTTAACCGGCTGAATAAATATCTGTGTTATTCTTACATTCGTGCGCAAATAATCGCTGCCAATGGCTTATATGCCTGATGATCCTCCCCGTTCCCTGTAACTTAACCGTTCAATATCGTTTGACTTTTGTGGAGAACGTGGAATCAAAAGTTGGCTATAGAAATTTTACGGACATAATATTTCGTAGTGAATCTGAATAAACGTAAAAACATGTATACGCCGGATGATTCTAGAAAAAGCAGCTTATACGTAAGTGATTTCCTCAGCCCTCAGATCTATTTACTTAAAATTATAGGATCGCGAAGGTTTTCAATCGATTAAAAATGGTCGGAAACGTTTTAAGAGACTACGTGTATGTGGATATTTATTCGAAAATCAAGCGATCATTAATGTTAGTTTACATAATTATTATTTTTTTGTAAGTCCCGGAGAAGCACGTTCTTTTAAAAACAATATAAATACGATCGTATTTCGCTCACCAATTTTGTCCTAATATCTCTCTTGGACAATTGATTTGTCTCAAGGCAAAAACGTTCCATGCAAACGAGAATATAAGACACTTCGTTGTAGTTATAAGAGTCAAAATATCGAAGTTGTCGTAAAGTCGAGAACAGCGTCAGCGATCGAGACACTTTTACCCATTTATCCATCAAAGTTCGTCTTTCGCGTTCGCTCTTTTTCTCGTGAAATATGCATCGTGTAAATCCTGCATTTATACCATCGTGGCATACAGTGCATGCACCAAGTTCCTCAGTAAAAAATTATTCAACGCGACGATACAATATCGCTGTATCGTTTGTAGGTCTTTCGTGCTTTATGTATAGGCCCTCCATCGCTCCTATATCGAGAAATTAATTCTCACGGAACTATATCTTTCATGCCATTATTCGCCAGTATGGTATACATATTATGATATAATGATCGAGAGGTATATGCGTTTTGACGGAGCTGAAAGTAAAGGAAGGAAATCGACCTGGTGTTACACGAGTAATATATTACTCGTAGGTTACATTTATGTACTGTGAAGTTAGCGAAGAATTGCAGCGCTTAGACGCAATGGTAGCAATGCTAACTGCTCCCTAGCTAGCTGTACAAAGAGCTTGTGCTGGCTTTAAGAAAGTCGGTGGGTGCCCACGAATGTAAAAGAAAGAGAGAGTGTGAGAGAGAAAGAGATCAGAGCCACCCTCTTTCCGTATGCACACCCTTGAATAATTGCAGCTCATTCGCTCAAATTATCCTGTAGTTTCCGCGTCGAGCGAATGTAAAATCATAATAACACTCTTGGGCCGCGCGCACGGGACTCTTGCGCTGCGACTTTGGCGCTTTCTCTCTCTCTCTCTCTCTCTCTCTCTCTCTCTCTCTCTCTCTCTCTCTCTCTCTCTCTCTCTCTCTCTCTCTCTCTCTCTCTCTCTCTCTCTCTCTCTCTCTCTCTCTCTCTCTCTCTCTCTCTCTCTCTTAATGCTGATATAGTAGCGTGAGCTCTCGTGGTTGTCTCGGCATAGCTTTTGCACATATTTATATATTCGTGCACCATACATGGACATTAGACGAGATAGTATATGTGTATTTATATATACATGAATAGCTATTATATGTATGGAGTGTATATGGGGTTGTGGAACTTTTCCATGTTGGACGCGCGCGTCCATCGAGTTACAGCTTAGACCTCCTCTGTGTCTTCTCCGATCGCTTCCACGTAAAAACCGCGTTCGCCATTGCCAACAAAAGGACTCCCCGAACGCTTGCACGCACAATATTTTTCCCTTTCATCAGCGCTCTCGCGCTGTCATTTCCCGTGTGCTCGCGCATTACGTGGAAGAAATATAATGCAGCGAGGACTCGTGAAGTAAGAGGGAGGCAGAGTATTGCGCAATAAAAAGAGGATTGCAAGTGCAGCACGAGCCATATAGGCAGGTCGCGTTATAGTTTCATCGCTTTACTGGAACTTTTGTATATCGCGTCGTCGTAAGGAAAAATTATATCACGGAAAAGAAGTGGCGGAGGAATAATTTTAAAAAATTCTATGGTATGGTGCAACGAATCGACGCTCAATAATCTTTGCATTTTTATAATTCAGTGATTTGTAAGTAAATTGAAAAACTAATTTACAGGCAACATTCGATGAAGACATCCGATGAATTTCAGCTACCAAATTATAAACGCTATAATTGACCTCATGATTGCTGTATACGTATTATTATATTTTCGCTGCGTAGCCTCAGTTACGACGCGGCTATAGTATTTCGTTCTTTGTGTTTCAGAAAGAGCCTCCAGTTCTATGCTGGCGAAGCCAGTCGGTGAGTAAATTGAAAAAAATCTTGAATTAAAATTTAATCCCCGCTGCTTTTCTACTCGCGGAAATTTTGAACTTTCACGTGAAAATTCGTTGCGAAATTATACTTTCCTTCGTGCATGATGGATTCTAACGAAAATTGCGATGAAAAACGGTTTTTTTTCAATGATGCCGTGAAAGATTGAAAATTCAACTTTAGGATTAAACGTTCGTCTCGAATTATTTTTTGATTCAATCCCGACGCAATTATACTTTCTTACAAATTACCGATGGTATAAATCTCAAATTACCAAATTACGGATAGGCATATAATGTTGTATCGTTGACGCTGCAATTTCGCGTCTTTCTTGAACTTTCGGGTTAAATCTCTGTCGTACGACGCCACTGGCGATTCTTCGCTTCTCTCTCGGTATATATTGCTTGACACGTCGTCGGATATCTGACCGGTGGAAAATGCATATATACTTCGTTCATTTACCCTCCCGCGGTGGTCGTGGAAACGCGACGCTGCATCGGACGATTACTTATATACCATCTTTCTTTCTCTCAGTGCGTTAGCGTGCGTGCGTGCAACTCGCGATATATCGCGAATTAACGACGAATAACCGCGGGAAAAACCGGTTAACTGCGTGTGCATGTACTACGAAACGCGATATATACATATATATTGACACGATCCTTTTCTTCTATCATCTGTCTACACCAGCGTGTATATCGATTGCTATCAAACAAAAGGGCGTAACGCCTCGATTTACCGAGTATAAAGCGATGCCATTTTCCACCCTTTTTGCTCGCCAGTATTCGATACACCCGTAAGTATGTTATGCGCCGCTCTTTATCCGTATAATACTCGCGAACGAGAATTCCTCTCGGGACACTTTAGCCCCGACGCGAATTAATGAAAACATGCGGAGGAGCGCGCACTGATAAAGCGAATAGTACTCCACACGCGCGGGCACATCCCGCGAGCTCTTCTCCCTCGGATCCTCCGAACCTCTTTATCGCTTTGACTCCGTGTGTTAAATTATTTGAAATCCGCGTCTATACGAATTCCGAGGGGGGGGGGGTTTAAAAAGAATTCTCAAGTGCGCAAATATTGCATTGGCGAAATCGTCGAATTGCGCTATACTTCTATTTAATTATACGGCAATAAATGATTTTCGATGAGGAAATCCTGTAAGGTCTCTCTCGAGCGTGTTTGCAAAATTTTACGAAGTTGAAAATAAAGGAATATATTTGAACCCGAAGAGATGAACTTGAAAAAAAATTATTTTAGTCATTAAAATATTTTTTTTCTCACGGCCCCTTTTGCAAAAGTTCAACTTTTCACTATTCCGTATTGTCGAAATTGATTATGATATTTGTTATATTTAAAATTCCCATTGATCGTTGTAAAGATTATTCGAGTGTACACGCGAGCAAGAAAAAAAAAACGGAAAAATTTCATTCCACATTCTTCGAATTGCTAATAACTTGTACTCAATAATGATAATAATAATAATACCGGTATAAGAAAACTTTCCAGTCTCTCTCGAGTATATATGTTTCGTTAATCATGGAATGCGAGCCACGATTAATTAGCGATCAAACAGAGCTTTGAGAGACGTGATAATTAAATTTGTCGTAAGAATTAATTCGAGCGATGCCGAGAACATGAAAAAAAAAAAATATATATATATATATATATACAGATATATATCGTTAAAATGCAGCTGCGTGCGCATTCGCGAAATATTTCAGATACATAAATGTATAAATGCGTCGTCAAAATGGAATGGAGGAACGATTGAGAGTAGGTGACGACTATAAATTATTATAATTATTATACGCACATTACGGGACGAGACGTTATTATAGCGACCATAACGGGTAATTATAAAACGATGCTCCAAGACCATGCATGAAAAAGTTGAATCGAAACGACAAACATCACGACGGTTTACACGTTGTAAAATCTGCGCGTATGCATTGTTTCATCCAGAGTAGCTGGGCAGGAAGTCGTTTTTTTTTTGCTTTTTTTTTTATTACGGGATACTTCCGGTTTTGCGCGAATTTAATTTTTTTCCTCTTCTTTTATTTCTACTGAATGTACGGACTGCAGAGTGTACGACAAATATACCGAAGTATATCAGCCTTTTGACCGGGCACCGTCACAGCCAAAAGTTTATTGATTTTTCAATAATTATTTCTCTCTCTCTCTCTCTCTCTCTCTCTCTCTTTCTCTTTCATTGACTCGACTTTTTTTTCGGTTCAATAAACTTTTGTCGTTTTTTGTACGCGACGATAATGCACGATGTGCGTTGTGCATCGTGCATTTCGTCAGCGACACGCGCGTATATATATTATTAAAAAAAAAAAAAATACAAAGAACGAATACACGCGATCACGTGTCAGCGAGCAAAAGAGAAAGAGAAAGAGAAAGAGACGGACAGATATAGAGACCGTTGCCACAGTGGTAATTAAGGAGCGGCGTTAATTTCCGAAAAAAAAAGAAACGGTTTTGCCACACACAGACAGTCGATGCGATCATCGGTGCGAGAACGAGGGTGAAAAAAAAAAGTCGAGAGCGATTACATCAGCGCGCAATGAGCACGATTTTTTTTTTTACACACAGGGCAGTCAGAGAGATCAGGTTGTATGTATATCGTAAAACGTACACACGTGATAAAACGAGAAAAAGTGCGATCAGAATGGTATATAAGAGCGAGCGAGATGAACATAAAACTCGCGACAAACGAACTCTGCTTTTCTATCGCTTCGCTGATCTCGATTACATACGCATGAATATATAGCATACTTGGTTACATGTATGCGTAGCTCGTCCCACGAATTCCGGTAATTATCATAATTGCCCGAGTCGGATTCTCCGCGCCCAAATCGGACGTTCCGGCGACGATCGATTTACTATTTTTCTTCGCATCCTTTTCTATAGTTCAATGAAAATTAAAACGAAATTCCAATTTTTATAACTTAACATCGCGATTTGGTAAAGATCGTGAAAAAAAAGCAATGAAATTTTTGCTCGCATGATGATGAATTATACTTTGATGTGTTTTCGTTGAAAAATACTTTCTCACGAAATACAAAGCTTGCTCGAGATGAATGCAGCTCTCGAATCAATATAAGAATACCAATTGATCATGAATGAAAAGTTCATATATGTACGACGAACTTTAAGACTCGAAGCCATTGAAGATTTCTGACGAGTGCGGTTTGCGCAAAACTCGCACGCAGGTACAATTTCGTCCCTCGTTAGTCCTTTTCATTGATTATTATTCAAGGAAAGGGAAAAACTGTTCGTTGACACCTTGAGACACGCTGATAGTATGCTGCTCGCTGGTTTACCCCTTTTCACGGCTTCCGGAGACCACCTTAACCTCTCGAGCATAACGCATTCGCATATATGCGAATTGTTTCGTCGTGTTCTCATTCTTTTGACTGTCATTAAGTGTCCCTCCGTATACCGCTCCATAAACACCCTTCTATCAACAACATAATTTTCCCACTTTTAACCATTTTTTTTCAACTCCCATGCTCAATAAGAAGGGTCATTACAAATGGAAATTAAATTTGACGAAAAAAAAAAAAAATTATTCGGTCATCAGTCACTTTGTTTTGCAGTCAAGTGATTTTTTTTTTTTTACAATTTCAATTTTTTTTTCCCCTTGAGAAGAATATATTTTAGTATCGTAGCTTCTACAATAACATTCACCATATTGAAGGATCGAAGTTTACACTGCTATTTACTGTCTCTCTCCCTCTCGCTTTCTCTCTCCTTTTCTCACAATTTATTTTTCCTTGTTCCTGAAAATTACACGTCATTTGCATTATAAGTTACGCAGAACGACGATACACGTAAGCACCCTCCATTTTTCCACTTATTTCTACGTTTTTTTTTTTCTTTCTTCGTTCCTTCCATTTCTCCATCACTCTCACACGGTGCATTTTGGCGCCACGCTAAGAGTCGAACCATCAGCCAGACTGTGTGGTCTCTCTTGCTGCTATTAGCGAGTACACTTATACTTCACTCGCGGCATGTACATATATATATATGGAATCCGAAGAATGTATACACAATACACACACTTATATAGTCCAGCATTTCGAGCTTTTTCCATCGATTAATTATTTTGCCAAAATTAATTATCCGCGACGGGAGAAAAGAAAGCCAACTGTATTATATATATATATATGCGTGTATTTATTTGGCGCAGAAAAGCGATGCTAGCAGTATTTGCGCGGTTGTGTATCAGCTTCTTTCATACATATATGTGTATGACTAGCAGGCAACCCCTTTCCTATAACAAGATACATTATAAGTTTTTCCCGGGGGTTAATTCCGTCGACGATACAGCATACATTGCATCTTTCCTTCTCCCTTTCTCCCGTACTTTATCCCGTTCATTCGCGACAGGAGCGTTACCGCATACTGCACTACCTTCCCTCTTTCTCATCGCTCTCGCACCGTTCCAACCACCCTCTCGAACTACCGCACAAGAATCGCCTCTCTCTCTCTCTCTCTCTCTCTCTCTCTCTCTCTCTCTCTCTCTCTCTCTCTCTCTCTCTCTCTCTCTTGGGCTAAGAGCCCGGCTAAGAGTTTCGTATACGAACGTCTCTATGGTTAATTAAACGCATAGATCACCCACCCATTCCCTCTTTTCCTTCTTCATTTCCACCCTCCGAAGAGTTGACCCAACGGAGTCTCCTGCAACAGAGACTCCACGCGAGAGCCCGCGTGCTGAGTTTTTCATAAAAACGTTACTCTTTTTTCTCATTCAGGCGGCTCATGCATCCCACTGGGATATCTATCTCTCGCTTCTCTCGCGCTGACCCACAATATTTTTTCACGCTTTACAATCATTTTTTGATCCTCCCACTTGTACACGCTTATACATATAATAGACATACCGCGAATATTTTTCAAACTATAATTCATGTATTTTACAACGGATTTTTATGTGTATCTCCGTACAACGAAGGTGTGCGTAAATATATTATAATACGCGAGAGGGAGGAGATCGAAAGAAAGACGGAAAAAGATTTAAAAAGAAAGAAAAACAAGAAGAAACGACCGGAATCGTTAAATTTTTTTTTTTTTTCACCTCTGTATATGAACCTTAAATTAAGCTGGGGGGGGAGAGATGAGCACCGGTAGAAGCGCAGTTAAAGCTGACTTGTACGAGGCCGGAGCGTGTGTGGGGCCCGACTCGTCCGCGACGATTCTTTTCTCGGCATACATATGTATTTTACGTATGTGCCGCGTGTAGACATATGCGGTATATAATATATCCATCCCCTCCTCCCTCCGTACCCCTCTATCGTCAATATTTTATTTCGTGAAGGAGATCGCCACTATAGCTGCCTCATCTCTTTGGCTTCCTACTCCACGCCCACGTGTGTCGCGCGCGACACCATATCCATTCTCTGCATATAGTTATATATATATATATATATACAGCTGTGTATAAGAGGGAAAGCATCAAGGTGTGCTGCTCACACTCCTTCTCGCTCTCGAAGATGGGCCACCGCGTGCATACCGGTTTTCTCAGAGAAGATAAAGAGTGCCTGTGTGTGTACAATTGACTTCTGACGAACAAAAGGGCGAAATTCATATCGATTTACCCGTTAAATCGTGTTGGTTAGGCCCTATTCTTTACCAGCATGCCCAATGAAAGCGAGAGAGAGAGAGAAAGAGAGAGAGAGAGAGTGATGAAAAAAGACTCTCGGCCACCAGCTTAACCCTGCAACGCACAGACATACACGAGAACTCACACCACTATAATCGCTCATTATGGTTAACACCACCCGGTGACCCTCGCTCATTCCCATCTGACCAGAAGAACGATTTCTCGAGTCCCAGAAATGTCTTGTACGGTTGTAACGTATGTGTGTTGATAACACATTCCCCAGCTATACATATTCATTATTTACTTTTGAATGGACATACCGGAAGACATTTAAAAAAAAATTTTTTTTTTATCGATTTCGGAATATCTTTTTTACCGAATATCGTGCTTGATAACGCGTAGGAAGAGAATTCCATTCAGTGAGAGCACGGAACACAATTTTTCGTGCCAGAAAAGAACGGAGTAAAAAAGCCATCAATAAAACTGTACTTTTTAGCTTAAAAAAATCCAACGGCAATTTAAAATGATCAATAATTTGAGGTTATAGAGAAATTCGAACTTCGTGAATGACTCGATAGCGTCCAAACGAAGTTTAAAAAATTACTTTCAGCAATAATTGAGCCGCATCGAAGTCTCGATGTTTCTCAAAAACTTTTCTATACATCTCGTTCTCGCGATAAAAAATTTTCCTCTCCCAACGGCTAGCTCATTCTCGCCCAACATTGATCTGATATTCATTCGCCAAATTTCGCATAAATTAGAAAATATTAATATCATCCGGAAGAATGCGTGGTATAACCGCGATATATCTGATACCTCTGGCAGGAGCGCGCCCGGGATTTAATTGAGTCCGCTGGCTTGAGTGTCTCTCGACTTTTCGCGTCTAATTAATTCCAAGCCAGGCACGAAGAAATGAGGGAGGGGGGACGGGGTGGGTGAATGGAGAAATCGCTTGGGTGCAATCTCCCGACGGAGAAATATATAGAGGAGGGCGCTATGTATACCATATATATGCGCGAGGAGGCGCAGGGAGGCGAGGGCAAGGAGGACAGTCTCGGGCGAGTTGGTCTCTCGGTGTATCGTCAACATTCGAAAAAGGCCAGGTAAACGGGCAGAAAGGTAAAGGAGAAAGAGAGAAAACCGAGCGCCGGGCGCGCGCGAACAAATTAGCTCTCTATCTTAAACAACTTCTTGGAATAGCCGTTACTCTCGTGCGTGCCAAGCAGAAAGAGAGAGAGAGAGAGAGAGAGAGAGAGAGAGAGAGAGAGAGAGAGAGAGAGAGAGAGAGAGAGAGAGAGATGAAGAAAAAGGAAAGATAGAGACTCGCGAAGAGTTTCGGATCCTTTCGAGTTGTGTGTGACGCGCGCCACCGCAGAGCAAAGCCTCCGCTAAAAAGACGAAGAATCGCCGGCGTGGAAGCAGAGAAAAAAAAGAAGTGTACGATAATAAAAAATCGAATAAAAAAAAAAACGAGTCGCGAGAGCTAAGAAAAGTAGAAGAACGAAAAAAAAAAAAAATCCAAGCTGCACACATACACGGCCAAAAAATTTCGAATTTCTCGCGTAAAGTGTAGAAGGACCCGCGATCTATCTGCTTGCAGAGTCTCTTCTCTGCTCGCATATATAAAAGACCGTGTGTGCATCGGCATCGGGTTGAGCGTCTCGAGACGCTTTGCGGAGCTAAAGATGCAACGTTCTATAACGGGGGAGGGAAATGAGAGGATCGTTCGAGGCGTGTTTAACAGCTCGGGATATTTATATGCGAGAGGTTCTTTTCGCGCGATTCTTTCTTTATCGTTCGCAGAGGACTTCTTCGACGAGAAACGAGCATATAGTCCTCATCCTTCTCTTTCTCTCGTCCTTGTCAGTGGTATCCGCGAGTTGGTCCAACCAGAACAACCTCCTCCCGCGATATCTCCTTGATTGCCCGATCTCTAATTAATTCTTTCGCCCTGTACTCCTTGTCGCTTCCATCTCGATTTTTGCCAACGAAACCCAATGGATTTACTGCTCGGACAGATCGAGAGAAAACCTTATATATATCCCTCGTTTTGCCTATAGGATACATTGCGATAAAACAAGTTTTTCCCTGAATGAAATTCAATGAAACGAATAGCTGAAGACAGAAAGAGAAAGAGAGATAGGATTATTTTCCATTAATGAGAGTGACGTTCCCCGTGGAATAGATCGGTAGAACGATCGAACTGGTAGTTTACGTTTGTCCTGTTAATTTTAATCGGTCGCACACAGCCTGGCTTTCACGGGAATTAGAAGGGGTTGGCAAAGGATCGTAAATGCCCGACGAAGCTGCCGCTTGGCTATGTCCACTCTCTCTCTCTCTCTTTCTTTCGCCGCTGCCGTGCTTGATACACCGGGCACGATCGAATGAATCAACAGAGACAATTAATAGCCCGACTGGCCCCTTTGGAAAGCGTCGGTACGACCCCCCGAGAATGTGCGGACAACAAATCTATCTGTCCAGTTGTTGGGGGCATCTCCTCCGCCCACGATTCCTCTCTTTCTCTCCCTTTTTCATCTGTCTCATTCACCCTCCACGCTTTCCATTCTCACTCTCTCTTCTATCTTGTTCCGCACAGACTCTCGACCGTTCGACCATCCGGATCGGAGTACCCGAGTACCCGCTATATACAGATGTATATGTATCTATATAGACTGTTACATGCCATACCACTAAACAGTGAAGAGCATCGCTGGTCGTCCGTGTATATGCGGGGTGGCTGAAAGAAGTACCCCCTATATCCTAACCCTTGACCAGCAGGACCAAACATACACACAGTTCACTCAAGCTCGAACCTCCTACCGATCTCATACACTCGACGATTAGAGGCGACTTCCTTCGAATATATATATATATTTTTTTTCCTTTCTTTCCAACCGTCAACGCATTATCGTCTGCAATCGAACTAATGGCGAGATTCATTGTTCCACATGCTCGACGGTATAATAACTTTTGGCTATAACGTGTAGTGAAATACCCAATCATCGCCAGGAGTATAAATGGAGAGCTATGCAAATAATTTACATGCCCCTAAAAGTAATATTAAAAAGAATGATTTTCGGAATCGTTAAAAGACATGTCTGTATATTGGTAGTTAAAAAGAATGCCGAAAGAATAGTTGAATATAACTTTTTGTAACATGCTGTATACTGCCCGTGAATCCTTCAAAAACCAATAAAGACGTGTAGAGTTACCAACAGTGTCAAGTTGAAGGGGTTAACTACACAAAACTCTTAACTATGCGTTAACCCAGATTCGTGAATTCCAAAGCTTCGGGAAGTGATTAATGGCCAGAGGGGGGTGGCAAAATCTCTGCTCACTTAACAAGAAGCTTGAGGGTTGTTAGCCATGAGGCAGGAGTAATATCAACCCTTCCTGCGTCTCGTTTCATGAAGCTCGGTGGCAAAAGAGAGAAAGAGAAAGAGCCCTCTCTCACTCCGCCAGTTTTCGTCTCTCGCACCCTCCGACAATATTTAAGTCATGTTTTAAGCGTAATTAAATGGCAGAGGGTTCATGCCACGCGGCTTTTCGCTTCATTCCGTCCCATCCCTAGCTTTTTCCCGCTGTACACACAGCGACCGGGAACCCTCCCACGCAAATTATCGCATTTAACCCGCTCTCCCGCGCCTTCTCTCTCAACCCCAAATCTCTCGACTGCTCTCTCTGCTCTCGTCCGCCGCGGTAATAATGTACTTTTCATTAGCCACGGTAGATTCTGCCTGCCTTTCGCAAAACGCAAGCTCTCCCTCATCGCGAGATCCCCTTTTCCTCCGTGCCATCGAAGAATATTTAACCCCGCGAATATTCATCACTCTCGTCTCAACCCTTCCGTCTCTCGTGTCCAACGCGCACTTTCTCTCTGTGCCATTCTTCGCTCGCGCTTCTTCCTTGTGTTTTCCCTCGTTTTCCTAGCTCAACAGGTCTTAAATTGCTACCGTCAAATTTATCACCAAACGCCCCGATAAAAGATCTTTTTTTTTGGCCGTTGAGATGAGAATCAAAAAGAGGCCCAATAAACAATCGATTGAATGTATCCCGGACGTGCGGATAAAAAGATCGAATAAGGTTATTCGGAAGAACCAAACTTTTTCAAGCTGTGCGCCGCGAAACTATAACTGCATGTGCATTGAAAAAAAAATGGAGTGGCTGATGGGTAAATCCTAGAAGAATTCGATGAAACTTTCGATAAAAGTTAGCAAATGAATTATCGCAATGATTTAATTTAAAAATAAAGTCGATTTTCATATTCACGTAATGTATTTTCGGATCTGCATTTTTACACCCAATCGATCAGAGGATCAAAAAAGAAGAGTGAAATTTTGATTCAAGCTCCAGTTCCAAATAATTAAAATCCTACAATTGCAGTATTTACCAGCTATTGTGTCATCTTGATGAGCGAAGATAAATTAATTACTTTATCTTCAAACTACTTTATCTACAGACAGACAGACACACACACACACACACACACACACACACACACACACACATATATCTACTGCCTCTTCGTGGAGATAATTCGAGGGTTTGTTTTTGATAAATTGAGACGGCCTTTGGGCATGTAAAGAGAGAGAAAGAGAGAGGGAGGGAGGGATACCTCTTCCCTTACACGTTTCGTGGGACTGCTGTCAGTGCGGGGCTCTAAAAGCCTGGAATAACCCTTGCTTTGCATCTCACCTGTTGCTCGGTCGTCCGCCCTCTTGACACCTCCTCCTTTTTCGCGGGACCCCAACCACCATCAGGCTCTCTCCTACATATTTATATGTATATATATGTATACATGTATATATCACTTTACAACTCTGTCTCTCCCTGGCTAATTAAAGAGTCAGACAGTGGCTGGTTCGCGGGTGTTTAATACTGCTCCTCCACCCACCGTATCTTCACCATCATTCGCTTTATATATACACATCATAGTGATGTTATACATATATATATATATATATACATGTATCTGGAGAGAAAGAAAGAGAGAGTCCCGTTGGTAGATTCAGCTTCGCGCGCACCCTTCTCGGTCTTCCGGGGCTCTCGGCGACCGGCGAGTGTTTCTCTCTTGGTTTTACAAGCCCGGAATTAATTAGCGGCTGTTAACTAACGGTTCGCAAGATCCCTACGCGTATTTTGCCCCAGGACTCTCTCTCTCTCTCTCTCTCTCTCTCTCTCTCTCTCTTTCTCTTAGCGACTCATTTAGGGGGTGTTTATTTTAATTTTACTCGTCGTTCCTCGGGCCTCGTCGAGGAGTTATAGAAGAAAACGAGATGGTGTCCCGCGAAAGAACCACCCTTTACTCTTCGTTTTTCTCGTCGGATCCTGCATCAACGCCTCACCCCATAACCATCCCTCTTCATACCGCGCTTCTTTACCTCGAGGACTCTTTCGACTTTTTTATTACTTAATTAACTCATTCTCTTCTCTCTTGCTCTTGTTCCGTCTTATTTTTCATTTAACGAACACGGTGAAAAGCCGTAATGTCACAATTGTCCCGTTACAGAGACCTTTCTCTCTGTATATTTTGCGGAAAAGGAGAGAAAGAGCCTTCGCAGTATATTCGTTATGAACCTCCGGGCTCCGCGGTAAACGACCCTTCGCCTTTTACCCCCGACCTGTGCAATTAATTCGTTGGAGATCTTGTGTACACAAGAGAAAAGTTTTTTTTTCGACGAATATTGATCACTCCGTGTACTAATGCCACTGGGGTTGAAAAAACACGTTTTCGGAAATTTTTAATGGAATTTTCATAGTTTTGAAGAAAGTACAGAGAAGAAATTTTTAGTGTTGTGATAATCAATTACACCGTAAAATATGCGTATTACAGAATTAATTGATTTTTGAAATTAAGCACTTATTTCCGTGAGAATAGACCAAAATGCTAGTGGTTGAAATTTGTACGATCTTCTCTAAGCTATTATGCATAATGTGTATAATCGCATATGCTGGAGCTTGGACTTTTAAGTAAAACCATGCATAAACGAACACGATATCAACCTTCACTCTTCTTTGCGAACGAGACTTCTCTCTCTCTCTCTCTCTCTCTCTCTCTCTCTCTCTCTCTCTCTCTCTCTCTCTCTCTCTCTCTCTCTCACTCACTCTTCTGCTCTCGCTGCGAAATTCCTTGGCAATTATTTGCTCGTTATTTACCTCTTTTAAGCTCACAGAGACGAGAGGCCAAGTTACTCAGGCAAGTAAGTCTATCTCTCTCCCTCTCTCGCTATACACGTCTAATTATCGCCGTGCAAAATAATCGCCGTGTGCCGCCGCCGCCGCCACCCCCCCTGTTATTAAGCCTGAACAGCGCTCTCGGACCAAAAAGGCGAATCAGTGGAGAGAGTCGAAGATGAAGAGGCAGGGAAAGAAAAGAGAGAGAGAGAGAGAGAGAGAGAGAGAGAGAGAGAGAGAGAGAGAGAGAGAGAGAGAGAGAGAGAGAGAGAGAGAGAGAAACATATACATATATATATGTGTATAATACACGAAAGAGAATCGTTTCTCGCGAAAACGCTCAGGGGCTCTCGCATTTCTGCACGTGATCCTTTCTCACCCCGGACTTTTACGTCGTTTCGATACTTTTCAGGGCACAAAAAATACTGCCGCATATGTGCCATAGGGGTTTTGTGCACGAAAAATTCACGACGAACAATCAAAACATATTTGGTAGCAATTATCGTAAATACTAAAATTATTTCGGCGGCAGTTAATATTTTTATATATTTTTACGTGAACAAAAAAATTTTGTATTTTCACTCGTTCAATTATAAGCTGGATTATAAATGGCGATAAGAATGATAATAGGGCTGCTATATAAGACGGGAAGATCTCTCTTCGGGATAAACGAGAGCTGGGTAATTAATTCGCGACTGTGAAATAAGAATTAAGAGGATCAAAAAGAAATGAAAATATATGTCAAACGTCGTCTCAGTTCTTTTCTGTGACAACGAGGGGTTGCCGAAGATCATTGAAAAATTTTCGTGTTTCTTGTTTTGTTTCGTGTCAAATTTGTTTTAATTCTTGGATCATAAGACGTAAGATTCGTAATGATCATCACGAGCAATTAGCCAGGACTTCTGGATTCTCGAGACTCTTCCAGTATTTTCTTTCTTACTTCATTCGCCCACAGCTGGGGGTATCGAAACAAGGTATACAATTCAATTACGCGCGAAAAACTTTTGCTCCATTTATTTCAATCTTTAACCAGTAACGAGAATAAGAGTAAGAAAGAGAGAGAGAGAGATCGAAACAAAGAAAAAACAATAGGAAGCTGCGAGGAAAGAATCACGAAGATCCGTGAAATGACGATGAAGGTAGAAAAGGAGAGGAGCCTCATCGTGAGCGAAGAGTTTGCTAAAGGATTTTTCACAAGAGAGGGTGAATCCTCATCTCTCTCTCTCTCTCTCTCTCTCTCTCTCTCTCTTTCTCGTTTCTCTCCCTTCATCCCGCGTTCGTCAGATAACATTTACCAGCAATTAATACCATTCTCATAGTATATGTACACATACATAAGCGTTCACGGACAGAGGAAGAATAAACGCGAAGCACAAAGAAAAATCATTCGGAATTCCTTTCGAGACTACGGTCCAGACGTTAAGAGGATCATAATAAGGAACGAAAAAAAAATAAACGGGCAGAAGAGAAAGACGCAGGAGAGAGAGGGCGAGGGATAAAAGAGGGTGGGGGGTCGAAGGTGAATGAAAAAGAATAAAGAATGAGAGAAGGAAAATGAGAGGGCTTTTGTCTAGAGCGACGTTTTCGTCTTAAGAATTTCCTTCATCCGAAGGACCTCTTGCTCCTTGTTACCTCTTCACCCTCTTCTCTCGCTCTTTCTCCCTCTACCGCATCGCGAGTGAGCGTCTTTGATAATTATCCTTATACCAGCAGCCTCCTTAATCTTTCTACTCCTGTCTCTCTCTCTCTCTCTCTCTCTCTCTGACTCTTTCCGCGATGAAGAATAATAAAAAATAAGACGAAGAAGAAGAGGAGGAGGAGGAGGAGGAGGAGAAGAAGGAAGAGGAGTCACGGCTCTTGTATGAATGCTCAGGCAAAAATAATATTTTATATACAACAATGGGGTGTGTACCGCGGGCGAGACGTAGCCGCAGCGCCCCCGCGCTCCTCTTTTTCGCGATTGTTATCACGCCTCGACGACTCTAGACCTCTCTCGCCCTTTGCCTTCTTACAATGAGAGCGTTATAGAAATCTCTCTCACTCACTCGCGCTGCATATTCTTATCGCCAACTTCTCCTTTTTCTTTTTTGTCGTCTTCTTCTTCGTTATACTTGTGTCTCTCGTCGCGTTACCGGTTAAATAAAGGGGGGGGGGGGGGGAGAAGCCGCGGATTTATTTCGAACTGAAAACTTTCCCACCCGAAGATTTTACGACGTGGAAAAAATGAGTGGCTGGTATGTACGTGAGAGCCGGGAGAGTTCACCAAGAATATACCTTGTATATTCATGTATATATATATATATATATATATATATATATATATATATATGTATATACATAATGTATATTTATCATCGTGTACAAGCGATGAGCAGAGTGGTACTCGCCTCAGCCATCAAAACCGGTGTCCAATCACTTGACGACCACGAAACCAGCCGCGCAGTCCGTTTAAATCACCAGAGTCATTTCTTAAATATTACCCCGGTGTATAATACATGACAACGTCGATGACGAGAGCGAGAACGAGCTTTAAAGGCAGCGAGAGAGAGAGAGAGAGAGAGAGAAAAAAAGAGGGATATGTATGTATATAGACGCACACTTAATTGGACTCTGGAATTTTCAAGTGCGTCCGTGAAGACACTTCACGCGCCCCCGAGCGCACATTATATCAATCCCCAAGACGTTAATGCGCCAAGGACACGTGTAATGCAAAATCGGTTATGTGTACACGGGGCATTCACAGCGCTATATCAACCAACTTTCAATTCGGACCGATCTCGAATTTCACTGCAAAGCCCTGAAAGCCACTTGCAATTTCTCAAGATTAACTTTCCAATGAAAATCGATGTAAGCATTCGTGAATAAATTGTTCACATAAACTTCAGTGGCGTTGCAAAAGAAAATTGAATTTAGGGCACTGCGTTCCCTTGAACATCAACGTCCGGTGCGCGGAATCTTCAATAATTTTTTGCTAATTTCCTAAAACGAGTACACACATTGATCGAATCAGGGTTGAATATAAGTAGATAAAAATTTAATAAATAGGACATATGAATTTTTTTTAAATACGAAAGTGTTGAAAAAAGTTTGCGATCCAAAGAATCGTCAGGATGCAGATCTAACGAAGGTTTTTTTGTTTTTTTTTTTTTTTTTTTTCGAGATTTCAACCTCTTTAGTTTGAATGGCCAGAGGCCAAAAATTCGTGCTGTACATATAATAAAACGTGTGGTAATGCCTCTTATTTCTTGCACGGTTGTCGTTGTCCCTGGTTCATCACACGAAATATGCGTGTGCGCGAGCAAAAACGTCATCCAATCACCCGTGACACTTTATCATTCGAATCTCGAGAGTCATTCCAATCAACGCGGGGATAGAGGAGCTCAACACTTGATTAGACTTCCATTAAAGGAAGGAGAGTCAACCTCGTTGATTCAAACGGCTCGGAGCGAACGATCTCTACCGTGTCCTCATTCCATTATACACTTATATATATATATATTTATATGCATATTTTAAGAAAAAAAAATTCATTGTCCGGTGATGCTTTCAGCACTTTACCTTTTCTTTCTCGACCACCCCTGATTTTCATTCATCACGAAATATTCATTATTATTCGCGCGGATTTTCTTATATCGGTTGTGTATATACAAGCAGGTATTTATTGCAGCTCGGGAGACCTCGAAAACTTACAGAACGATAAAAGAAAAGCTTTTCTCAATTTTTTGCCTTCTTCGTACTGACTTTTTGAATTTTTCAGTTATCTATCAGTGAGACAGAACGTATTCAAAGACGAGAAAAAAAAAAATTGCATGCATTTTTTACCAATTCTTTTTTAGCTAATTGGAATTTGATATTGATACACTATCATTAATATCCAAAGCGATAAAGCCATAGAAGACAATATTTGTCATTCCATCCAGAACTGACGTTCATTTCCCAACTATCAAAATATTCACATTGCGATAGCAATCACTTGAAAAAAAATGACACTGTAAAGGACAATTTATCGTTGCAACATTCATTTAACAAGGTATTTTTTTAATCAAATATATTAATCAATTAATCACGTATATTATCATCATTTGTTTTTCTCAATCTAAAAATCTCATTTTGTAACGCGATATTTCATGCCAGGGAGATACCGAATCCTTCGGTTCATACAGCAATGAGTATATATATATATATATACCTACAAAGATTGGATATTCTTGAGTCTCACCCGCGCCTGCCTGAGATCTCAAGGGCAGAGCCACTTTTAATTCTTCGAACGACTTCCTCTAATCACTCACTGGCATTATCGTATGTCCGAATCTGCTTCGTCATTCCGATCTATGGTACGTGTGCCCGTATACATATATTAATGCGCATACGCACACCATATGGGATATATAAATATGAATACATACACGAAATACGGACAGACAGTCGGACGAGCTCGTTTATCGAGAGTCCCGATCGTAGAATCTTAGGGTCATCCTGGATGCTCGTCAGCTCTCCTCCCCCGACAGAGATGAGAGGGGGCAGAGGAAAGATTTTTTTTACCTGTTGAATACATGCAGGGGCGTTTATTAATTTACATCGTTGGTGAGGAAGGGCTTTGGTGGCCGCGCAAGTGTAGCTGCGAAACGATAAAAAAGGTGTGCTAACTGAAAAAAAAAACTTTTTTGGTCCCTTTCGAGCTAACGTATCACCTGTGTGAACCATGTATGCACAAAAAAATGTATATATGTGCACAAAAATGACTATAATGTGAGAACCTCTTTTCCGTGTGGGGGTCAGGGTATCGTGAGGTAGAGCGAGAGCAAAGAATGAGAGGAATAAAGCCGCGATAGCGAGTAGAGAAAGAGGTGGAAGAGGAGAAGGAGAAGGAGGAGGAGGACGACGTAGAGAAAAGGAAAGATCGCCACTCATACTTGCTGCTCTCTCTCTCTCCCGTGGTGTGCTGTACTGGCTCGCAGTTGGTTTAAGCGCAATTAATCTTCGTTAAGTGAGCGAGCATGCGATAGCTAACGCAGTGTGTTCTGCTCTCCCCCCCCCCCCCCCCCCATTATCACATATATATAGTTATAAGCACACGGTTATACCGCCAACGCTACAGCTCTTTTAGCCTCCTCCTCCTCCTCCACCGCACCTTCTCGCATTCGTCCTCATCGTTGACGTACCTCGAGAGATGTGTGGACGCTCTCGTATCGCGTATTAACATAGATATATATCGATAACTATAGCGAAAAAAGGGCGCAACCGACTTTGTTCAGTCGCGCTAGTTACAGCTTTTTGTTTCCTAGAAATCGATATGAGACGTAGCGAGAGTCTGAGATAACTCGTTCAATATACGTTGATTCGTCGACACACTTATGCAAAGCGTTATATTAGATTATTAGTGTATCTATATATGGCAATGGCGAATAGAAGTTTCGAACAATTGCTGTGAAATTTTTCCAAACTATACGAACGCTAATTTACCATACAATTGGCAATGGATCTTTTAATTTTATAATTAATCCGTCATGGAACTAATTAATTTATTAATTACTTCATCAATAATTATTCACATTATCGTCTAAAATAAAAATGTTTTTCCTAAAGAATATTAAAGTTTCAATTTCCAACGTTCAGGGGTTTATACGCAGTCAGGAGGCCGAAAAAAAGCGATTTTTAAGGATTTTTTTATGAAGACACATTTCAATTTATTAATATAAAAATTTGTTTGCGTATTGGGGTAACGTAGAACTTCATTCTGATATTTTTTATTGCTAAAAATAATGATTTTTAAAGCTGCTGTAGCCGATCTCCGGGAGCACCTTTAAAAAAAGGCGTCTAAATGAAAAAAAAAACAAAAAAGATTTAGTTAATATAAGGTATTATCTGGTCTTTAATCGAAGGATTAAGCAAAATATTAATTTTTAACATAACGGCGGCTTCTCAAAACAAAAAATTCGATTTTCTATACAAATTTTTGCCTCAATTTGTTTATAAAATGGAAAATATTTATCGGCGAGAAAAAACCTTCGATCGAGGACTGAAAAATATATTCATAAAGCTTGTGTAAAAATTTGAGACTTATCGGTTTAGCCGTTTCCGAGAAATCTTCCTTACTGACTTTGATAAAACATAGTTTTGAGAAAAACGCGTTAAAAATTTCATAAGCACCCTAGACATAGTAAAACTGCAAATTGCAAATGTGCGCGTAACTTCAAGAATATTTGTCGAATCGACATGAAATTTTCTGTGCATATACTTATATATATATATATATATATATATTAGAAAAGTGAATTTAAAAAAAAATCGTTTTTTGAAAAATCCTAACTGCGTATAATCCCTTAAGATTTTTTTCTGATCAATATATCGATCAATCACAGCAATCGAATTGAGGTACAATGAAATAGCTATAATTAACCGCGCGTTTTTTTTTTAATCAATGATTCGGTAGCAACGTCATGAATTTATCAGAAAAAAATTATAAATTTATTTTTAATTAATAAATATTAATTAACTAATTATAGTGATTATTCGTAGTCTAAATTTTCGCGATTCCGACCTTTTTCTCGTTGAAAAATAGATTAGAAGTCTCAATCAGATGTATTATGGAAACGAGTCAGCCGAGCGTTTCTTCCCTGCAAAAGTGCATTTCGTGCCCTGCGAGATGCACCGTGCGTGGCATACCAATATACATGATAAAGTGCACCGCGAGTGCGAGCGAGAATTCGCTGGTGCGCAGGGACCGAAGAAGCAACGAGCTCGCGCTGATGTGAGCTATAGAGTGAGAATGAGCCTTTAGTGAGCCTTTTGCTGATTAAATCTGAGTAATTAAGGGAGTTAACCTCGACTTAACTTGACTTAACGCAGTCACGCCCGCTTGCCCACCCCTCTTTTTATTTACACCGTTTACCACGCGCGCGCGCTCTCTTTATCGCGTATACGCATACGCACACATCCATTATAATTTACAGAGTACATATATTTTACATACACACACACATACCCATACCCCTAACATTGTTTCTTATGAAATGCACCGCGGCTTCGATGCTTCCTCATCATTTTTTTTTTTTTCTCTTTCGTTCATTTCCCTCTTCCTTCCCGTATTCGCTCGAGCTGTTTCAACGTTTCTTTTCTTTCTACTTCCTCTTTTTCACCTCTCTCTCTCTCTCTCTCTCTCTCTCTTTCTCTCTATTCCCTCATTCTCTCGCTTCTTCTCGCATCGTGGTCAGAGGCAACTGGCGCTCATAACTCAAAATTTTTCTCGCTATAATTCTGGGCCTCTTGGACCCCGAGAAAGATGGCGTGTGCGAAGAGATTGCGATTATATGCGTGCGTAACGTTATACACATATGCGCTTGAATCCCGGCATATCGCTTACTCTCCGTTGTAACGTTACTCGTTCAGTCCTCTCCTTCGAACTCTTCCCTCCATTGCAGCCCTCGCAAGCGCGTCGCATCCTCTCGTCCTCGTCTATGCTTAATTACGAGCGCAATTTGTTATGTAAATGAAACGGCGTGATGAAAAGTATCTCCATACGAAGCTCGTTTGCGCGTGTCTCTCGAACGGTCATATGCGCGTATAAATATATATATATACATTATATATATACCCATATACATCTCGAGCCGAGAAGTCCGAGAAGTATGGATGAACAACGAGCGAGGAGAGAGAGAGAGAGAGAGAGAGAGTCAAGGTGCCGGAGGGCCAGACGCGTAATTAGCTCGGCCCACACTTTCAGTGTGCATGCCTTCATCAACGTAAAAAAATACCTCGATGTTTAAGATTATATACATATACGTGTGAGAATGTGCCAATGGATGTACACATATGAGCGAGACGGTCTTGGTTATAACGTAGCGTGTATGGGTTCCCATAGCTGAGAGAGGTCTGAATTGTAATATAAAATCAGTAGGCGGAGGTGTACGAGCGCGTGTGTGTGCGCACGGCTATGGGAAAGTTGAATGCAGCTCTCGCTTGCTTCCGCGTTCGTATGCAAATTCTCGTTAGTGTATACAAGAGAGATCGGGGTAATGGACGTTGAAAAAGCAATTAAAAAGGAATTTTCTTCGTACGATAAACTGCTTAATTATTTATTTCCAGACTGAATCAATGATTTTCAAACTTATTGATCTTCAAACTATTGAAAAAAAAAAAAAAATTCAATACATCATACAGATTATTTTTACGTGTGACATTTTTCCAAACGGCCATACAAGTAATCTTTTATACATTAAAGTCATACTTTGTCGCAAATCATTGTCGCAAAAAAAAAAAAAAATTTTAATTTCAACAAAATTCAACTCCCTTGCCAATTTTCTTCAGGAAAAACGAAGCTTCCTATAAGAGATAGCAAACTCGTGTAAAAATTCCCTCCCCTCCTCTCTGGGGTATAAAGGAACGTGGAATAGAAACAGAATTCGTTGTGCACACGGGTTAGCTCGTCGTACAGTGTTGCAGAAACGACGAGATGCCTGAGTTACTCTTGGATTTGCGAGCATACATACATTGCCTTGTATATTTAAACATCTGTACGAAACATGGTGGAAGAGAAAGAGATAGAGAGAGAGAGAGAGAGAGAGAGAAGAAAATGCATAGATAAAGCTCATAGGAGCACGCACACATAGTAATGCACGGGAGTCCTCCAAAGCCTCGTCTAATTAGCTCGGCTGTTCTATTCGCGTATCGCGTGACGTCACGTGAGCTCGTTTGCCTGACTCTGGCCGCGGGCCAGCTTTTCCGCCGAACTATAAACCATATTCGCACCCACGCAACATAATTAGCCGCAGCGCGAGCAGCAGCAGCGTAAGCCGCTATAACCCGCGAACATTTGCAGCAAAACTCGAGGGGAACCCCGGAGAGCCCGGGAATTATAAAATATAGCGTATGCATGATTTTCTTCATGATATCCATATAATGTATATGTACCGTGTGCACGATACGTTGAACGTTTGTCGGGTTACAATAACGCGCTGTAGAAAATTATCAGCTGTCTGATATCTATTGTTACATTGTAGTATGAGATTAAATTTTAACGCTCCAGACTGATGAAACGAGAACATGACTTGATTCGTGAAAACACGCGAGCATTTATATACGGGTAAAAATTGAGTCCTCGCGAGGAATATTAAATGTTTTTTGCTGGCGCATATTCGGTATGAAATATTAATGCGAAATGGTTTTAATTAATGAGTTGAGAAAAGCGTAGATCACGGAAGGGGGTGGGGATCGTAGCGAGACACATTTTGTGAAAATGCGGAGGAAAGAAGAAGAAGGAAACGAATTTCTATCCCGTCCCCGTCGCGGTCCTCTTCATCCCCTTTTCAACCCTCCCGAAGTAAGAAATCAAACCAGGCGTGATATAGTCAGATAATCGTAGCGATTCTTACATATCTATGCATATATATATATACACGAAGATGGAGAAAGACAGAGAGAAAGGGAAAAGTGTGTGCAAAAAGAAGCGCAGTTGAAACGTCTCTTTCGCTTTCGGTATATATGGCAAGGCGGTGATGGCCGTCGTCGTGAAACAGCCGGAACGTGAGGAAATTCTGCGGGGAAACAATCCTCTTGCAACGCATCTGGCTCTCCGACTTCCACCCTCTCGTTTCTCTCCTCGCTGTCTATTTCTATCCGTACCTCTCGCTCTTTCGCTCTCTGAAGTTTCGATCAATAGGAAAAAAAAAAAAAAAAAATATGTCGGCATAATAAAACAAAAATCTCGGCTGTCTGCGATGTGCGTGAAAAAACAAACCACTCCCTTTGTCGCGTCGGCATAGTTTGTATAATCTCCGCATTCGCTGAAATTTCGTACGATGTGATTCATATATTAGCCGTTCGCTCAAAGAATGACCTAAGTCAATTTAGGTCATTTTTCGGATTTAGTTATCAGTGCGTAGGTCCTAAAAGTATGTTTAAGTTTTGTTCAGCCATGCATTGTTGACCTTTTTGTGATCGGTTGAAACTACGCGCGCCTACATTTGCTCGCAATACAAATGCCGAATATTTCAATCGCTTTTTCTCAAAACGACCAAATTTGACTTCGGTCATTCTTTGAGCGAACGGCTCATATGCAAATCAACACCGTGCGTAAAAATTATCCTCGTTTCAATAGACTTCGTATCCGCAAACTCGTGTGTGAAGTGACTGGAAATACAGACGCTTCGGTTGAAAGAGTCTTTGAAAAATGTATTAAGAAAAAATTGAATATAGGAAAAAACGGTTACATTCCCTTTTTTTTTTTGGCATTTTTGGCTTTTTTAAGAAAAAGCTCAATCGCGAAAAAAGCGAGAAACTCCGAGCTTCGAAATTTACATCGAAGTGAAACGCTTGGAATTCTGTTTTTCAGTGCGGAGAGGTAAATTTTTTTTATATTTCAAAATCAATCACATCATCAATTGAACGTCAAACCAGTAAATTCACTTTGAATTCATTGTTGAAATAAAGTAGAAAAAAAGACGTGAATTTTAGGATTTTTTTCGGTAAGCATATCCGTCTCGCGGGGCAACGACGACGAGGGAAATGTCGCGAGAGCGAAAGAAAAGGTGTAGGGGCTGCGGAGCAAAAACGGATAGAAAGAGATAGGGAGAGAGAGAGAGAGAGAAAAAAAAATTTGAAGCATACAGGCACCCCTCTTAGAGTTCTAAGGGTTAGTCTTGAAGAAGACTCGGTGGGTGGCTGCGCGAGATGGACGAAAGTGAGTATTGATTCAGATTCAGCTAGTTAGCTATGCTCGCGAAGCTTTCACATCTCGTACTGTCTCTTTCTTTACAACCATCCATTCCCATCTTGGGGAAACTCTTCGCGGGTTCTCCCGCGCGATACGCGTTTTCCATTACCTCGAAGCTTTTTACCCTCCTCGAGCTCGCTATATATACGGATGACAAGTCCAATGTAAAATTTCTCTTCGATAAAACGATCGAAAAAAATAGTACAAAGACATTATACTATTCTTTTTAAATAAAATTACGCGTGAATTTTGTACTCTTTAGAAAACGTTCGCCTTCGGAAAAATAGCAAAATCATGATTGCATCAAAACTCCACCTGCTCAAATTTTCTTCATTCAAGAATTCACGATTGTACAAAATATGTATACGCAAAAAAGAAAAAAATTACACTTGCGACCCTACCATCGAGAGACCCTCTCGACGACTGAAACTTTCGCGTCTCTCTTCTCCGTCTTCTCGTGTGCTTTCGCAGCTGAGCTTTCGCCCACGAACTTGCCGTATATATATAATCTTGCGCTCGCCCGTTTTCTCGTATACGCGTCTCCATCTCGCGGATTTTTCTTCAACCAACGTTCGCGAGGGCGACGCGCGTATTGCCGCTAATAACCAAGACGCTTTATCTTTTCGCTTTCGCAGCGAGAGCTTTTCGTTCGCCGCGACTTTCGAATCTCTCACGCGTATATAGGAGCATCAGCTCGTATCGTAGATCGCTGATCGAGAAGCCATATACCCTCGAATGAATCTCTAATCTTTTGGCTTCTCGCTCTCTCCTGAGATTGCTTCAAAAAATCATTCGTCTCCGTAACACACTCGCTGTATATATATATATATAGGTAAACGACTCGGGAACGAAGCGACGTCGCGACGCCCCCGCACGATCTTTATTGAAATATTTATGATTCCACCGTGATACGTGTATACATACATATGTATATTATACATTGCAAGAAGCTTACGAAGATGAACAGGAAAGCAGGAACGACGAATTTTTATCGATCTGTTTTTGTCGTCGAGATGACAGAAATAAATGGATATATAAGGTAAATGTACCAGTGGCCGCACACCTATGAGGGACCGTTCAGATTGCTATACAAATTTATGACGTAAAGTCTCATGCGTTCTATCAATGACACCAAACACCTTGAAGGTTATGATTTCGAGTTTCTAATACACGTGCAATATTCATTAAAATATTGCGTAATTTATTACTTATACCGTGAGAAAGGTGGAAAGCTGAAATGTACCACAGTGTCCGCACAGCGCTTATTCGCTATGTCCCAGTGTTCGGACACGAGAAGACCCAGTAGTGGCCGCATAATACGATATTCGAACACTAAAAGCCCCCGAGTTAATGAGCATCGATTCTCAAATCTCGATAGAATTAGCTTTTGGAACTCAATAGTGCATCGCGATAAAATGGATACCGATTAATTCACAATACAAAATTTCCGTTTTGTCAGGAGAGTCAAGGATTAAATTTTGACACCATGTCACCGGCCCGGCATGCCATGTAAAGTAACGACACCGATCGCGAAACAGCTGAATGTCGTACTGTGCGGCTGCTGGGCTTATCGAACTATAACTTGCATCTCTACCAGTCTCCGAACGGTGTCTTGACAGAGATGCAGCTTATGATTTGCTTGTCCCAATAATAGAACACGAAGATTACACGGTTCAATTGAGTTTTACGGAAAGTTTAACTGCTGCATGGAAAATCATACTTTTTTTCTGAACAAAATGAGCTATGATTTATCTCGAATACACGTATACAATCTAAACGATGAGCGTTAAAAATCTTTCATTATTCCGTAGCATATTCGATAAGAAATCCGTTGATACGGCCTCCGTAACATGCGGGCCGGATTAAACCGATGAAAATAATTCATATTCCGCGTAAGACGCTAGTCGATTTTTTTTCTTATACGCTAGCGAAGTATTGTCAATCATCTGACAATTATTAGAATTTCAATATTAATCACGAAATGCTTAATAAATTCAATTGTTTGCTAGTCAATTTTTTTCTTATACGTTAGTGAAGTATTGCCGATCACCTTGCAATTATTAGAATTTCAATATTAATCATATGAAATGCTTAATAAATGCAATTGTTTGTGGTGATGTGCGGCGACTGGGACGTGTGCAGCCACTGGTACATTTATCTTACGGTCGTTGCTCTCGTACTAAAAATAATGATAATATTTAAAAAAAAAAACGAAACATAAAAAGTTTTCACATTGCTTTCTCATTATTTTATCTCGCTCGAAAATCTTTCAATTTTTGCTTCTCCATAGAGGAAGTTTCGTGATAATGAGATAAATAATAATGAGGAAGCAATGGGCAAATTTTTAATTAGCATGCTTTTTTTTCATTGTCATCAAGACTATATTAGGGTAAAACACGCTGCGGCTTGATAGAAAGTTAGATACAGGCGCGGACACAGATTTTATCGCGCGCACAGACATACACACGGACATTTTTTCTAAATGTGAATGTAATGAAATGGTCGGGGAATCATCGAGCAGGCTGTCGCTCGCTAAATTTTCTACCAGAGAATTACATATTCATACATGGAATGTTAGCGAACCCAACCTCACTCTATACGCCTTGAAATATTGTAAGTTGTGCCCTCTGCGACTTGCTAAATATATCGATATATACATCGTAATGCCGAGCTTCTTCATTTCGTTACTTGCAAAATCGATCTCTCGGTTCAAAGGAGCCGTACGGAGGTAAAACGAAGGACAAGAGAAAAAGTAACGCGAAAAAGAGAAATCGTACTCGTGCGGAAGGGCGCACGGGGTGTATCATCAAGAGAGCGTGAAATAAATACGTACAGTACGAGAATAATGCTCAAAAAAAAAAAATAAGAAGAAGAAGAAGAAGAAGAAACGTGGCATGTGGCTTTCTTTGTTGCACCTGCCGCGTTCACTTTTTCGATGAAAGACCACGCGTATACATGGGTCCCGCGAGGGTGGAGATATAATTTTCTGCGTTTTCACGATTGTCAGAAATCATTACACGTTCGAACGACGGTATTACGTGAAAACAGGCTGCGTGAATGAAGAAAAATTATACGTAGGACCATAGCTGCGTATATACAATATACGTTGGTGCTTCTCGAGAGAAGCACAGCGAGACGAAGATCGACGCCCCCATTTGTCGGTTCACGGGGTTGCGCACGATAGAGGAGAACCAGAGAAAGAGAGAGAGCACCTTAATTTGACGCTTTCCGTTTTCCGGTGGTCGCGAAGCGGTGGTTTCCCCCCCCCCCCCCCCCCAGTAAATTTTTGTACAAACTCGCGTCCCGCTGTCTTTCACGATTTAACGTTTCTCTCGGTTGGAAACGGCCCGTGTACATACATATATATACGTAACGTCCGGTCTCTTCTCGACTGCATATTGCCCGTCTTCTGCAATTCGAGGGCACTCCTCGAGACTTTTGGAAATAACATGGTTTTGGGGAAAAGTCACATAAAACCACGTCCGTGAAGACGATGAGAAGTGGAAGGACTGGGAGAGAAGGTGTTATTAAAAATTAGGACTTTTGGGGCGAGAGACCAAATCGAGAAATTGGGGAATGGGAAAATATACGTATATATATATATATATATATATATATATATATAGAAAAAAAGGGGAGTCTAAAATGGTGAAGAAATGATTCAAAACTCGGTTGAGGACTCGATGTATCGCAGATTATAACGCTTTTCGGACTGTGCAAGTCACCGGACCTGAGTGACTTGACCAACAGCTTTGAGAGACCAGCAAAATAGTTTCGTCTCTCGTGTATCTGTCTATATATATATATGAGGCATTCCAGGCTAAATCGATAGGTCCGTGACCCTCACCCTTTTGAATTTGGTCTACAAAATACTTAACGTTGATGATACGAACGTAAAGTTTTTTTTTTCGTACACGTTTTGAGCTCACGGAAATTTAATTATGATTTATTATTCATCGAAGAATCAATTCGATTTTTAGTTTAAATCCTGAAGTCATATTTTCCAAACGAAACAAAAATAAAAGGGAAGTCTGATTCATTCAGGGATAGTGCTCAAAACTTTTCATTTTTGATACGGAATTTTCGGGAATTTTCTTTGGATCAAAGCTGGCTAACATAACTTATTACTGGCTAAAGAAAATCTTCAACTAAAAATCAACCTACAAACACCAATCTACCTTCTAGCGGTTTTAATGGATATGAAAAAAATTGTGAATCGAATTCCAGAGAGATGAGGGTCGTGGACCTATCGATTTGGTATGAAATGTCCCATGCATGTATACGAATGGCCTCACTCGACCTTGTCTGAATCTTTATGAAGGTTTTCGTTAGGGTGGCTCTCGTAATTAAAAAATTACAGGGGCGGCTTGTTGTATATCCTCGGGTTCGTTATGAGGACCCACAAGCGTAGGATGGGCCCTTCGGCCATCAACAAATATTACAGGAAATGAAGAACGGGATTCTCTTTCTCTCTCTCCTTCTCTCTAAGCTTTTCCGTTTCCCATTCATGGCGCCAGAAAATTAGGCGCGATGAGAGGCACCGTCTAAATTTTTTTCTCTCGTTCGTTATCGAAAGCCTGATGCATCTTAAAATTGAAGAGATTCATTTTTTTATGATAAATGGATGTTAATTAAAACGTCGCATTCACGCTCGCGTAATATCCGAATAAGCTAATATTGGACAATCGAACTTTTCAAATTACGTCTTGTTACTACGCAACTAAAAGTTGAGGCAGTCCATCGTGGATCGTTGAAAAGCATTATCGTACTCACAAATATACGCGATTTTCCAACAAGGTAAAATTGAATTGTATGCAATATTCTTTTTCCCCTGAAAGTTGCGAGATATAAATTGTCGGAGGTAACACGGCGGAGGGTCACTAAACAAAGTGTTCGCAATGAATGGTATGACAAACTTGCCGTATCGATTTTGCACCTCGTCGAACGGGGAACCGAAGGGTTGCAAACGAAGGGTTAAAGCTAAAAAAAAAGTTGTAACGATCGGTTTGAGGGCACCGCGAAATGATCGGGGAATAAAGAAAAAAAAGTGAGTCTTTCCTCCCTGTGACGAATATTTCGTGACGGAAATTTATACTATTGAGTATTACGAGTACTATAACTGCACTACATTTGTACATCGATGTTGCACCGGCGATGCATCGTACCGAGAATAAAAAAAAAAAGAAAAGGGGGAAAATGTCGTCGACGAGGATCGTGGTAATTCTGTGCTTGGCGTGCAAAGGGGCAGAATCTTTTTCTCTCATATATGCTCTCTCGCACCCTCTCTAACCTTTTCTCGGTGCATCAATAAGAGGTATAAAAAAAATTATAAGAGGGAAAGTGGTGAAAGATATAACGGGGAGTAAAATGCAAAAGTTTATTCCCTTCAGTTCTTTCTCTCTCTCTCTCTCTCTCTCTCTCTCTCTCTCTCTCTCTCTCTCTCTCTCACCCCTTCTGCTGTTGTTCTCTCAGTCTTCCCTCGTGATATTACTTAAATATATCCGCAAAATGGCAATAAATTACTTATCGATGTAAAAGGCAGGAGGGGGTGATATGCCAGCGCGTTTTGCCCGTCAAACACGAAAACCACCGCGGCAGGGATCGCGACGAATCACGAAACAAACGAAAAGCACGCGCTCTGCAACGCTCCGGTTTATTATATACATATATATATATGGATATATCGATATATACCATATTATTATGTATGTGTATGTGCTTCACCGTTATAAGAGCGTATACTACAGGCGCCCCAGACCAACGTACTACCTATAGGACAGAGAACCCCGACGGGGTAATATAATCGCACTTAATGACACTCGATGCGAAACATGTAACGTTTCGCGTACAACGAGCACCTCTTGGCATAGGTAGCTATAGAAATATAACCTCTATATATATATATATATATATATATATATGTATATGCTATGTATGTATATCACGATAAATGTGTATACATACAGCTCATAGAAAAAGTCATGTAAACTGGCGCGATAAGAGACACATGTTTTAGGGCCCGACAAAGTGCAAACCCCACGTCAGTTAGCTGAGACGTTACGTTAAAAAATTTATAAATACTTCATTTGACTACGTCCAGCGGGAAGTCATAATATCGTGACATTTTTTCTTCTTCTAGATACTTGTACGAAAATATTTAAATTCTTCGAAATAGAAAATAAAAAATTCCGGACGTATCTATGCCCGAATATGCACGTAAGCGATTATTAGGGCTGGGGGGAAAAAATTATTTATCATTCGAATGAAATTATAAATTTGTCGTATGATTGCGTAATTTGTGAAAATATTGAACGTTGAATACGATGAAAAGAAAAAAAAAAAGTTGAACGTTGTCGCGAAATGAGTGATTTGCTCGCGAGTATATCCTCCGGGGGATCCTCGATGCATCCGCGAACGCTTATAATACAGGTGTATATATATATATATATGTACAAAATATAAACCGCGATTATGTGTGTAAAGAACAAATATACTTGGCGCTCAGCCGCTTCGCCTCGCTCTCGTTGTATATTAGCATTTAGTAATTACCTTATCGACCCGATCGCCCTGTACCCCGTCCCTATCAAGCTTGTATCTCTTCCGTTACGTCCTTCGCGCCTTTCTCCCTCTATACCGCATTGGTTATAGCACGCGAGGCCCGCGAGCTTAAAACCACAATCGCCAGTCCGTATCTATGTATGAAAATATCAAAGCTCGTCTGTGGGTAATACGAGCTCGCAGCATATATTTCTCTGCTACACGAGAGTGATTTTCATTCCTTCTTTTTTTTTTTTTTTTTGCTGAGAAATTCGGTTTCCACATCTCTCGATTGTATTTTTTTCGCCTCTTCCGTCTCCTTCCGGTTACATTATAGCTTTTGTCTGTGTTACTGTCCGAGCGAATGACGCCCAGGAAACAAGACGAAAGAGAGCCCGAAAAATTTTGTTGAAAACGTTTAGACGAAGAATGAGTCGCGTTCTATTCTCACCTTCTACACTCTGAAAATTTTACTCATGTATACATGGTCCAAGCAGGTAAAATATAACGCAGGTATATGTACAGTAATAGAACGAGAGAGCCCCGGGCAATATACTTTTATTGCCAGTACAACGGGTACCTGTTATAGCTGCCTGTTATAGGGTATAACGCTGTACATTATAGTGTACTACACTCGTTGAGTATATACACAGTGCGGTGTGTAGTATCAGTCCTATAGAGCGGCTGGTGTACTTTCTTAAAAGATAAAAGTATGACATATATTTTGTGAAGCAGCACACGCACCAGAATCGCAATGATGCAGGAGAATCCTTCACCAAAATGAACAAACGAGGTACCGTCGCAACTTCACAGTTTCGCTATATATATGCGGTGTTTCGTTAGGTATACTCGTACTCTATATCGCCTCGTGGTATAACGTATTTCGTAAAATGCAAAAAGAAAAAAAAATCAGGTACTACAGATTATTTCAGAAGAATCAAGCTCTCGAATTGCATCGCATCGTTCGAATTGATTGTTATCTCGTAAAAATTCCTTACAATTTTTTGAAAAATATGTCGTCAATCGTTCATCACTCTTGCCAGACAGGCTAGAAGGGTAAATGATACCAGTGACGTCATCACGCGAGTTCCCCTCGCCGGCCGATACAGGCACGTCATGGTCTATACCGACGAGAAGCATGAGAGCACGCGTGGTTGCTGATGGTTGTGTAAGGTCAGGGCCACCGCTCTCTCTCTCTCTCTCTCTTTCTCTCATCTCGGAACTCTCGTTTCTACGAGAGCTCCCTCTTCCCTCCCGTATGTACACGCATATATATATATCAGTAATACGTGGGTGTTGGACTTTAGTGTGCCTGTATCGCTTGACCAAGCGTCACAGGCACGCCGAGATCCACCTCGTGGTATCTTCTGGCTGACTATGTCCGACGAACGAGAGAGGTACGACGTCCTCGAGTCTTGTACGATGTCGTTCTCTCGTCGTAACATACTCGGTATAGTTTGCCGCTGGCACATGATGCGGCCATGCGAAAAGCCCGAGCACTGTGTATATACGCTACAGTACGTGTGTATATATATAAATAGGGGTACGTGTGCACGTGAGAGAGTAAAACGTCGTAACCACGACGATGTTGGCTCGCGCTCGATGCGCGTTTGCGAGGTGAATGGAGATAGAGAGAGAGAGAGAGAGTGATAAAACCAAGAACTTGCGACGGCGGGAACGATCAATGCACTCTCTCGCAATCCGTTGATGCTGGGCATTGTCCACTCTATGGTCTAGCGCCCTCTCGCCCATTCTTCCTCTCATCCTAACCTCACTTTTTTTCTTCTCGCTATCGCGTGCTACCGTCTCTATGTCTGGGCATCATGTCTTTCCCGGAGCTTCGGTGTAACACATACCAGATCGATCTCACCCCGGGGATAACAGATTCGCTCCGAGATACAGCGGTTCAAATTGTCCTGACTTTGCGGATAGAGCGGATGATAATGATCACGAAAGACTTTAATTAATGATTCTCAAAATGACGATTCAAATTGAAAGGAATGTTATTTTTCTTATTGAATAACTTCCCGAGTCGAAATTTTGTCCCTACATTAAACCTTTAGATACTAAACAAGACCTTATTAAGCGCTTTTTGGTCCGCAAGCCCTATTTAGAACCTGATAGAGCTATCTTTTTCATATTTGTACCTCTTTTGATCCTTAACGTCCTACCATAACGTATTCTGGTGCTGCTCTCTCACGTTAGAGCCTATTTAAAGTCTTTAGGTCCTCGAAAAGTACGATAGTATAATAAGGATGTGTATATATTATGTATGAGATGAATATATTTTAATCTACGGGACCTCAGCGATCGTATAATACGCTGCGCAGAGTTGAAATGAGTAGAAGTAATCTTCGAGCTGCGATGATAATTGGAGAATCATGTTCGAAACGTTACCCGTATATTCACACGCACTCGAAGCATCTTTCTATTCGTTTGCCAACGATCTCCGCAAGTATCAGGCCATGAACCCTGCTAGATTTTTTTCTCCGATCAACATCATATTCCGTTTCGTTCTTCCCGTGTATACGTTCGTCGCGTTTCAAAACTACGCTCCGCTTGTAATATATAAACGCATAAGAATTAAGAGCCAGCATAGCGATGGAGCAAAAGGTATCCCTGAACCATCGTCCTGCGATCTGCGTTAATTGTCGAAGTTCCCGCGGGGAATCTTTGCTCCTTGGAACGTCGGTGCGCTCTCTGCTCGCAAACAAAAGGCGTTTGTGTGCCGGGGAATAAGCTCTAAAGGATCGTATAGCTACGATGGCAAAAATCGACGACAAGAAGGGAAAAAAGGGATAAAAGTGCGCGAAGTACGGTGTGGCGGAGGTGCGTATATATACATAGGAAAAGGAGTACCTGCTTCGGCAATGGAATTAGGATTACACGCCTTCGGAATAATAATGCTATAAAGTTGCCCCGCGGCGTGACACGGGGCCACACCATCCGCATCGTTGCGATGGACAATGGTCAGCCGGTGGCGGGTGGTGTATTGTCCTGCCAGTTTCGTCCGACAGCAGCACTATATGTCCTGTTCCCTCCATCCGCCCTGAGATACACTATCCTGCGACAACGCAGAAAACTGTACAGTTTGTTGTAGTATACTTGTTAGACTCATCCATACGGAGGGTCTAAAAGGTGGCACGCAGGTGCAGCTGTGCATCGACGAGCCGCGGGGGGTGCGCTGTTACAAAAATGACGGACTTTCGGTTAAGCAGACGACGGTTGTCCCCCAAAATTCACCGTTTACATTCACCACATCGAACGTGTATCGAACCCCTCATCGCGCTTCCTATTCGTGTACGAGGCGCGTTCACGTTCCATCACTGTTCGGACGGTGTGCGGTCAAAAGTCCGGCATTCGGGAGTCTTCAAAGGAAGTCGCTGCATTTTTTTTTTTTTTTTCGTTGGTTAAGTCTCGTTACACTTGTCATATATTATAACAATTGAATGTATGTCTTAGCGAAATTGTGAAATTCTCCTCGTCTTTCGTTGTTTTCGCTTCTTCTCCTTCGAGCCGATGAGGTTCTCATAATTTCATCAGTTTATTAGATACTTTCTCGTGATCCGACGATATCGTCTCTCTGTCCTTCTCGTGTAGACCTGGCGCACGCAGTTAGTCATTAGGGCGACCGGACCTGCGTAAATACACAACCCAAAAAAACACACACACACACACACACTGCAACACGTATCGAGTTCTTTTTCCTTTGCTCTTTTAATGATTTCACGTGGAGCATACGATATTCGTAAGAGCCGAGGGATGACCGATGAGAGAGCAAGAGAGACGCACGCACATCCGTGCCGCGGGAACACTCTAATTACGCCTAATTTCGTTAATTACCGTGAGCGGGAATGATGCCTCGTCGTCGTCGTCCTCCTCCTCCTCCTCCTTCTCCTCCTCCTTATACATATATACAATATTTATGTCTATGAGTGTGCATGTATGTATATATGTGTATGCGTGTACTTTGTAGCACACATTCGTGTAGCCCCTTGTTCTCGTTCGCGCCGTGTGTGCTCCGTCTCTAATTCGGGGGTCCAACATTGTGTCTAGACTTTAAACAACATTCGCGCGCGCTATCGTCCCACGAGCTCCAGAGAAATATGCCGCCACCAGAACACACACACACACACACATATATAACAACCGTGCCGACAACCCATTGCGCGGCTCTTCCTTTCCTTCAATTAGCCACTTCCACTTTCTTTCCCCACAACCCGCGCACCCTACACTCCATGCAGAGTCCTCGTTCTTTTTCTTCCTTCTCCCCATTTTTTTTTTTGCCAGCCCATCCGTCCTCAGATTTTTGCATTTTGTGATAATAAATTCAACGAGCAACGACTCGAGCCAAATTTCAGGCTGATCGAGGAAACGATTTTTGAACTATCCATGCATACATTCCTCGGCAATCTCATACGCATACGAAGAATCCAGATATTTTTTTCCTGCGTAACATTCCCAAAGTACGAAATGTCTTTTAACAGCCCGGCATGAATGTATATATCGAGCTGTTTCTTTTTTTTTTTCAGAAAAACACTGCTCATTCGTGTATAATTAATCAATCTATCAATGTATCGGGTGAATCATTAAATGGCATCGATATTAATGATGCAGTTGGGAAAACCTCATGAACATATAAAATAGTAAAATCATTTTTTATACTCCACGGTTAGCTGAAAACACGAATATATTATGTAAGATTGTGTTGCGTGTGTGTAGCTGCGCTGGCCGAAAGTTTTCGGAATCACCAGCAGCGCAGGTCCACCATCCTCTATCTCGTCCACGGTCTGTCAGGTTATAAGGTTCGACAGGTAGTAAGAAATATCGTATGGTCGAGGAGAAGAAAACAGTGAGAGGTTTGGCCGTATAGTATGCTTGTGAGGGGAAGCCGCGCGGTACTGAAAGGCTTACGCGCGGCCAGGGGGTGTCTCGATCGGCCGCCGGGGCAGAAACATAAAAATTCATGCCGAACGGACTCACAATGACGTTGGCCTCGTTGAAATTTCAGAGAGAGAGAGAGAGAGAGAGAGAGAAAGAGAGTTTGCGGTGCATAGAGGAAAACGAGAACAACGAAGAACAATATTTTAGTTAGGAATGCACGTCGAGAAACGAAGGTGTAGCACACCTGCTGTTGGTGAGAGTTTTCGTATGGCTGATGTGCAGCTCGCGATCTTCATCTGAATGCAAGGGATCTTTCGACTGGACGTACGCGAAAATCCCCGAGATTTTCCGCTATTTCATCTTTTTCCTCTTTTTTTTTTTTTTTTTTTTTCTTTCTTCTTCTCCTTCTGTTTGCGACTTGAGACATACCTGGATCGAGTTCATAGGAGGAATATTTTACGGAGGAAAAAGCCCCGGTCATGCACGTAAGACAGTGGTGCTCGAAAGATCCTCTCTTACCGTCCGTTGTATTAGCACGAAATTGACAGGGGTTAATACCGCTTCGAAACATTTGATGCCTTTGCTTTCATTGAAAACTATATAGTACAGAAAAGATCTCCGTCCTAGCGTATATACATGAGGCTTCTGAGGGGGGAGGGGGGGGGCTTATAATATTCCCCGAATCCTCTTTAAATAATTAAAAACTGGACAGGATGTTATTCTTATACCTATGCACATACAAAAGGCAAAAGTGGACGAGAACATTATCTCTTTCATTCTGGTTTTCTCTTCACCCTTCTTGGAATTAATTATACATCCCGGATCGTTGTCCTATACGGATGATACTCATAAAAACTTGCGTCCAGCTGAATATCTCGTCTTCTTTAATGCCCACTGTCCAGGCTAAATATAATATTGTTGTATACGATATAACGGTCGCGTCGCTGAATCTCGCGCGAGGGTCTCGAAATGGAAAAGATTCTTTTTTTTTTTTTTTTTTCTTTTTTTTTCCTTTTAATGCACGTACGCACGGACAATATACCACGGTTGTGTACTCCCCTTCGATGAGAAAACTATGACGAGAGAAACGTCAGACAATGCATGCCGGTAGCTTCGGCTGTGACGAAGAAGGAAAAAAAAAAAAGAGAAGAAGCACCGCGAGAACTATGGGCCAAGGAGAGAAAGAAAGAGAGCTCTCTCTCGCGCTGCAAGAACTGAAGAGGGCCCGCCGGGAACGCGCGTACTCACGCATCAAAGAGGGGTGAGAACCCCGGGGGCGCCCGACTGTCTGGTCCGTCCGGTTTCCTTCGCTCTTTCACTCTCCTCTTCTTTCTTTCTATCTTTCTTTTCTTCTTTTCTTTCTTGGACGATGCAAGTTTCGAAAGTTGAGAGCACCCCTCGTCCGATTTCTCCGCCATTTTTCAAGCGCGATCTCGGACTTGCATCCCTCGAATACGGTATTCGTATATATATTTGAACGTGTGAATTTACAGTTATTTTATTATGCGAAGGTTATCGTGACAAACGATCGTTGCGTCTGACAATCTGGCTTAATTAATCTGTCGAATTCCACCCTTTTGTTTTTTCAAGTTCACACTTTCCACCAAACCAATATTGTTTTGGGGGGGGAATAATATTTTCGTCAATATGAGCTCACCACGTGATGCCTTTAGAGAGGGATGCTATTATCTTGACGTTCTCCACTGCGACCTATTGTCATGCACAGCCATGGAACAGGCTGAGGGCAAGGAATGCGCGGGCGCGCGAGAGTTCCTTGCAGCAAAGACGAAATGGAGGCGCGCATATTATACTAGTGTCTATACCGATAATATACAGCGTCGAGAATCGCGCGCGCGGAACGTTTTGACGAGCCCATAAAACGCGAACGGGCCGCCAGGATACATAATATAGGAAGGATAAGAGAGAGAGAGAGAGAAAGAAAGAGAGAAAAGGGAGAAAGATAAAACGTTTGAACGATCAGACGCATTCACGATCTTCTATGCGTGCCATCTTCGCTTCTCTTCCACACCATACACATCTATAGCGTATACATGTATAACGAGATCTCTTATCCTTCGCTGCAACTCATTTCCTTTATTTGCTTTTTTCTCTTTCGACGGAAGGAAGAATCCGTCTGGGATATCATCGTGGCTTAACCCTTTGAGACACAATTTCTTTGTTTCACGGGGGGGAAAAAAATGCCTACGACGTATGTGGCCAATTGCGATAGGTTCGTTAGACAATTGAGATTTTTTTACGTTCAGAAAAGAGTGAGGAGCTCTCGTACACTTTTCCTCGTTCGTTTATCTTTGAGCTTATATACGTTTTCATATTATGTGCCTGTGGTGATTCTCCGGTGATTCAGACGTATCGAAATTATTTTTCATCGTATCCTCTCCAAAACGTCCCTCCCGGCTTGTGGACACAGGAATTTTCGTTCATTCCTGTTGCGTATCAAGCCACTTTTAGTGCAAAAGACTTTTCTTCAATTTTTTCTAAGAATACATCTCATTCATATTATTAGGGAATTGCCTCGAGCAGTCATTAACTGATGTATTTATCAATCCATTGATCGAACTCTTTTCGGTTTCGTTTTATTTTTTAAGCATTCGACAAATTGTACAGGGTCCTAAACCATCGTATAGTATACACATATAAAACGGCAATATTGGGCTTCGGGACGAGAGACTCACGGAGTTTTAGAGAGATTGAGAGAGACGAAAAAAAAAAAAAAAAAAAAAAAAAAAAAACGAGATGGGGAAGAAAACGATGCGCGAGCACGACGAACACACCTGGCCGAAGGCCATTCCAGGTCTCTCTCTCTCTCTCTCTCTCTCGGAATCCTAAAAGTGCAGTAAAACCGTGAAGCGAGACCGAGAAATCGGTGTATGAAGACGACACACGGAGAATGAAAAGAGAGAGAATTCTTTTCGATCTCACTCGCTCGCTATTTCTTCACGGATCCTGGGGTTCGGCGATCCATTCAAGGAATAAGAGAGAAAATATACTATGCTGTATAGTATATATAGTGTTTTATCCTTACTCCGCCCGTTTTTCTCTTTTGCTCACCGCGTGCCGGACCACGAGAGTCCAACGCTCGGGCTACCTTGACCTAGCCCGATGCCCGTGACCAGGCCATATCATTTCGTAACTCTCGGTCCCTTGACACGCGTTACACTATATCAATTCGATCGTATATCGCACTCACTTATCGTATCCTCGGTATAAAATATACCGAGGTTGCCTTCGACAAACACATATTCGACGGGTATATAGTACAATAATGCTAGATGGAATTTGATTGGGTCGATCAGGAAACTCTTGTGATTCGTTGTTTAATCATTAACGATCTTTAATCACGATTAAATCGTGAATATATTATAACGACATCATTAAATTTAATTAATGAAGAATTTGATCAATCCAACCGGCTCCTTTGCGAGCCCGAAATTCCTTTCCTTTGAGGAACATTAATGAAAATGTTATTAAAGGAAAAGAAAGTTTGAGGTATTCAAGCTTAAGAATATTCAGAAATATTTCACAATTAATTGAACCTTCTTCGAGTGAACCTTCTTTCGAGAGAGAGAGGGAGAGTGTAACGAGCTCACCTACTCGTTTTACGTTATTGAAATGTTATACTCTTCGTTAAAAAATCGGTTTTTGTTTTGCTACTGTGAGGAGCATTAGATAAACGCGTATAAAATTTTGAAAATACACTACTTGGCTTCGAGGCGTCTTGATGTATCAGGGAGAAAACTGTCAAGAGTGAAGAAGGCGTTTGAACGCGTTTCAGGGGTGAAGTTGATACATATATACGGTATTTCTACAAAATACACATATTACGTGTATGGTAGACAGAAGAGAATATGTGTGCTCTGGCCTACCTCGCATCAGTATTCCAAGGGAGTGACGAGAGACCTGGGGATCTTGATGGTCCACGAACTCAAGGACCTTCGTCCTCGTTCGTCTCGACGTACCATCGCGTCGTATATCGCTCCCTGGCGTATAAACCCGGTATGTAGAGAAGCTTTCATTCTGGTATGGCGAAAGAAGAGACTCTTTCTGCGAGTATAAGGATATAGGCTGAGCGAAGGGAAAATGGTGGCTTATTAAAAAAAAAAAACGGGAGGACTTTTAGCCGGGTCTACATAGCGTTGTATCTTGTTGCGCGTATAGGAGAAAAAAAAGAGATGACTGTGGGAGGGGAAACAACGAGGAAACTCGTCTTCGAGATACAGGGAGGTTTTATTTGACGTCGTTTTTCTTGGGTAAAGAATGAAAATCATTGAACAAAAGTTGAAATACGGTCGAAAAATCGTCGAGCATAATAACGTGAAAAAGTTAAGTTTTGTATTGAGAAACTGAACGAAATGTGTCATGGGAGGCGAACCAACTTGTGTCAGCCGTCGGAAGTCGTCGTTGATCGTCTCGAAGAATCTCTCTCGATGCTCGAAGCAATGATCTATCGATGTGTATATATGTATATATATATATATACACACATATATACGTGGTACTAGTATCGCGATGACACGTTGTCGTATGTTTCGGTTGAAAAAGAAATATCCCGTATACCGCTATCTTTCGCGTATAGAAGTGAAACATTACGAAATTGAGAGAGAGGGAGATAGAGGAGTAACTTGTGTTCGACCTCCGTTTCCGGATGGTTCAATGTGTGCGAGCAAAGCCACGAGAAAACGAGACGATGATAGAAATCGAGCGTGAGCCGAGAAGGGTAGTTTTTAGGGGGTGTAAGGGAGAGAGAGGGAAAGGAATGAGATAAAAGAGGCGGTTGTGGTGGTTACAGGGCGGTTGGAAGCGAGCACACCGGAGAAGACAACCGGAAATCCAGGATTTTCGATCCTCTCTCTCTTTCTCTCTCTTTCTATCTCTCTCCGTTTTACTGTGGTGGAAGCTGCGCGAGCGATATGTCCGGTGGGAGGTTTATAGCAGAGTGTGTATAGCTTTTACTCGCTCGGCGGTGGCGCGTCTCCGTCAGAGGAAAGATATAACCGAGTAAAGGTATCCGGGAAGTTGGCTTCCAGCCTCCTGTGATGGTTGCGAGAATCGCGCCGTCTCGTTGATGCTGCTGATAGTGTGCTCTACACCGTGTGGATCCTTATAGATCTATCAGTACGCGGGAGCGTTGTCTTGTCTTGCTCAGGTGTTCGTGACGAGTGCACTATGATCGCGATAGAACCCCTACCCTCTAGACCGATTGATCGAGGTAATGAGGATCAGGCTTTATTAACGAAAATCTCTCGAAGTCAGGTTCAAGCAGTTTCAGCAATTCGATACCAAAATGGTGGCTAATCAAATAAATGGTTCACAGATTAGGACTCTGGAAACTCTAAAAATGAGAATTTCAGGTTTCGGTTGATGTTCAAAGTCTCTTGAGGATTTCAGTTAGCAATACTGCCTCATCAGAGCAATGAGTTCAATCAAACCCTAAGACCCTGGTATATATGCATGATTTTAGCACATTTCTGAAGTGTTTTAAGACACTGCCTACTCCGCATAAACGAAAATTGATGACGATCGATGTGTAACGTTTGTGGCAATAATCCACAAGAAATTTGTTCATTTGTAGCGCAACTGTTTCTCGAAAATTGATCATCCCCTTTGATCCAGACTATCACGCCATCTTGGCCTTTCGGTACTCCCATACTGAACGGAAATGAACGCTATCGATCACAAGTAATCCAAATCCATTTCTCGATCGTGCACCCTCAATTCGTCCAATCGTTATACCGGTCACCAACATTTTCACGGAATATTCATACGAAAGATATATCCTCGCGTTTCCTCCACTGATATTCGTTACCCGTAGAGCCCTCTCCCGTCCCGAGAAAGACGAGGATACACACGCATAAAGATACATTCCGTGTATATGTATACATGGGAAGTTGACGATGCGCCGTTGAACGTCGGTCGCGCCTTCGCGAGAGCGTTTTGATAACAGGCGTCGACGACGGGGGCCGCGGTATGAGCGCGCTCATAAGGAAAGAGAGGGGATCCGTGCGAAGGTGGCGTTGAAGATCATCCCGTGTGTTTCTACGTACGTTAGCCCCCACTCAAACGGCGTTAATGCCCGTTGCACGGGACGGTTTTTTTTTTTCATTTCATTCAAAGAGTGGGAGACGATCACGAATGAGAGAGATGGAAGAGTGAGGAAAGCCCGTGTAACCCAGACAAACCTTATCCACAAGCCCTGCCCATCGATGTTAACCCAACTCCGCCCATATTCCCCCACTTTATTCGCCGACTTTACCCCGTAAATCCCCCTCTCGGGCGAGCCGTACCGTTGCTCGCGCGAGTGTCACCCTGTACATGCACAGTTGGACCACGCGAGCACCGCGAGTGTTTCGAGCCCGAGCCCCCGAGGTGGCAGTGGCGATGACGAAGATCCGCTGGTGGGGGGAATAGTTGGACACGGCAGCGCGAGACGAGAACGCCGCATCGCGGCGGTAGACGCGAAGCAGAGGAGGGGAATAAACGGCACGAGAGAGGGGGTACGATGGCAAAGTAGTGGGGTGGGGAATGAAGAGCGCGGAGGGGCGGGGAGCGAACAGTTCGGCAGCGCGACCCGACGTGGGCACTTCGCTGTCCGGCCTTTCTTCATTAAAATATATATTTCCGTATTACTAGAAAAACAAAAAACAAAAAAAAACAAGAACAAACAACATTCATTTCTCCCCTCGGCGTGAAAAGTTGTACGAAAAGGAAATTCCGCGCGCCCGCGATTAAATACTTCTCAGCCGTGTTTTCCTTCCTTCTTCTTCCGCACAGCCACGGCGGAAAAGGACTTAAATACGAATAAAAAATCACGGAAAACACACACACACACACGCACTATACAACGTACGAGAAAACAGACGAGAGGGATCGTTAGTTAATCAACTTTTTTGCGCGAACTCGATCCTTCGATTATATTGTACATTACATACGTAGATATTGCAATTCAACACCTGCCGTGGTTTATCATTAAAAAAAAAAAAAAACTACGAAACGACTGCCGCGCCCGCGTTTTATTCTTTCGTGATCTTTGGTGCGCGTGTGATAAAACAAATGCGACATACCATTCTTTGTTTTTTGTTTTAATTGATTATTGAGGAAAATATTTGCGCATACGCGTGTAAATGTTTCGGCCAACGGTGATCGATAGGGAGGAAACTAACAGAAAAGTAAATATACATATAAATAAAACGAGAAACTTGGTTGACGGTGCGTCGACGAAGAGGGTGAAGGAAGAGTGCCACAACGAAATTTCACAAAGTTACTACGTATAATATACATTGTATGTGTATATTATAAATATATATGTACGGTGTGAGAATATTTTAAACGAATACCTCAGCACACGGTCAAGTGGCCCAGGCCGATCCATCGAAACCTTTTATTACAACTATTATACTTCCTGGCAATATATTTGAGAGAGAGAGAGAGAGAGAAGAGGAAACAAAAGTGTGTACGTGTAAAAGTGTCCTGTGTGACGTGACTTTACGATTGTGTGCGCGAGACGACGATTCAGTTTTTTCTTTTTTAATTATCTTTTCGTTATTTTGTGGAGCATCGTTCGTTCTTTTTTTTTTTGAGTTATTATCATTAACGATGTACGGGCATACGTGACAGAGTCTCGTTTGTTCATGTATCATCGTTTGTTGCATTCGATCAATCTTCACGTTCCAATAGTCGGTGAATTTTCCGCAATTGTTATTAATTTTTGTTTTTGTCATCTCTCGTCGCTCAACGACGGAACGACAGACACGCGGTGGTAAAAAAAAAAACCGCGTGGCTCGTATATATACGACGCGAGAGAGAGAGAGACCGGCAACGATCCGTGAGTGACGAGCGAAACGTGAATTTTTGCCGATTTTTCGTTTATAACCGAATCCCAAATCTCGTCGAAAATTTTCGTTTTTCCCCCGCCATCGAGGAACTGTGCATCATGTGCGGTCGTCGTGTCGCCATAAAATCTTCGAATTATACGCTTGGTCGTCGTCGTCGTCGTATTCTTCGTAATTGATATTCTCGAAAGAATCTCGAGGGGAAAATAGGTGGGGAAAAATAAAAATCAAAAGGAAAAGTGCCGAATGAGAAAAGTAATGAAAAAAGTGAGCTACTCTGAAGCAAGGAAACTGGACGCAAGCGGGATATGAGCCCAGGTACGTGTAACGAAATTTTACGCGCGATTATACAACAAAACGGATGTGTAAATTTTCGATTTTTCGTCGAGGTGAAATCGATGAGAATTGCGATTCGGCGCGAGAAAAGGAGATCGAGGAATTTATAAAATCGTGTGCACCGAAAATTTTCTCCCAAAGCGCGCTCGAACGAATGAACGAATGAATACAATCTTTCACCGAAATAATTCACGAATTATGAAATCCCCTACCGTTACCCTCGCACGTGTCGTTCTTCTTCGGATTTTCTTTCTCACGAGAAAATCAAAAAAATCGAGCTTGAAAAACATACGGAGAGAATTCGTGCTTCGAAATTTTTTTCGCACCAAAATTCCTCTCATCGTATTTGATACCTTCGGACATGCAGTTTTTCGCAATATTAGCTTGGACGTTAGTTTGTCAAATATTTCATTGTTTTTTTTTTATTTACTTCGAAATTTTTCCCGAATGCGAAATCCTTCATCTTCTTTGAACTCGATGCTAGGTAGTTTTTCTCGTCTCTTCGGTCATGGAAAATCGAAGTAGACGAAGATTGTGAAGTTTAATCGTGTTCCGAGGAGATTCGTACCCCAAAAATTTTGTGCTCCAGAAAATCGAGTATTGCCACTCGACGTGAAGTGTCGCGGGTCATAGACCTGTCGCCTTTACAGTAATGCTTTACTCTGCGTCGTGTTGCCGGTGACTGTCGTGCACCTTAGAATCGCGACAAACAACGGCTGCAGATATAGAAAAAGATAGAAAGAGAGAGAGAGAGAGAGGCAAGGTGAGAGAGAAAATAAGCGTCCTAAGTGTTCACGATCGTTCAATCCGACAGTGGTGCATTCTCTCATGCAGCACACACACGAGGCAGGTTCAATGACACAATAATGACGTTTGGTCATCGCGTAAAACCTTCATAGTTCTCACCTCATGTGCTTGTAACGCAATTTTCCCGTTCTTCGTATATACCACATATATATATATATATATATATATATATATATTTAAATATATGTATATATATATAAGTATGTATATATATTTTTTATCTACACAGAGAATCCCATGCCGTAAAATTTAACATTGTACAATAAATAATGTGCATAGTCGATGTTTTACGTTTTATTTCAATAAATGGACTATGCCAACTCAACGTTGAACATCCGAGAGTGCATAACAGGCAGAAATCTACCGGCTTTCGTGTGCATATATATAAATTAGTGTGTATACGTATATATGCTCTTCGCGGAAGTCGTGAAAACGCGTGCCGCACGTCAGATTTCGATCTGAGGGAGATAAGAAAACCGGTAGAGGCACCTCTGTATCGCGGGGTTTCTCTCTCTCTCTTTCTCTCTCTCTCTCCTCCAATCCTTCCTCGAGCTCACTATACATATGCCCGGCGAGGGGCACACGTGATGCATTCCCCACTCTGGCATAACGCATACGAGTTCGACCAACCCGAAAAATTAACTTGCCTTGATACGTCTCGAGAATTGCGAGAGAGAAAAAAAAACCCCGTCATGAGAGCCATTCGATCGTGACGATGGAAAATTCGATGCAGAGCGTAAAAGTAATGTTTTATTATTCAATTCGAAATCGTATGAGAAAATGTTGAATGAATTTTAATTATTTTTAACGCGATTCTAATCTTCTCGAATCACTGGTGAATGGACGGGAATTAATGACTTTCGGCCATCGAAGAATGATACGAGTGAGGTGTGGAGAGGCTTGGGAGGGAAAAAAAAAACACAATCATTGCTCCGATTAATTCGTACCGTTTACAGCGAAGCTATGCGAGAATTCGTATCCTTCGAGAGATACTATAAAGTTTCTGTCCGGAGAGTAATTAATCGTGACATACGAACAAAGTCTTTATATACTTCGTTGTAACGTATTCTATATGATTCTTCCGCTCTCTCTCTCTCTCAGCTAATGAGAACAACCAACGAAAACGGTCCGTCCACATATTCGTTTCGCGTCTCATTATTGCCCGGCCTCTCTGTCATACGCGAGTAAATTTTATTTCGTAACTCATCGATAATTTTCGTACTAATTGACAAAATCAACGTGAAATATTTCATTGGCAAGCTCGTCTCGTGCGGTTTAATTTTTTTTTCCTCCCAACCGAGTAGTCGATCGTACACGAAACGCCTCTCTAAATTCGGATCGCTGAAAACATTTTCAAATATTCGTCCAACAATCAAAAGTACAGGATTGAAGAGAAAAAAGAAGTTTGAAAATTCTCCGGAATGACAATAAAATAACAATTCGACGGGTTTAATGATGAAGTGTTTGTTAATTTTTTATTTTTTTTTAATTTCCTATAATTTAAACAAATTTTCTCTTATCAATGAGAATTCGCCCTCAATTTTTCAAAAGAATTATTTTACGATCGTAAATTCGCATATTTTCCTCGTGATTAACGGGGCTGCACTTTCAATGTCGCGTGCCTACCGGGATTATTGGCGTTGCTCCGGAGTGTCAGGGCGATGAGCGAGAAATTAGAGAAGCGGAGATATATTCGCATCGAGCAGCCCGAGCCAACAGCAATCCGTCGGATCCCGCGTTGAAGTCTCCAAAACGCTTCGAGCTCAAATCGCCCTCAAACGTTGAAATCCTTGACTCTGTTTTTTTTTCTTCTCAACAATTATTCGTCGGTGGGCTATTTGTTTTCTTCTTTTAATGAAATTGAGTGGAAAAAAAAAAATATCCGTTGGTTCGATCTACGATGAAATGTTTATTTTGAAGGACTCGAGTCATTACGAAGCAATATTCGTCTGATACAGTACACACGTGTCACGAGTCCGTTTGCGTCAACTTAACAAAACGTTGCCTAATAAATATACGGAATAATATTATCCCCGTGACGATCGCACGCGCTCTTTCATCCAGCATCCTCCTGCGTACGTATATCTCGAGCTCTTGGCTCCGATATACATATAGTAGAGTGTATATATATATATATATACACTCATTCCTGTCTCATTCAAATGAGCTAGAGAGGCTTTTACTTTTCTCGAGGAGCAAAACACATCACACGAGCATCCTCTCTCTGCTACGCGTATATAATGTATACGCACGGAATCAGCGACAGAAGTGACGTGGCGCGTGCGAGCTCGTGCCCTGATCCTCCGCTCTGCCGTATATTATATACGACGAGGCAGTTTTGCCATATGCATATATATATATATATATATTCGACGCATATATAGAGTGCGATTATCGTGACTACATTACAGAAGGGGTGGTGAGGGGTGTGGGGGCAAAAGACGTTGTGGTCGGAACGATGATAGAGTTTGAAGAAGGAGAAAATAAAAAGAAAAAAAAAAACGAGAGGAAAAAATTGAAATTCCAATGGGAAAGGGTTTGCACCAGGAGTTCCGGTTGGTTTAATGTTATGCGTGCAATTGTTATGCACGCGTGTCTCGTGTAATGGAATTATATACAGCCACGGGGATGGCATTCGACACGCGATTTGTCTGTGAATAGAAAAAAAAAGAAGAAGAAGAAGAAAAAAAAACCGTAGGATATGCTCAGACGACTATAGGCTCTCCCTATCTGACAATATGTTATATTTATTATTATCATAAATCTACTTCAATATTGGTGTTCCTGGTGGATGGCACGATTTTTACCATACGACAAGTGTCGATACGTAAATTAAATATTTTAAAAAAACACGTATTGCTACGAAAAATTACTCGCACGTGTTTTTTTTTTTTTTTTTTCCGGTTAAAAGTGACAATCGTGATAAAAAGATGAGTGACAATCCGTCGAGATAAGCTCGAAGGCTTCGGGGGAGAAAAAATAAAAAAAAAAAACTGCTGTTTCTTTAAATTCAGCAGGTCTTTCGATTAATACTTTGGGCGGATATATCGTTGAATTAAAAAAAAAAAAAAAGCTATCGACTCACACGTGCCACGTTTAAGTTGAGTTTGATCGCTCGCTCGCAACATACTATGTATTTCAGTCGCAAAATCCATTATATAACACCCACATATGCATAATATATATACTAAATATGAATATATGAAAACCCGTAGTCGATAAACCTAGAAATATCGAGGGCTGCTCTAGCGATGCTTTGCGACAGGTAGCGTACACCGTGCCAGCTGTAAAGGCTTGGATGAAACGCCCACAAACGTACTTATAGCTCAGAAATCGGATAATCTTGACCATCCGTTTTCCCGTGGTTTACACACTTCAGTCTCTCGCACCCTCCGCGCCGAAAAGCATTTTTAGATTATCCCGCATATCCTTCTTCCTGCATCCTCCCAGTTCCATCTTATTACGTATTATTTATATAATACCGAGTGAAGAACGTACATTTATCTACCAGTAACTGATCACTGCGATGCATTAGCTGCTCATACGTGGCAGGTATATATGTCACGTTATTTCGTGTTGTTTGGTAATGCGTGAACGCGCATGAAAAATAAAGAAAATATATATATGTATATAGGTGTATAAATTCACAGAGAATGAGGCGTTAGGTTGAAGCTTAACCGAGCATCGGGTGCCTTTATGTTGACGACAATGACGGTTTATTATCATAATCTTTTATCGCAGCTCGCGCACACATACGCTCGAACTTTTCTAAATATCCCTCGTGTAATAGTTCTATTTTACTTTAACGGTTCCCGCTTCGTTACCGGGACCATAGCTCTGTCTTTGTTAAATTTCCACCTCTCTCTCTCTCTCTCTCTCTCTCTCTCTCTCTATCTATCTGTCGCTTCTGTACGAAGATAAATATATTTACACAAGCGTGCATACGTGTTGTATGAGTGGTATGACGATCGCGATGCGACAATGAATAAAATTGGAGGAAAAAAAAAAAAAAGTTTTTCCTTGACGAAATTTATTAGAAAGAATATTTAAGCAAACTTTTATGTTCTCTCGGCTATTTTTATTCTTTTTTTTTTTTTTTTACTTACACGTCGTAGTCGAGCGAAGAATCGTGAATGAAACTTTTTTCGTACGCGATCTTTGCTGAAATTTTCATAAAAACTGGTTCACAAAAAAAACGTATGATTCGAATATGAAAAAATCGTGCTCTGAAATCGTAAAATTTTTGTCAACCGTTCGTTATGTGGCTCCGCATATGAATTGAAATAACTAATTCTTAATGTTTCGTTGAAAAATAAAATGTGCAATATCGTATTACCGCTACGACAACTCCGTTCGTGTGGTATACCGGTAGCATAAAAATCGCGAATTAATCCTCGTGGAAAAGTCCCATGTACCGCGAGTATGCCCGTTCATTCGCATCCGCGCGGCACGATACGCGCTCTCGTCGTTGGATTATTATGAGCCATTGAACTAGCAGCTGGAAGAACGCAAACATACTCTTGCAATACGTCATTTCCTGGTTCACTCGTTACCGGTTTATAATTTTGTCTCTCTTCGTTTGAATTTTTATTGATTTTTGATTTTTTTTTTCTTTCATTTTCCTCCGGTTTATCAAGCGCTATTATCCATTGATAGGCTGAATATTATTGATCCCTTAGCTCGATAAAATAACATCACTCGAAGAAAAATTGAATTAAACTCCTTGTTCAATAAATTTATTTCGGATAATTAGTTTTCGAACAAATGATTTTTACAATAATTGGCTAATTTTTTTGCGATAAAATCGTTTTTCATTCGATTTATAATCATCGATGCTCGATATTGCAGACAGTAATGTTGAAATAATGGCAAAATCACATGATATGAGAAATTGTAAAGATTTTCATCAAAATTATCATTCAGACAGCTCTGCTAGATATGGTAGACGTACCAGTTGTGGTCATTGTACCCGTTTGTGGCCACTCCGCATTTATCTCGAATTTCTTAAAGTTTCAAGGCTATGTTCACTTCATATTGTATATCTGCTAATTTATTTCAACGAAATATGACGAAATGTGTCAACGCTGAGCGATTTGTGTAGTTTTCTTGTACGGTTTCTCATATCCAAAGTCATTCCGCCCCATCAAAAATTTATATTTTGTCAGTGAAGCTCATTTTTCGGGTTATAATTACAAAAAAAAACTGATATCTCAGCTAAAATTCCTGAAAAATACGTGGTGGCCAAAAATGGTACATTCAAAATTCGATTGTTCTATTTGTGGCCAGCTTATGGCCAATCCCAATTCAAAGCTTGGTGGCCACAATTGGTACTTCGGATGACCAAAAGTAGTACAATTGTGGCCACAAATGGTGAAAATGACAGCTACAAGATAATTTCCTATTTTCTTATCTATTATCATGATCAGAAAAGGTTTTAAATGATAACAATTCGATTTCGTGTACCTTTAAGGTTACATCGATCACTTTTTCAATTCTGAATTTGCAATAATGCGAACACTGTTCGTAAATGAATTTTCAAAAATGCTTAAAGTGGCCACAACTGGATTGTTTTTCGCAAATCTTTCGGTACTCTCACAAAAATTTGAAGTTTATCATTCATTTATTCGACAATAAGACGATCTACTCGAAGCTAAAATTGTCAATGTTCAATCAATCCTTCGAGGAGAAAAAAATAATCACGCTCCAGGTCACTTCTCGTCAATCGGTTTGACTTGTGTCCCACCTATTTGAATTTATTGCCAATCCCGATACGAAAATGCGATTCATCTAGTTCTGTCTGTCTTCGAAAAATAAATGTTCGCTCCTGTCTAACTTCGTATACGTAAAATATTACGAGGCAGACCAACGTCCGATAATAATACACTGAGGAGAGTTCGTACATGCAGATATAGCTACTGCATAATAATGTTTCACCGTGGACTACATAATATAAGTACTATATATATATAAGAAACAAATTCTTCGGATAGTCAAAGCCTACGAAACAGACGGCCGGATACCTGCAAACTGGCTGTACCAACAAGGTAACCGTTTGTGTGTTTTCGCGATCTCATGTATATCTATACACGAGCTAAATGAAACACAGGATTCTGTGGCAACGGTATTACAAGTGACGGAGAGTCGAAGAGCGAGACAGATATGGATGAAAGGGAGTGCGCGAGAGTCTGACTAATGAATGCGCAAGCACAAACACACACACACACATACACATATACACACATCGAGAAAAGAGAGATAAAGAAAGATAGAAGAAGCAGGCAATCCGATATCATCGGAGCAAATTAATCCGACGGACTAACGAATCAAGTTATTTTAATATCTCGCATTCTTCACCTTTTTTTTCTTCTCTATGTTTGCCTCTTTTTCACAATGCTCTTGCTGCCAGCGGTCTGTATCTTTTTTTTTATTTATCCACCCCCTCGATCCACCTTTCAAGGCACTACTCTCTCTCTCTCTCTCTCTCTCTCTCTCTGTCTCTCTCTTATTCTCAGCTATTTCTCTTCTGACTTTGTCCTCCAATTCTTCATTCCTCTCGTTTCTTCTCTTACCACTCTCATCCTTCTCACAGTTCACTCTCTCGCCTACGATTTTAATCTCTCATAATCCCTCGCCCCTGTCGTCTTCTACTTACACATACACAAAAGCACACACAACACACACACACACTTGAGGTCCATAGAGTCACGGTGTTCCGTTGCTTCTGGCGCTGCTAGGTCGATCAGGGTAGTGAACATGGCCACGCATATATGTGCCAGCATCAGCCTCAGAGAGGGGAGGGAGCGAGGGAGGGGTCCCAATGGACCGGGACAATGGGCCCTGATTGCGGATTAGGGATTAAAGAGACAAAAGAGAACCCACGTCCCAACTATTCTCATATAGCATAGCGCAGTTTCTTGTTGTACAATATATACGTAATAAATAATATACGTAGGTATAACTATAGTATACATGTGCGCGTAAGAGAGGGAGATTCGAGCAGCCCTGTTGCATTGTAACATCTCGTACTGTATTTCATACGTATGCTAGATATAGACCCACTCGATGTTAATAACAGTTGCTCGAATACGAAATCGAAATTTAAAAAAGAAATGCAGGCGGGGGGGGGGGGGGGGGTTGTTGGGCCGCGAAAGGGTTGGAAATCGACGGTATTCGCGAGAGAATAATGCAAAGTGCGTTCGGGTAGGCTTTTTTTTTGTTTTATGCGATCGTGCCTCGATTTCGTTCCAACGCTGGTGGTGGTGAGCCCGACGTTGAGCGCGTTAGTTCGTATAACCCCGGGGTGAGAGATGAGATCGTCGATAAGATGCGTCCAGCTGGTAGATAGCCATTGGGGAAACCCTCCCCATACACAGGGCCACCTTTCCTCGGTGGCCCAAGCATTCGCAATCGCGAGGCATCCGGTCGCCAGTTCACATGACCAACGCTGCACACACACTATAAATAATATTGTAGATATATCGAGGTGATTTAAGGATGAGGCCGAGAAGTATGCACTCGTAGCTCGCGTACAATATGCGATAATATCCACTTGGCTGGTTCCGCAAACATGAAATCCCCGATTGATTCACTTGCAGAGGCAGATTTTTCAGACTTTACCACCAATGCTTTATGCTGCGTGTATGTATAATATGCACATATGTATCGTTTACTCGCGTATACCAATAAAGCACTTTATTGCCACTGCGAAAGATTTCCTCAGATTATGGAGAATCTCTCGTTAACGGAGAATTTATCGCTCGTCAATTTTAAAGGGACTGAGATACGAAGATATATTATATATACGAGGACTCGAGGAAGTAGTTCAGTGAAACGGCGAAAATCTTAATTATCTGATGGACCTTTTTGGTTTTTTTTTTTTACAGACTCTCATATTGGCACTTTTCTATTTTTTTTTTCTTTCGCCGATGCGACTCAAAGTCATGTATCGGTACACGAGATTGACTTTTTGATCAGACCTCAATGATAACATGCAATTTTTATTGGTGCCAGAAACTTTGAATCTCATTGAGAATAAAAAAATTCCTCAAACAGAGGAACAATCTCAGGAGAAGTTGAATAAAATTTTGTTCAAATGAAGGAAATAAATTTTTCACACATTTTGTCGAGTCTTCGCGCCGGGGGGTGGGAGGGACCCACGTGCTCAGTCTCAGGGTTAACCTCGTTCGATCGATTGATCGAGTCTATTCAATTGATTCGTTAAATCCATTCGATTAATCCATTAAACGAGATCCGCTCAATGAATCTCAAGAATCTTCAAGCGCTCGCTGGCATTAAAGTCGTTTTCAGGGATTCTTCGATCGCATATGGGGATCACTCTTTTGCTCTTCGGATTCGCATTTTACCCAGCATGAGTACGTTCCTCCTTCTCCCCCCCCCCCCCTCCCTCTCCCGCTGCGATCTTGGAGGGTTTTCATGCGGCAGCCTTGAGGTGTCCATCTCGCGATTGATTTAAAATATACGAGACAAGAGAGGAAGAGAGAGTTAGGTTGCGACGTGTCGCCGGTTAATGCCGATTGGCAATGTTGAGGCACCCGCGCGCCACCGGTACGAAGGTGCGGTGACCAAGGGAGACACGGTGCAACGTGGGGCCGCGAGCAGAGAAGTCACCGCGTTTGTCCGCGCGTTCACTCTCCTCGCTCGGACGAACTAGTTTTTGTCCTCCTCCCCGATTCCCAAGCGAAACGTGCTCACGTCGAGTCAACCAATCGGCGAGCATCGTTGCCCGTTCCTCGTTGTCCTCCTCCAACTTCTTCTCGAATGATTTTACCACGAGAGGGTTCTTCTCTCTCTCTCTCTCTCTCTCTCTCTCTCTCTCTCTCTCTCTCTCTCTCTCTCTCTCTCTCTCTCTCTCTCTCTCTCTCTCTTTCTCTCTCTCTCTCTCTCGTTTTCTCGTCGAGCTATCTCCACTCTCTCGCCACCATGCTGTTCATTCCTGATCTTATAAATTTATTCCTTCGCTCGATGCGTACATAAACTGTCTGTGTGGTGTACCATAAATACACAAAGAGAGTAAAAGAAGAAGTAATCAGAAGAAATACGAGGCAAAAATTGTCCCGCTGGCTCGAGGGTGACTCGAACATGAGCAAAGTAAATTTTAAATTTACGATAAAATGATAATTTCGCCCTAAAGAGTGTTCTCTCGTTGATTATTTCATCAAATTTACGGCAGAAAAAGAAGAGGACAAGTTCAATGAAAGTACTGAATGAAACAAATCAGAGATCAGCGCAATCGCTGATTATTGTCTTTCGCGGCCTCAATTTGCCATTGCAGGAAAGGTTTTACGTCATTATAATACGGTGTTCGTTGGAGTCGAGGCATCCGTGGCAATTTTTCAAAACAATGTTCATCAGATTTCAACCCTTTTGTCGAATTCTTGGCAAATTTCGATGAAAAAAAAAAATAGCTTTGATTGCTACTTGAAATTCTTTGCACGAAACCGCCACTCCCTTTATGGGGAAACGTGAGTAACGTTCAAACCCTCCAAGTTGAAACTCGTTCAACCCCGTGATTAGTAGAATACTAACTGGAGATAATAACTTTCAAAAGATCGAAGTACAGTCCCAGAAAAAAAAGAACACCTAGCTAACTTCAGCATTTAACTTGCAAGGATGCCATTACAGACTTGTGAGTGAAACTCAACAAAAATATCGGTTATTCACCCTCGGTGACGCTTGGCAATCATCATATCAGCCACTTTAGTGGAAAAAAGCAGTGAGAAAAGTTGCAGTTTGCAGTTTAATTCTCAAGCTCGTATACGCGAGGCTCTCCCTCTTTCGCGTACGTACATTCAAGCTATTTCACTTCATTTTTTGTGCGAATTCCACCTCACCACTATTAATATGTATGTGTGTGTGTGTGTGTGTGTGTGTGTGTGTGTGTGCGTGTGTGTGCAAAAGTCTGGTGGAGTTGTCGGGACTCACCTCGACTCATCGACTCTCTGCTTCACCGGGTGAGTGAGAAAGATGGGGTGAGAGTCGAGGAGTTTCTCGTCGCGTGTTTCTTGCAACGCTCGCGCGGGTCATTAGAGTCCCTCTTTCTCACTATCTATATCTCTCTCTCTCTCTCTCTTTCTCTTCCTCCCTCATTCCTCGTCTTGATGGCAAGGGAACGGGTATAAACTTGCAAAATGCAGAGACTGCAACTGACTCAACTTCCTCTCTCTCTGTCTCATTGACGATGTGGGACTTTGATGTACAGCGGTGAAGAAGGAACGAGAGAGCATGTATTTTCACGGTTAAATGTGTACTTAAGAATGTTACTTTGTACATTGAGAGATATAGCGAGAATAGCGCGTGTTACACTTATAAGGACTCTGCTCTTCGTACATACTTATCACCATACTAAATATACATGTATGTATATATATATATACATATGTCCGCGAATCGCCAAAGGAAAACTCTGCGTTGCTTGCATGCCGACAAAAAAACTTTTGCGCCCTTAATGCCCCATTGTGTGAAGTTTCCAAATGAGTATTATCTCGTAATATGATGGGTAAATGCATGAAATTGCTGTTTCTTATGGTTTACCGAATTATATTCAGAACGTCACACGAGCCGTCATAGAATTCATTCACAAATATCTTCGCCCGAAATAATAACTTAGTTGGATAAAAGTTTTATTTTCTCGTACAAATCTTCCCCCCCCCCCCCTTCCCCTTTTAGTTTGATAATTTGGCGGGTAAGTTTTTTTTTTTTTTTTTTTTCATGTGAAATCACGATGTTCGAGTTCCTTGGGGTGATGCTTTTTCTTTTATACAGACTTTTTTGTTCGCGGTAGAAATAGTTGATGAGGTGAATGATTAAGAATACATTGTCCGGTCGGTCAGAAGCGATTGATTCGATCGACATGAGTGACAAATCGGATTGATAGCGAGGGCGGATGAAGAGAGGCAGGAAGGGAGTGAAAACGCGTGCTTGAGATATCAGGTGGATCGGTGCGGGGTTGAGAAGCTCATCTGAATACTCCACGTGTAATGCTGTGTTCTAGATTTATGAAAGCATATATGTATACATTTTGATACGCGTGAACAGGCAAGGTTCAAATATGTTTGACCCAACGCACGCACGCTCGCGTCATCGTATATAATATATGCGTGTTTGCCTATGTATATACGAGTGTATACGAATTCTATCCATCAATCTCACGGATTGAGAAGGAGGAGAATTTTTGTTGTTGTATCAGGGATCGTCACTCATAACCGAGAGTCTCTCCCGATTGCGTAAACAATCAGGATAAAATATTCTCTCAAACTGTCGTGTGATTTATATTGGCCTCGGAAGTAAATTGAATTGGACGAAACGAGATCTCTCGACGGTTGGGTTGAAAATTTATTTCACGTTAATTGAGAGATCTTTGCCTCTTTCGTATACCGCTAATTAATCGAGTTGATTGAGCTTACCCGGATAAAGAAAGTTGAAAAAAACAAACGTCTCTGACGATTTGAATTGGCCCAATGCTGATATCTTAGTAATTGCTCTATATACTTGTATATTGGCAAAATGTTCGAGTGAATGGTCAACGAACTTTTTTCTCTCGCTATCTCATTCAATTATTAATCAACGTATTTTAACGACCCGATACAAATACCAGCGAGCAACGATGCAAGAATAAAAAGAAACATTGATACAAAGGTTGATCTCTGCGATTTAGAAATATCCGAGTGTTCAATATTTTTTTTTGGAAAAAGTACGGTTATTAGTTCTCAATTAAACCAATGTTAAAGCGTGAATTTTTGTTCCGTCGATCGTGAATATTTCACGGATGTATGTTTTACGTTGTATGCCGAGCTCGGCAAAAGTTTATGGATTTTGGTGCCTCCGACGCGGTCTCGTCCAGTTATTAGGGTCGAGTAGAGAGGGATTATGGAAAAGTAAGGACGGAGAACCCTCGTTAATTGCTCTCGCCCAATGCCGGCTGCAATTAATTGGGAGAGATAGGACCCGAGAGTGTTTTCCTCGCTCGTCGTATACAATCCCAAGTAAAAGACGTATCTCTCTCTTTCTCGCTCTCATTTGCTTCAGCGTCTGTCAAATTGACGGAAGGATCGACGAAACAAGGCACAAAACATAGTTTCTATATACCTGTCTCACGAAAAAAATATATATACAGATATATTTGTACATCACGAGACGCTCTCCCGTGTCCATACATTCGTAGGATCGAAGCTAGAGACTCTGTTTTCACCGTTAATTATTCGTGAGACACAAGCGACTTTTCGTCTCTCTTATATACAAAAAGCCAGGGAGAGAGAGAGAGAGAGAGAGAGAGAGAGAGAGAGAGAGAGAGAGAGAGAGAGAGAGAGAGAGGAAAGCTTAATACCTGCTGATACAGCCGTTCTGGAGGTCCCCCTACAAAAATTCTATTGAGATGGGCTCAGAGACAAAGATGGAAAAACAATGAAGGACAATAATAAGAGGAACAAAAGCCATATATATATATATATATATATATACATATATTTCTCTGAGAACGTGAATAGAGAAGAGTAAAATAGAGAGAGGATGGATGGGTCATGGGTACATGAATGTGTCGGACTTTGAAGGTACAGCAAGGTGACCAGGTGTTATACCTGAATCTATAACCTGCCACCAGCGGGAGGGGGAAAAAAAAATCGGAAAACTTGTCCTCTGCGTGTTGAGACTCATGGTTTCAACAATGGATGCTCGGAAAATTGTGAAATCGTGTTTGTAGCTTGTACAGCGGATAAGCCATCGCGATTTTTCCCATTAAATATATCTCTCGTCCTGAATACTCTAATACGGAAGCAAAAGAAAGCTCCGAAAGAAGTAAGCTCCGAGAAAAATCTTGAGAAACCCCATGGACCCAGGGGGTTAACCATAAATTTCTGTATATATGTGTGTATACATGTAGATCTGTGTTATATACTGAGTACCGAGAGGTATCTATCTTGGAAAGAAGAATATTTGGAAAAAAAGGAAAAAAATGAGTCCTAAAACGATCTCAATTTTTCGAGACTTTTTTTCCTCTCTCTTTCTCTTTCGCTCATTCTCTTGCTCTCATTGGGGGTCTCGATCGAATGCGGGATTCTTCAGAGGGTGCTGGTGACCAACGGACTATTTTCATTGCCGGACACACACAATGGTTGAAAATTTTAGGCGGAAGCGAAAGGGCGAGGGAAAGAGAAAAATCTCTTGCGCTCTCTCTCTCTCTCTCTGAAGAGAAAAAACAAGAGGATAGCGAGTAGGGGTTGCCAGGGGTGAAAAACAAGGCAAGGGGGGGGAGGCGAGAATGATGATGGGGAGGAGAGTGAGAGAGAGAGAGAGAGATAGCTAGAGGTTTTTACTTATAGACTTTACAGAGCGCGCAATGCACCCTGGGAGGGTTAGTTTAGTTATATGGACGCGCGAGGACACAACAATGTGACCAGCTACGAGTTGTACGAGACTTTACAAAATGAGGGAGAGAGAGAGAGAGAGAGAGATAGACTGGTCCGCAAACGCTTGGCTTGTCCGCCCGCGCACCTGGCACACGGTTAGACGGCTATACAAAATTTTCATTCCAACTCACTATAACTATACACATATAAATTGGTTGAACTCCGAAACCGAGTACATAATATACACACGTACATACCTGCGCTTTTACGGCCCGACCGTAGCGAAACATCGGACCCACCTGAATTTACAAAAGTAAAATCGACGACCCTCCTGCGCGGTCACCAAGGAAATTTTCGCGTCTGAGGAAAATCTAGCCGAAGACTCGGCCAACATTCGCTCGACACCTGAGTTCTTCATTTATATTATACGAGTATACAAGCACGAGAAGCTTCTTTCTCACGCGAGGCAAAAGTTCGACGTATAATTTTTATAAAGTAGGATTTTTTTTTTCGTACTACCTGACGGTGTATGCGAAGTGCAAATATACAGGATAAACAAGAATTTCAGTAAAATTTTGTAATTCGCATTCGTAAACTTAAGATACGAAATATGTTACTAAATTAAATGAAGTTTATACTTCCTTATGTGTTGTAAAAATATTCAATCACCTCGCGTTTAAGTATAGAACTTCGCTCTCGGCTCCACTGAATCTTTTTCTTCCGTTAATCTTTTCATTCCCCGCGCAATATCTGATCTCACTCAGTCAGCCACCATAATAATACCAATGAGATATCCCGCGGCGGTAAACGTTCGCACGCAATTAATTCGCGTATGAAATTAATTGAAGCGACCGGTCGTTCTCTCGAGGAGAGACGATTTCTCTCGAAAGCTTTGAGTGCAAAAAATATCTAACGATCTCTAGAAAATTTATTTATATTTATGGGCTGGTGACGAGTGTATGAAGAGAAAAAAAAAATTATTTCACGCAAAGGAGTGAGAGTTGAAAAATCATCAAATTCGCGATTAGCGAACGCACCCGTGACAAGTTAATCCTCGACGGTGAAACAATAATGGAAAAAGTGTTTCCAGGATATTGTATATATGTTTGTTTCAACCCTCATCTGAGATTCTCTACCCTATGATCACAGATAAGATAGAGATAAAAGGTGTCGAAGTGATCGAAGGACCGAGTTCAATTTCGTTTACAGGAAGTGTCGAATCATTCCATCGCGCATTCCCAATTTTCTTCCCCTTCTCGACTATTTTCACCCTGTCAGGAGAAAAAAAGAACTCTCGAGTGTTCGATCAGACTCTGCGTTTTACAATGTTCTCACTGACGCGCTATTATTGCTGGATGACTGCTCTGCATGGTCGCGGGTTTCGCAGATCGCGAGGAATAGATATCCGAGGGGTGAAGGGGGTCCTTTAATCGGGGTGACGTCTGCGAGGGTGGCATAAAAATTATCTTTTAGTGCGTACGCGTATATATATACGCGTACGCACTAAAATATATATATAATATATATATGCGTCCCGGTATTGCCGGGTAACGTCGTTCGATTAATCATTCAGCGCGCGTGAGTCATTGGATCGTTTACCGGACGAGAAGAGCAAAACTTTATCGATAGGTTAAGCGAGAGAAAAAAAGATAATGTCCGACGAGAGGCTGGAATTCACGGACGATTTTCAGGGAGCATAGACCTAACTTTATCTATTTTTTTTTCTCATCGCCTCTCTTTCTTGTTCTTCGAGGGATTTTTTTTCCCCTTAATCCAATCGTTCTTCTTCCGAGGGACCGCACTCCATATGTCCCTCTGTATTGCAAGGCTTCTTTTCCCTTTGATTCATTTCTTCTTTCCCGTAATAAAAAAATGGCCCTTGGACTGAAATTATACCGGCCTCTTCCGGCCGATGTAAACGCGAGCGATCAGTATGTTAATCGAGAAGCTTAAGGAAAAGAAAGAGAGAAGAGAGAGAAAATCGGTAAACTTTCATTTGATTTCTGCGATAATTTTTGATTCGTCATTCGATGGATTTCGCGCGTTTGTCTCGTCGTTGCTGTCCGGGTGGTCCGGAAAGTCAGAACCAGATTTGGCTGGTCTTCTGGCAGTGCAACCGACGTGTATTATACACAGCCTGATTGTTCATCTCTCTCTCTATCTCTCTCTCTCTCTCTCTTTCTCTCTCTCTCTCTCTCTCTCTCTCTCTCTCTCTCTCTCTCTCTCTCTCTCTCTTTCTCTCTCTCTCTCTTGTTCTCTGCTCAACTCTCGTGAGCAGTAGAGCCCGCTGCGCGGGATCCGCGAAATCACGAATTGATAAATGACACGAGTTTTATTAGTTATTCACTCGTGCACCGTGGACTTTTGATTGATGCCCTATCTTGATGACGGTGAGGAAGAGTGTCTCGACTCGATTTACTCGACGTTCCGCGTCCCTCATCCTCGAATATCCATACGTTTATGCACAAAAGTATCATCGATATATGGGCAAATCCGTGTATAAAGTATTGCAATAATTTGCTTACCCTAAATTCTTTTTTTTTTTAGAACTAATTGGGCGATAATTAGGAATCGTGATAGAGCTAAATTGGATTGAAGCTTTACTAAAATTCGTGAGGGAAAATTTGAAACTTTGCTGTTATATGATTGAATTAGTTAAGATAGAAAATGTTTGCCAATCCCTGAATAACGCGAGGCGTGGCTTTGGGGGGAGTTATTTTTTGCTCCATCGTCTTCGAATCCTGTATAATATATGCAAAAGCTGGTCGCATCATCGCTCCAGGTCTGCATGTATATATGTACACTGGAGAAAAATGTTTCTTCGGTCGTAGTCGGAGACACATAACTCGGTTATGTATACGAAGGCGGCGGCAAAGTCTCGCGCATATTATACATGCACACGTATAGCCTCGAGAGAGCACATATACGAAGGACGAATAGCAATTAGTAATAATTCTGTCAGACAATGAGCCCGCATCTGATCCAAGCATAAGAGAGAAGAGCTCTGCGATATACATGCACGTATATGTAGTACAACGTCTCTTTATGCGTGCATGCGTGTGTGCTCTTTTCTATCTCTCTCTCTCTCTCTCTCTCTCGTGGGACACAATAAGAGATTCATGTCGTCGGCACGATTTAATGAACGCGATGATGCGAGATTGAGCCAGACTCCGCAATATTATACATATACATAGAACATTTACGCTCATCCTGGCAGCCATTGGCTATGCGAGACCGGCATGATTCTCTTTCAGAAAATTTACCGGAGTAGATGAAATCGGATCAAAGCTAAATAATATAAAATCGAGTTCCAAAGAATCGATAGAATTTGTGAAATTGTTGTTCAAAATTAAAAAAAAAAAAAAATTGTTTTTACGATCGATCGATTCACGGTACTGCGTAATCGCCTGTACTACACTCTGTACTCTTGGCATTGAAATAATATTATTGTGATTAATTATGAGATATGCAGTGAAAATATTTGAAAAATTCTGAGAAATTCAACCCAAATTTATTGATTAATATTGTCTCCTTGTGTTATTCAATCATTATTTTTCTTTATCTTCGTTAATGAGACATTCGAAAAGCAAGAAACATTAAAAATACTTTTTTTCGTCTTAATATCTGAACTTCAAATTTTCGCAAAAATACTTCGTAATCGTTTAAATGATTCAAAAGTTCGATAAACTTGGCTGGAAAAAATTTCTTGCCTAATTTTATTTTTTCAATATTACGAAATTATTTTCTACCGCATATCAGATAAACGGACTTGTGCAAATATCTGAAAAGGTGCGTGTGTGTGTGTGTTTTAGTTTTTTATAAAAGAATCTTCCATGCTTGACGCAGCTTTTATTTTCTATAACTCGTCTTATTTTTTTTAAATATTCTCTACCAATTTGGATGGTTTGATTTCGTATCGAATTCTGCGATTAAACAGGAAAGGTTTTATCATCAGTGAATGTAATTATCTGAAAATAATAACTAATGGAAAGTATCGCTCTTGAGAAATTGAATAAAATAGTGAATCTATAATAATTCGTTGCGTCATTTTTTTTAAACACACACGTTATTACAGATTATATGTCATTTACTTTCGAATAATTCATAAAAGTTCGGCCAAAGCATTTTTCTCTAAATTGAGCATTCATTTTCCTAGTAATTTTTCCGTAACTACCTTGATATGCCTTGACGCGTTGGTACGACTTGAATGCTAAAAAAAAAGGACATAATAAGATCCTTTCCTCGTGTCTCTCGTTCATTCGAATGATCCTCGGAAGTGGACACCGTCGCACCCGCGGATGCTTCCGCGATAATTATACAAAAACGTGCGCACGAGAGACAGAAATATAGAAAAGAGATGCTGAAAGCACATCCACATATATACATGTATACAAAAAGAGCCTCTCATCGTTGACATTTTCGACGCGTCATCCTTAATGAATTATCGTGCGAAGCTGCTCACAGTAGGACGTCCTATATTTATCTACATATGTATACATATATACAGCCTGCATATTATATACATGTGGACAGCTCAAGATTTCTTTCGTCCCCCTCTGCTTCGTTTCGCTTCTTTTTTTCCCTCCGTCTGTCCTCATCAACGATGAATTAAACGTCAGATTTCAATGATCGAATTAACAACGTCGATATATACAACGAGAGCTCGCGCATACGACAGACACGAATGGAGAACAGCCTCGCGCTACGCTTTTTCACATTCTCCCTCTCTTTGTCATACATTCAACTTACATACGTTCATGATACACGTGATTCTCTCGTTTCGACCTCGTTAATGTACTCGATCGAGGCTCCAATGATCGTTTCAACAAATAATATTCGAGATTCTATCGCCAATCACTCCTCTCTCCCCATGTATCTCTCGTGATCGCATGAACTTTCCTCGCCTAAATTCGTAATATTTCGTCTCTCGTCGAGTTACAACAACTGCGAATTCAATTTCTGCAAACCAATGAAATTTTACGGGGGGTTTTTTTTTTCTCCAACGTCCGTGCTACCTATTAATTAAATTGAAATTGCAGTAGATCGTAATGTTTAACATAAGTAGAAACGCGTAATCGAACACACCTGGAAGTATCCGACCAAGTCCTATATCGACCACGCACTAAGGGATGCTTTTACGATAATTCCTGACGTACATTTTCCCACCTCTTCGAGCGCCTCTCCGCTGTACATATGTATATGTATATAGATGTATGTATATGACCGCAGCACTGTACGCTTCCGTTTTATTATATTATTATACTTGGGACGACACGACGCGGCTCGAATGTCGCTTTGCTGTGGTCGGGAGAGAAAGAGAGAGAGAGAGAGAGAGAGAGAGAGAGAGAGGAAGAGAGAGAGAGAGAGAAAGAGCTCGATGTAGGTAGGTTGGAAGGTAAAGCTGGTAGAAGCCGCCATGTCTAATTATGTCGCATTGATTTTGTCATTAGTCGGCCCTCTCCACCTTCGTACCTTTCCACGTCCCCCCCTCTGCTTTACATCAACGTATACATACGTTAGTATGTATAGTGTATGTCTCACTTTTCGCTGTTGGCCGTACCGGTGCAAAAAAAAATTTACTTCCCATGCAGTCCGAGATAATATGGAAAAGTACTTTTGTTTTTGCTCCACTCCGGAGAAGTCTTCTTTCCACTTAATTTTTCTTCATTCTTGGATTCATAGAGTCCAACCGATTTGGCCACGTGTTTCATGTGCTCTTTTTTTAACTCCCTACATTATAAAATGAGAGCTATTTGCCAGATTTCCCGTCGCTTCTCATGAATTCTCGATCTCGATTGTGAACAATTTAATAAACTCACGCGATGCCAACACATATATATATGCATATATAAGACACACACGTGTATCTCTATTTATTTTCCTCGCTCAAATCGTACAAGCAGTGTAAAGTCGTGGCGCTGGTATTGAGACAGTCTGCACACGGTCGATGTAGACCTTTATTTCCGCAATTTAGAATACAATATGAGAAAGCACACGCGGAAGAGAGACACGAGGGGGCTCTAGTCTCGAAGTTCTTTGGGAAATAGTCATCAGAGGGGGCGGATTTTTTTTTTTTGTCAATCGCCGAACCGCGATGGTCTGTGGGGACACCACTTATTTTTTCATTTCGTCGAAAAAAAAAAAAAAGAAAACGTAATAACCATTCATTACGAAGACGAACGCGATATTCGACCATTCGACGCGATATACTTGGACTTTGAGCTGGATTTTTCTGTTCCTAGACTCATCAGAGAGGTATTCGCGATCAATGGCGTGTCTGGTTGCTTGCTTCATGAGTAATGTCGCACGTCTTACGCGTGCCACTCCCCAGCTATAGCGACAATAATTAATAATTAACTATCGCTTAGTGCCAGGCAAACGGCTTCTATCACGATGCATCTCTACTCTATCGTGTATGGGGAATTTAATGTCAATCCAGCGATCTACAATTCAACAGTAAAATCTCTTTGATATTCAGCGATATGTCTTTCGTTAGACGAAAATAGTGAGCCGAGGCTTATTTTACGTTATAAATATCCAGATTTATGCTTCAAAGTTTCCTCCTATATTAACGCCGGCAGTACAATCGAACCTCGTTAACCTGAATCTCAAGGAAAGAGCCAATTTTTTTGAGTAAGAGAAGGTCTTATCGAAGTTTCCGGACTACGGAAGTCTTTGAACGGACTGAATCTCTTATAGGGATTTTCGAATTAGCAAAGGTTCAAGTTAGCGAGGCTTCACGGTATATCGACGCTTAGTTCGAGCAGTCGATTTTTTTCAATTGAAAAGAAAAATTATTTTGACCTCGAATACCCCATATCAGAACGTACACGGATACATAACGTGTACGGTCCTCGGGAGAACTGGATTTCGATCTGAGGACTACCGCGCTGGGAAAACTCTCCTTGTGTCGTTACTGGGATTACCACCGTTATATATATATATACGTCTATATATGCGCAAACGTGACATTATAATGGTCCCAATAACAACTCTCGATTTGCGCGGCCATTAACGAACGGGGCGACAAGGGGGTCCCACTGTACATATATATGCATACACAGCATATAGAACCAGTGAAAGCATATACGTATATAAACCGATCACACCTCGCACGCACCCTGCGTTTCTCCGTTTTAACATTACAGCAATAATCAACGTACACCGCGGCCATTTATTTCACTCCGTTTGTTCCTTGATCCGTCATCTTTTTTTTTTTTGCCCTGCTCACACGCCAAATCGTTAATAATACATTTAACGGCCCTCGACCCGATCCTTCGATTTATAAAATACAATGAGTGCATGATTTAGAAAAAAAAAAAAATATCCACCCTTTGCGACAAAATCATCGGGCTAGAGATCGAAATTTCTGATATACATCGACGATGCATCGAAATGCAAGTATGCGCGAGTTTTATGGGGTTTCTATATGGAGGAGAAGAGCGACAACGCCTTCATTAATCAACGCGCGTTCTCTTTGCGTTCGTGTTGACACGAAATTACGCGGAATTTCTCGCATGCCTGTATCCTTTTATTACACGTGTTCATGACTGTATATATATGCAGTCCGGTAGGGCTCATGCACATATAAAATGTATATAACACGACACGTATAGACGCATGCAGTCATGTTCGTTCAGTTTCGCTAGTGGCGAAAGCAACGAGATACATATACCCCCGAATAAGAGCTCCGCGGATCAAAGGAGCGCAAACAGCGAAGCAGAAGAACGCGCGTGTACATAATAAAGACCGAGTTCGGTCGATGGATAAAAATTGAATACTGGGTCGAATTAAAATGTGCACTTGTGTGGGAAATCTTCTGGTTGTGTGCGCTCGTGGATTCATGCATATAGTCATATATATGTGTGTGAGTGTGTATGTGTATGTATGTATACATTACTTGACATAGGCCCGTCGCTAATTCGATGTGCTTCGCGTGTCGCTCGTTCTCTCTCACTCTCTTTTCCGTCTTCTTCGCGCGTGAGCTCTTAAACAACTACACGGTTTATTTCGGAGCCAGCACATACAGCGAGTCCCCTTACATATGCACGTATACGTGTGCGTGCGTATAATACTTTAATATCCATAGCCACAGTTGCCTCTCGTTGTTTGCCGAGTGCCTATATCCAGTTTGATAAACTATATAGACGAGCGCGTGTACTTGCCGTATTATTTAAGCTCTATCGTATTTGCGATTCTCGTAAAATATACGTGATGAAACATTATAAATCACTATGGACTCGTCGAAATTTCACACGTGAGTCATGAAAATTATCATCGAATAATATTCATTGTGAGTTTCGGGATAATCGAACCATCGCACGAAGGCAAAAAGGATCTTCATTAAAAGTCCTTTGATTGAACAAACAAGCCTGAAAATTAAATTCGAACTTCCTGAAGACACGAATAAGAGATTGTTTTTTTTTTTTTTTGCGTCACGAGAACGAAGTTTCCTTCATGATAAATCGAATTATCTGCAATTTTTCAATTATACGAAATTTCTTCTTTCCAAATCGTGTATTCTCATTTTTTTTTTTATTTTTTTTATTTTTTTATCAATGGCATGTTGCCTCGACGAATCTTTCAATACTTACGATGCATCCTCCTCATTTCGCCAGGCCGATGGCCACATACCGCAAAAGACGAAAGAACATGAAAAAAACAAAACGACGAAAAAGATCGCTCTCGCGCGTCGGGTCTCGGAGGAGCGTGATGTAATTTATTACACGCCAAAGTTCGATGAAATCTAATAATCGGTGACCGCGAAAGCGCAAGGAGAGGGGGGTAAGTGAGCCGAGAGGAGAGCGTCCGTTATGGCTGAAGCTCAGAGAGGAAGAAAAGGCTTTTGCAGGGAGCCACTTGGCGTTCAGAGTGAAAGAGAGTGCTGAGGTCTGGAATCCTCGATAGTAGAGAGAAGATGGAAGGCACGTCGGCGCCGCGTCCGTAAAGCTTTCTGTATCTCTCTCTCTCTCTCTCTCTCTCGCGCGCGATGCATACAACGCGCGGCGTGCGTGCAGCGCGTTACGAACGAGTTTCTCACGGTATATATGGTGTGTTGTATGTGCGCCTCGTGGATGCATTCGAAGGAAATTATAAGGGAACGGGTTAAAGCCGGGTTAGCGCGCGAGAGTAGACGATGAGGAGAGGGTTGACCGAGCCCGAGTAGTGTTCAAGCACAAGAGACGAGAGCCAGGAGCGTGTGTAAAATACACGGAGGAAAGGCCCAAGGATCGGGGAGAAAGGAGGTGAGGAAAGGGGCTCGAAGCGCGGGGGCGGGGAATATACAAGAGCAGAAACGAGGAGCGCGGAGGCAAATCACACTTAATTGATATCACAAAGACGAGAGAGAGAGAGAGAGAGAGAGACTGTTCCTCTCGCGTTTTCTCAGCATCGGCATACCATCAGCGAATACACGGGCCACGAGGAAACATCCGTGGCTGCGTATATATCGACTATATGGCCATATAAACCTTCCTTGAAACACACCGTAAGCCCACGGGCTTTTTCCTTTCTCCCGGTCCGACAACTTAACTTCATAATCGTCAGCTCTTGCCTAACAACCATATCCGTGGATTAAACTTCTGATGTGCTCGTCTGTTATTATCCTTGAGGCGAAAATTGCCGAGGAATGAGAGAAAGGCTTCTCTTTCGGCAAACTTGAGACGGAAACGGCTAATAAAGTATTCGAAACGTCCCAAGTTTTCCGATAGCTCGATGTTTAGTTGTTAACAAAACCTCGGATATTGCGAAGATTAAAGTAGGTCTTTTTTTGAACCTGTACAGGGTGATGCGGGTATCTGGATAAATTTTCTCGTAACAAAAGACCAGAACGCTCGAGAGTTATTGATATCGCGGAATCGAAACTGAATAACGAATTTCAATGCTTTTTTTTTTTTTGCCAAAAACTTTCGATTCCGTTATTTTGATCATGGCTAACGAGATTACGTACAAATCGTACTGAACCACAGTTTTTATCGAGAAATCGAACCGGACATCGCGTTCGTATTTGCCCGGCGTCAAAATAGATTCAACCCTCTCCCCGCTTTACTGAACAATAAGGTCTTCGGAATTTGAGGCTTGAACTAACGATTCGAAGTACTTTGTAAGCTCTGACGTAAAAGTATCCAAAAAAATAATGCCACGTTAACCACGAGGTAGTCCGATTATTTCCCATCATTCCATTCATTGTGGTTACCGTTATACCTTTTGGCATTTTCTACGAGCTTCGATCCCGAACAACGTGAATGGTTCCCGGAAGACCTCAAATTTCGATTCATACAATATAACTCCAATTTTCGCATTACACATTGAACATATTGTAAAAAACTGCCAACTTCCGTTATGACAGCGAACAACTCTCGAATCTTCCTGTGGTGCATCACGGAGCTTATTATCGATGAAAAAGGGATTGAATGAACAATGGCTTCCTCCTTCGTGAGCCTAAAGACGTATGCTGCTCGGTCTTCCGGAGGTGGATGTCCTTTTTTTTTTTTTTTATCTCTTATTCAGAGTTCCCTCGCGGCACATGCGAGCTCGTCTCGCATCCATACGTATGAGACGTGTTCAATGCAGTAAATGATGAGATGCAGACGAGATAATTGGGGACAGGAGCTTAGGGGAATCGGGGAGGAGGGGGGGGAGGGGTCTAATTGCGAGCATCTTTTGCGTATAGAGCTATGCAAAGTATGGAAAGAAAAAAAAAAACTTAAGCATGCGTGCACGGGGTCTTTATGGTGAAAACCTGTGGAACATAGTCGTGAAATTCATATATACTGCTGTTGACCTGCTGTCGTTGATGGAAAGTCTCGCGGGGGTACATATGCTTATAACTGTCGAAATCGCTGTCCATGTGGTCCGAGAGGTGGCTTTTTTCCTCCTCCTCCTCCTCCTTCTCCTTTGTCGAGACCTTTCTCTCCTCCCGTGAAACTCTTTTTTTTTTGACAAAGGACGAGGTGGTCACGTATACATCAGTTCGGTTTCCGGTCCAAAAAATATAACGTGCAGCAAAGACGAGAGAATCAACTGCGTCGATTCCCGAAGCAGTTCTTTCTCTCTCCCCGAAAAACCGTTTGACTCGCGCATCACTTTTTTTTTCTATCGCTCTCTTTATCCTACGTTCTTAAAGTCCCTGAGGTTCTCGTTTTTTCGCCTCTCACTGTTTTTATTCCGAGCCATCATGGATATTTCATACATGTAATCGAGCATCCCCCTCTCTACAAGGGGACTTGTCCACCATCTGTGATCTCCTCGCGAGAAACTTTCTCTCGATACTTCCGTGTGTCGTATTGTTCCTTCTTTCGTATTTTCTTCAGCCCAAGTATCTTCATCTCCGAAATAAAAGTTGTCGACGCTTATGGGCGCTCGTCAATGTATATCGTGAGAGAATATTCCGAGTCACGCGATATACATTTTTCAGTTTCGGATGTGAGAAAAAAATCGATAGGAAATGACGAGAGAAGCAAACCAACGAGGCCAAGATTTCCCCTTTTTCCCCTGTTTTTTTTTTTTTTTTTTTGAATCTCAAAATTATTATTATTTTTTTATTCGCTCCAGTGAACGCACAAGGGCGCACGCGCCACATAAGATACTATGGGAACGCTATAAACACGAAATGAAGGTGCGAGCGCGGAGACGCGTTAGACCGATGACGATTAAGATCTTATCGTTTAATTGCGAGGAAGAGCACCAGCTCCCCCATCTCGTGTAAAGCGCCACTATAGCGGGAACAAAAATAATCGAGGTGTGCCCGAACTGACCTGGCATCACATATACTTTTCTTTTTTTCCCCTCATGCATATACATCTATTTTCGTTTCTTTTGACAAATTTCGACCATCCCGATACTATCTCATGGCGCCTTGAAGGAAAAAATAAAAAAAAAATAAAACACTGATATAATTTAACGAGACAAGTCTATAGGACGACTTCTCGCAGATAAAACGACCGAGTCTTTTTTTTCTGGGAGGGAGTCCTACGATAAATTTCCGAAAAACCGGAAAGTCTCCAGCCAGGTGATGCCACTCGACTTTGGCAGATGTTTCTTTAGCGTTCCTCTCTCGTAGCTCTTTCGCTTCGGGAGACTGGATACACAGCACGAAAGAACAAACATCGTCGCCAATGACGTTTTTCAGAGAAAAAAAAAGAATCTCTTTCATCGCTGTATGAACCTTTTTTTTCCTCTAAATAAGGAACAGTTTACTCTGTGCCAAAGTCATCGATTGCATCGAAAAAAAACTTCGAGAATTTGCACACGCCTCGATCCTCCTCGATCTCGCTATTCGTTTTCAAACATTCATACTTCACGCACGGCGAGTTATCGCTGAACTGTTTTGGACACACCTTCTCGGCGATATTTTTTTGCACGCAAAGCGTAATCACCGCGGTGATACGATAAAATTGTACGCGTGAAAAGTGCGAGACCAGCTATAACCTCGCTCGCGTTTATTTAATGGTGTTTCCGGCTTACTGCTGGCAATACTCACGATACTATTATGTCGTCTACATATTATGCCCTATGTATGAACTCAGTAGCTAATGAAGTGCATACTACATAGCCATACTGTCTGTTCGCAATCTCAGCTAAGCCACGCACGTCGATGTTTTCGTGCCAAGCACGTAATATACCATTTGTATAGTATCTATGTCAAGAGACACGATACCGGACTTCGTGTCGGATAATTAAAAATGATTACCAAAAACTACACAAATTTTACCGCGCCAACTGATTCCCAGTCAGGCAGATGCTATCAGAATTGAATTTTAACAATTGATTTTTTGCGATAACAAAGATCTTCGCGAATCGATCTTCCTGTCTATGAGTATACGCAATATATATAATTAAAGTATGTAATCTCGTATCGCTCGGATAGTCGAAAAGAAAAAAACAAAACTATACAATAACATATTAGTGAGCAGGCGAGGCATGAATTTTCTTATCCCTATCGTGTGCCGGATCGTCGTTGTATGATCTTAGCGTCTACGTCACGAGAGTATCATCGCCAAGATCGATCTCTCGCTTTTCATCCCGTTCCTCTCTCATCACGATAATACATAATTCGCGAGTCGAGCTGGGTGTGGATCCGAGACGGGAGTATGAAGAATATAATACGATCGTGGAAGGAAGTCGAGCATTCACCGTATCGCACACGCATTACAAAGTGATATAGCACGGTGTAGCTGTTCATGTATATGTGCATGGAGCTATATGCATATATATATGTGTGTGTTACATCTCTATATAAAAAACTTCGTACTGTAGTTTGCGGTCCTGCGGGCTTTGGCAGATTCTCCCGATTCGCTTGGGGATACATTCGCTGTACGGTGACTGGATTATGGAGTTTGTACCACGGAATTACGATAAAGAGAGAGAGAGAGAGAGAGAGAGAGAGAGAGAGAGAGAGAGAAAGAGAGAGAGTCGGAAGAAGAAAACAGAATAAAAGCAAGGGGTGGGGACGAGGGAGGTGTATAATGCGATACACGTACGTATCATAATGTCCGGCAATGGTGGCTGCACTCTTGCATCTTGTGTATCTATATACACTATGGTAACGAGAGAGAGAGAGAGAGAGAGAGAGAGAGAGAGAGAGGAAAAGGAATGAGAAGATGATATGAGAGAGGAACTGGAAAAGAGAGTGAGAGATTCTACGAGATGAGAGAGCCTTGGGCCGTCACGGCGTTCTACACCCCCAACGTGTAATACGTGCGGGCGGATCGCATACACTCATATACATTATACTGGTCCTCTCGTACCTATATATGCGTTGGGCTAGCGCACACGCGTTCAACGGAGAATCATCTCGTGCGCTTACCTTTTCCTCCTCTTCATCTACCTTCTCCTCCTTCGTCCCCGGGCGCACAACACACCTACTTATCCGTCCGACGATCCGTTAGATTCCAGGGATACCGCGTACCCGGCCCCCCCCTGTCCTCCCTGCTACCTCGTGGTTACTCTACTACTACGACTACAACTACTACTACTACTACTACTACGACTACTACTACTACTGCAGCTACTAACTATCGAGCTTCATCGTATCTTCGTACATTGCCGCTTCGTAAAGATAGAGAGCGAGAGAGAGATGATCGTGCGCGAGCCTCCACGGCCGGGCTCGATTTCACGTAATTGGGATGCAATTATAAAATCGCTGGGGCGCTCCCGGCGCTTTTACACACCGTTCGCTTCGAGGAAAGCCGCGTTGCTTGTACAGCACCGCGGGCGCGAAGATGCGAGAGTTGAGCATCCAACCTTACCTTTTTTTCTTTCTGAAGTCTTCTACCTCTTTCATCGCTTCTCTCTCTCTCTCTCTCTCTCTCGTTTAAAATTTTTTCATTCCTCACATATTCCATATATTCTTCATCTTTCGGTGTTTGCCGCACAATCAACATATTCGGGTAAATTTATGTTAATCCAAATATCAGAGTTTTGAGAAAATCGCGGGTGAGAAAAATCTTATCCGACTGGCAAAATACGTTCGAATCGACTTCCGGTGGCAATTTCGTGTGACATTAAAGTTAAACAACAAAGAATCTAGTTCATTCCGTGTCTCGTGTGAATATATTCGAAGCGGAGATAAGCGTGCGATAAATATGAAGAAAAATATTACGAATTGAGGAGACAGTGGTGTACTTTGATGTCCTATGAATACGGGAGAATTATGGGACTCGTGTATATTCGTGCGTGTACTTACGTTCTCGCACGCGTTGTGGCGATGTCGATAGAAACGAGAGAGAGAGAGAGAGAGAGAGAGAGAGAGAGAGAGAGAGAGAGATACAGAGAAAAAAAGGGATCGATATAACCAATCGATATAGATAAGTTAGACTGATGGGGCGCAAACACAGCTGGTCGCGTTTCACGGGTTTTCAGGTAGACACAAGGCGTCCGGGAGGACAGTGCGAGCCTTGTGTTAGCCGGTCCCTTTGCCGCGCACGAGGCATCGCCATCTCTCTTTCTCGCGCAGCTCTCGCGGCTTTGTGTGTGATATATATATATATCGTTTCTCTTGTACATTCCTGTGTATGCCCAGCTTGCCGCATTTCTGCGTATTTCCCTATCTTTTCGGGCCTCACCCCGAACCCTCCTTCACCTCACTTCGTCTATGTGCACCTCGCTCACCGTGAAAGAACAAGAGCTACAATGCCCCGTTTGGATCCGCCGGGACTTTGCCTTATTTGCTCGGATTAACCAGACTAGAGGCGCTTTCTAAAAACCCGCGCCGAAGACCCTCCCGCGAGACTCTCCTCCTGTGTTTCACATACACATCTCATCCGTCCAGCATTATATCGCGAACAAAGTAACATTCAAACTCGTTGATCATTTTCTTAATAATGCCCGAACGAAAAGTTGACGGATTAAAGCAAATTAAATGTAAACGTTCCTATTTTCTGTTATGTTGCAGGTACGACCTGGGGTTGCGACGGGGTAGCTAGTGAAACTTCTACCGGGGGTGAGGATTTTGATGCTACGGAGTGTTGTCGCGAGATCAGTGTTGCAACGAGTGTAAGAACGACGCGCTGGACGTCGAGGGTCGACGAGGAAGTTAGAATAAGAGGTAGAACCGGTGGTGGTGGCGGTGGTAGTGACGACGGTGAGGAAGAAGAAGAAGAAGAAGAAGAGAAAGAAGCGTTGATAGGTATCGCGAGAAAAGTTGTGAAGGCAAAAACGTTAGTTTTAAGGACGAAAGTGTCGAGGAGCGATAGGAAAATCAGCGTAAAGAGCAACAAAAGAAGAGGACGAAGAAGAATAAGCATTATCACGGTGAAGAGCAAAGTGTACGCGGTCACCGTGGGTGATGTGAGGCTGGTGGTCGCCTCACGTTTGGGGTGATGCCCTCCAGTGAGCCCCATCCCTCTCAGTACCATCTACAGCAGCATCACGGGATTATTCAAGCATCGCACTTACAGCAGCAGCTCTCGTCGTCGTCGTCGTCGTCGTCGTCGTCGTCGTCGACGAGTGCTAGCATCGGGCATCAGCATCAGCTCTATCAACAGCTGGTTGCGGCCCATCATCATCAGCAGCAAAGACAGCAGCAGCAGCAGCAGCAGCAGCAGCAACAACAGCAGCAGCAACACGAAAGCTTTCAAAATTCCACGTACGCGCAGCAAAAACAAGAGATGAGCCCGGAGGAGGAGGGTGGCCGGGGTGGCGGGTCCCCTCCAGCGGCAGGGGCTGCACTTCATCAGCCCCATCATCCTCGTACCGCGAGTCCACCATCGGGCACGGAACCCTGTACCCGAGATGCAATACCAACGCCTACACCGACTGCCGATACTACGACGACTGCGACGGCAACGAGTAATAGCGGAAATGGCAATAATAACGGTGGTAGCAACAACGGTGGAAGCGTTACGACGGTCGTATCCGGTGCAACTTCCGTGAGCACCGGTGCAACGGGATTGACGCTCAGGGAACAGCGACTGGGACCTAGTCCCAGTCCCAGTCCAACCGGCGGCGATGTCGAGAAATTCGACGGTAAGATAGTCTACAATCCCGACGGTTCGGCATATATAATCGAGGGTGAGAGCGAGCTAAGCGAGGATGATTCACTGCCGGACGGTTGTATAGTCGACGGTCGTGGTGTATCCGTGCCTCATTCACTCGTATTTCCCCAAATAGCAAGTGCATATTACGTATCGAGGCTGTACGCGCATCAGGCGTATCAGCAACAGCAGCATCATCAACAGCAGCAGCAGAGATCCGTGGCGCAACAGCACAATTCCGATTTACCGGTAATGCATAGTTATCGCGTGATAAGTTACAGAAGCGCGGAAGGCGGTAAACAGCAGCCCAGTGTACCAACGCCTACGAGCGGTACAACAACGTCCGCGGCAACGGTGCCCGTTAAACCGATACTCATGTGTTTCATTTGCAAGCTGAGCTTCGGTTATGCGAAGAGTTTCGTCGCTCATGCACAGAGTGAGCATCAATTGACGCTCATGGATGACGAGAGGCAGGTGTTGTCTCACTCCACTGCATCGGCGATAATACAAGAAGTTGGCAGGTGTAAACAGCCATTGGTGAGTTTTCTCGAGCCGGTCACAGGTTCGTCCGTATGTCCGCAAACGTCACCGGTACAACAGGGTAGTCAGCAGGGTCACAGAGGTGGTACGGTGATTGATGGAAACGAACAGCACGAGACAACGACAACGACGAGTACTCCGGCCAGTACACCCGGAATACCGAGTAGTCCGTCACAGGCAAGTCAGCAGCAGCAGCAGCAGCGCGAGAGACCATCGCCTACTACACCCACGACACCAACATCTCACTCGAATACACCGTTGAGCTTCAATCATCAACAGTCCCAGGCGCAGCATCAGTGGACCGGTGCACAAGTGAGCCCTGCATCTTGGGCAAAAGCGCCGGAGGCCTCGTTGCATTATACTTCTCCACCTCCTCCACCCGCGCCGACCAAAGGTTCACCCTCCTCGTACGCGGCGCTCACTCAGCAACCACCGAATTTTCTAACCGGCACGACGATAGGCGTTTGTCCGGAGCACATGCAGGGACGCCCGAGCGGCGTTGAGTGTCCAAAGTGCGAGCTGATACTCGCGAGCAGTCGATTGGCCGGCCCCGGTGGTCCGCTAGCCGGCATACACAGTAGAAATTCGTGCAAGACCCTCAAGTGTCCGAAGTGCAATTGGCACTACAAGTATCAGGAGACACTGGAGATTCATATGAAGGAGAAACATCCGGAGAGCGAGACATCGTGTATTTATTGCATAGCGGGTCAGCCACATCCGAGGTTAGCCCGCGGCGAGACTTATACCTGCGGTTACAAGCCATACAGATGCGAGGTTTGCAATTATTCTACGACGACCAAGGGCAATCTGAGTATACACATGCAGAGTGACAAACATCTGAACAATATGCAAGAATTGCAGCAGGGCGGAGGTGGCGCTCCGGCGGGTAGTAATCCATCTTCGTCGCAGGAGGCACCGATGCCAACGAGAAGTCCGCATCATCAGCAGAATCACAGTCCGCATTTGAGCGCCGGACAGACGGTCAGTCAGGGTAAACCGAAGCCAACGTTTCGTTGCGACGTTTGCAATTACGAGACGAATGTCGCGCGTAATCTGAGGATACACATGACCAGCGAGAAACACACGCACAATATGCTTGTTTTGCAACAAAATGTCAAACACATGCAAACATTGTCGGCGTTACAGTCGCATCATCAGCAACAGGCACAGCAGCATCATCATCATCAGCAACAACAGCAGCAGCAGCAGCAGCAACAGCAGCAACAACATCATCAGCAGCAGCAGCAGCAGCAGCAGCTCGAGCAACTTTTACATCTAGGCGGTCTCGACAAGCCCCAACATGCCGAGGCTGCACTCGCCGATATGGCATTCAATCAGGCCCTTATCATACAAATGATGACCGGCGGCCAAATGCCACCTCAATTGCCACCCGAATTAATGGGAGGTATGGCGAGTATGGGCGCAATGGGAAATCTCGCGGGTGACGTTGGTCTGTCGCCCGAGAGCATGGAACCACCGCCCGAACCCGCAGATCCCGATCCTACGTATCTCTATCACTGTTGCGTTTGCAACAACTTTGCCACGGATTCCCTCGAGGCGCTGGGTCATCATTTGGCCGCCGATCGTACGCGTACGCGCGAGGGCGAGATTCTCGCTCTGGTAGCTGGCAATTTCGTCTGTAAATTATGTTCCTACAAGACCAATCTCAAGGCAAACTTCCAGCTGCATTGTAAAACGGACAAGCATCTGCAGCGTCTGCAGCATGTTAATCATGTCAAGGAGGGCGGTCCGCGCAACGAGTGGAAGCTCAAGTTTCTCGCGTCACCTACGAGCGCGGCTCAATTGCGCTGTCACGCGTGTGATTATTACACGAATAGCGCGCACAAATTAGCTCTACACGCAGCATCGCCGCGTCACGAGGCTGCGGCTCTTTTACTACGTCATTTACTCGAGGCAAGTGCCAATACCCAATCAATCGGTAAACTTTATCACTGTGCGCTTTGCGCATTCAGTGCGAGGCACAGACTACCGCTTCTTCAGCATGTGCGCTCGCTTCGACATCTGCAGATGGAACAGTTGCATCAGTTGCATCGACGCAGCGGTATACAGGGAAATGAGACTCCGCATACGGATATCGGCGATGTTTTTCAAGTCGTTGCCGATCCTGAATCGTCGGCTAGTCAACAGCCTAGCCCGACGACTCCTACGACACCAAACGCCGCAAACAACAGCAACGGTGAGTTACATACAAACTACGATAGTCTCTCTTCCTCTCTTTCTCTTTTTCTCATCATAATCATACAGCCTATGTTCTGGTATTATCCGTTTCCCGTAGAATAGAAACTCGTCCAACTGACGCTGACCTCGTGGCACGTGCCGTATTCACTCACAACAATGAGTATAAAACGAAAAAAAAAAAAGAATGCACATGTTTATTGAGGAATGAAATAGACGAGTGTGTATATGCAACTTGACTCGGAAGAACACCTCCTCGTGTGGTTTAATGAATTCACTGACTTCGGATGTCTCTCTCGTTACTTCTTCTTCCCTCTTGTTCTTCTGTTTTTCATTGTTCATAATCGATTATACTCGTTGCAATTAGCTTCGCGATTACGGTAATTTCCCCTGACCGCGATACATACGTGGCATATGGGCCCCATCGTGGCGTGTGTCCTGTCGATCACGCACAAAATTCACCCCATCTCATCGACAACGGACCGTACATATATATATATATATATCCATACCGCAGCATATCGAGCTCACATACGCGTGCACTACTTCATTCAGCTACTCTGTACTTACGCGAAAGTTTTGTGTATAAATATATACAACTGACGTGAAAAGACTGAAAACGTAATACCTAGTGAAGAAGCCAAAAAGGATCAAAAGCATAAATGAAGCACGTGCCGTTTCACAATCCATCCAACTGACGGCCGAGGATAGATAATATGTATATACGCGGCACAGCCGATGGTGTTTACTGCTTGGGCGCGATGCGGTTTTTTTTTTGACAATGCGCGCCTGATGCCACATTGAGAATCCGTCAGTGCACACTCATTCTTTACGCAACGAAACGGCAAAATATTCTTACTCGGTTTTCACGTGCTTTTCTCTTTTTTTTTTTTTTTTTTTTTATACTCTTTCTTCGACTTCTCTTCCACCTTTGATAAAATTCAGCGCGTACGTGGACATTCAAACATACGCATATCTATACGCGTACAGAGTGCAGTCGAAAACGGGAACCCTATTCGCTAATTTTATATTACAGATCTATAATTCAAATTTTAATATCCGTTGCGAAAACCCATCTGCGATCTGTCTGGTTCGCGAGTTCTGTGCACCTTTCGCGTTTCTCTTTAAAATTGTACATATATGGCTGTGGCAAGCAGTAAAAGGTTCTAAGCACCGTGTTGACGACTTCTTTACAATTCTCTGGCATTAAGTAATGAAAGCAAATAATGGCAAAAGGGCGTAACCGTTGGAGATACATTGGCAGCTATCGGGAAAAATTCTATGAATCAATGCCAAACTTACGTATCCGCCAAAAATCTACAAATCTTCGTTAAAAGGCCCACTTTGATGGATACGCTTTTTTTTATCATTAACTGTACGAAAGAAGGGTGTTAACATTTGCTCATCGTGTTTCATTGATACGGAATCCTCGGGAAGATAAAGAATTTTTTTTATCTACTTCATGATTTCACGTTGGAATCATCGCAATTCTTTGGTCAATCGGCTCATCCAAATACATATGCATGATATGGGTCAATGAACAGGCTTTGTAAAAAAAAATCTCGTGCCTTGATTTAAATCTGTTGTCAAGAAGGATACATTCTTTTTGCATCAGTGAGACTGCTTTTTCATAAATTTAATGCCATTTAATGAAATTTATAGATATTTAAGTGATACGCCCTCTTTGCATTGGTCCAAAAGAGGATTAAAGCCATAAGGGTTCTTTTACGACGGTTACACCCATTTAACTTTACATATTCGACACCCGTCAAGATGAAAAAAAAAAGCATTTTTTTATTCAGTCGTTTACCTATCGAATGGGGAACAATGCGGTATTTTACCATTCCAACGGCACTTTTCGACGCTGCCGACCTTTTTCCGTTAGTCACACGATACGTCTACATATGGCACGATGTTTTTGCGATCCCCGATGTCCACCCGCCACATTTATTCGAAACTCGGATCGACTCACCTCGAAACTTTCTCCGCTTCGTGGATCCCCGGGGCTCACTTGTATACGTTAGGTCATATTGCCAGCATTTATTTTATATCCACTCGCTATAGTGAATCGAGATGAGTAACGCTGTAGTAAAATTGTACTGTGCCACGATCGAGAGATCGTGTTCGGAAATATTAAATTTTACATTACCCCAAAATCGTTCATTTGTCGGATTTCAGAGCGGCGTGAGGATGGCAGTAGCGATTGCGGAAGTGAGGTCAAACAAGAGCCCGAAAACGATCTGGAAGTCGATCAGGAGCAGGAGGAAAGCGATGAAATCGTAACGTGTCCTTATTGCACTTATCTACCTACCTCGAGGGACGAGCTGAGGCAGCATCTTCTTGTCGCCCATACGCAGGATCCGGAGGAAAAAATTGAAACCGTAAAGGAAGAACCAACGCCCGAATTGCTATGTCCTCTCTGTCAGGATGGTTTTAAGGAACGCCCGGCTCTAGAAAAACACGTAATGCAAATTCATTCGGTAAACGCTGATGGTCTGCAGAGGCTATTGCTTCTCGTTGATCAGAGTCACTGGTTGAATAACAATCCGCGAAGTACTTCGACACCCGCGGTAACGCCTACCTCACCAAGCGGTACGACCGTAAAATCGCAACAGCAGCAACCGCAGCAACATCAGCAACAAGCACAGACGCAACAAAATCTGCATCATCAAGAAGATGAGATAAACGAACGTTCGACGATGGACGAGATCGAGGAGATCGCCCATTGTACCGTTTGCGGACGCGTTTGTCGTTCGATCGAGGAGCTTCAGCAACATCATCGCGAAGCTCATCCTGCCACGAGACCTACCCTCGCCGTTAGCGAGAAACACGTTCACAAGTATCGTTGCGGTCAGTGCAGTCTCGCATTCAAGACTCTGGACAAATTGCAACAACACTCGCAGTATCACGCGATACGCGACGCTACAAAGTGCGCACTGTGCGGTAGATCATTTCGTTCGGTGCAGGCTCTCCAGCGTCATTTGGAATCGACTCACGCCGACGTGCACGAGGAGGAGTTGGCACAGTACAAGCAGAGCCTGCTGCACGCTCATCCGTTGCTTCAGGCACTCACCGAGGAAGCTTTTCGGCGACAGGGTGGTCTGGCTGCCGAGACGAATGTCGATGAGGAAAATCGCGCCGACGAGGAGGAGAGCGACGCGAGTGATTCATCACCGTTGCACAAAGAGCAGCGTCTACTCGAGGATTATCTCAACAGTCAACCCGTTGCCGAGGACAGTTATCACGATCCCGGAAGAAAGTTCAAGTGTCATCGTTGCAAGGTCGCGTTTACCCGTCAGAGTTATCTCACCGGTCACAACAAAACGTTGCTACATCGGAAAGGTGAAAAAATGTCGTATCCGATGGAAAAATATCTCGATCCAAACAGACCATACAAGTGTGACGTTTGCAAAGAAAGTTTTACCCAGAAAAACATACTTTTGGTGCATTACAATAGCGTGAGTCATTTGCACAAGCTCAAGCGAGCTATGCAGGAACAAGGCAACAACAATACACTCATATCGGTCGTACCACCCGCGAGTCCCGCGGAATCACCCGATTCACAGCAGGATCAGGACAAAAAACCGTACAAATGCAATATATGCAAGGTCTCGTACTCACAGGGCAGTACCCTAGATATTCACATGAGAAGCGTTTTGCATCAGACGCGAGCGAGCAAATTGCCGGATCTCGCTGCGAGCGGTCAACTCGATCTTGGACGTCCGTTGATCGAGCAACCATCGCCTACGAGTCCAACGAGTCCACCCTGCGGCAACAACGCGACTGGGAATTCCGGTGGTAATCAGCTCTCGTGTTCCCGTTGCAGCGCTCTCTTCACGAGTCAGGAACAATTGACGACTCATCAACAGCTCTACTGTATATTCAGCAATCCACTGGCGCTCTTTCAGCAATTGGCGGCTTCTCAGCAGATAGCCGCAACTACACCCGACAAAACATCACCGCCATTGTCAACGACACCGGGACCTCAGCAGCCCGGTCAAACGATCAATGTGGCGCAACAGCAGCAGCAGCAGCAGCAGTCGCAGGTAGCTCAAGATATTCTCGGGCAGCCGCGTCACAAGACCTCGCAGATGTACAAACATTTGCTCGAGAGCTTTGGCTTTGATCTCGTGATGCAGTTCAATGAGAATCATCAGAGACGGCAGAGAAAAGAGGAGGAAGCTGCCGCTGCGCTTCAGGCACAGCAGGAGCAGCAAAAACAGGAACAACAAAAACAGGCTCTCGCTGCGCAAGCGGCTCAAGAACGGGAGGAGGAAACGGAGGAGACGATGGACGAGGAAGCTATCCCCGAATTGACGCGCAGTACGTGTCAGCATTGCAACAAAGAGTTTAGCAGCGTTTGGGTTTTAAAGGCGCACTGCGAGGAGGTTCATCGTGACTTGGTGCCGCGTGAATTTCTCGAAAAGTATGCCCAACAATTCAAGTGCGAGTACGAAAAGAAGAGCGTCGTGGTAACAGCGGCAACGTCATCGTCGACAAATACAGCGCCACGATGCTCGACACCGGCATCCAATCAGCCGCAGGATCTAAGCTCCGATAAGGAGAGACGCGATAAGGAGAAGGAAGAGAGCCCGGAGAGCGTGAAAGAACGAGTCAGTCGTACTCCAGAAGCCACATCGACCACTCCGGCGACAACGCCAGCATTGAGCAATACACCGGTCTCTAGCACGGATTCAACAACTCCGACGACTCTTCCGAACAATCCGACGCATCATATTCAATCGCAATCGCAACACGTGCATCAACAACAGCAACAACAACAACAACAGCAGCAACATCAACAACAACAACAACAACAACAACAGGTCCAACAACATCAACAACAGCAACACGTCCAATTGACTCTAGCTCAACAAATGTCCGAGATGCAGGCTGCACTCAATGCCATGGCTGCTTCGCAGCTGCAGCAACAGCTTCAACAATATCCCGGTCTCATGATGGGTATGATGGGACTTCCTCTTGGACTCAATGTGCCTGCTCTCGCTGCCATGAATCTTCAGCCTCCCCTCGTTCCAATGATGCTACCGCCGCCTCCTTACGACGGAGCTTCCGCTGGCTATCCGCAGATGAACGCGCAGGCTGATCTTCTCGCGAAGCAACATCTCGTACTCCAACAACAGCAAGCGGCAGCGGTAAGTTTAATTACCTTCATTTTTCGATTGATACGTTGCGTATCCATTTCGTAAATTTTCTCAATCAATAAGATCATTCTTATCATAATTTACTGGCGGCTTTCACTTTCATTTAAAAAAAAAAACTTTAATCAAATAAATTCGTTCCTCGATTTTGTTCTCCTGCATCTGGATTGATCGATTTTTTTTTTTTCCTATTCTGACATTTTATTATTTCTCTTGAGGCGTAGATAATTTTCGAACCTTTTTTTGTTTAATAAAAAATCGTTCTCGCCCTTTATCATCGATTCTTTTTTTTTTTTTTTAGCTATTCTTGTTTTTCAAGATTCTCGACGTATCGATATCTGATATATTCAACAAATCTATAATAAGGAAATATCGCGGTTTCAATAATATTAAAAAAAAAAGAATTAGAAGCACTCTTTATCTCCGTATTCGTAACATTTCGCTAATGGATCAACTTGAAAAATGAAAATTCTGTGCCAAATGTGGATGCAATTTCTCGGGATACAGACAAAGTCCTGAACTGACAGATTCCCGAAAATCCGTCAAACGTCAATGACAATGTTTGGATCGTTTTTCACGGCGCTGTGCGATGGCGTTGATATTCAAATGCTAAAAGGCTGTAGATTTGAACGAGGCCAAAATGAGAAAACTTTTTTTTCATTACTCCCGGGTTTTTTTTTTCGTACAGACAAACGATATAACCGATCAAACCTTGGGATCCAATAGGTTCCCGGGCAAAATAATTGATATTTAAAAATTTTGGATTTTTTAAATATTTATTATTTTGCCCGAGAAACTATTGGATCTCAATGGTGATCAGTTTTATAGTTTGTCCGTACGAAAAAAAAAAAAATCCGGAAGTAACGAAAAAAACATTTTCTCATTCCTGCCTCGTTCAATTGTACTTTTTCTTTCTGCTACCAAAATTTCAGATTTATTGAAATAATTATTATTTTGCCTTCGAATCTATTGCATCCGGCAGTCGATCGGTTCTATAATTCGCCTGTACGAAATAAAAACTCCGGAGTAACGAAAAAAATATATTCTCATTTCTGCCTCTTTCAAATTTACAGAAGCCTTTGAATATCAATGCCATCGCCCAGCATCGTGCAAAACCATCTAAACATTGACATGGACGTTTGATGGATTTTCGGGATTCTGTTCGTTCGATTTTGTCCATTCGGGACTTTGTCTATATCCCAATTTATCTCAAGAGTTATTGTTCTCGAACTAATCGGTCTATAAATAGCAAAAAAAAAAAAAACTTGACATTTTTCGACGTTTTGCATTTTTATATTTAATTTTTGCAGCTTTCGTGAAGAACGAGATGTCATTTGTAACAAACGGATTTAAACTCTGAACATTTGAAAAGATTGAAAAAAAAAAATGGTTTCCACTTTTTTGCCTACTTTTTCAGAATCCGAAAAAATATCATCATTTCAAATAGCCCATAACGTTGTACTCGTTCGCTGTAATTCCGCTCATCTACATTTTTCATGCGCGTTTCTCTCTCGTGATTACATAAAAAATCAACGAGACTCATGTGTCTTCGTATGTTTTTTGTACGCAGGCGAACGCGGCAGCTTCGCAAAAGCGTGCACGTACGAGAATAACGGACGAGCAATTGAAGATATTGCGGGCTCACTTTGACATCAACAACTCGCCGGGTGAAGAGCAGATATTAGATATGGCAGCGCAGAGCGGCTTACCTCCAAAGGTCATAAAACACTGGTTCAGAAATACACTGTTCAAGGAGCGTCAGAGAAACAAAGATAGCCCGTACAATTTTAACAATCCGCCGAGCACGACGCTGAATCTCGAGGAATACGAGAAGACCGGCGAGGCCAAGGTAACTCCACTGAATTCCAGTGTTTCCGGCAGCAGTTCCTCGGACGACAAGAGCCCGAACAAGCAAGCCTCTCCGCCACCACCGCCACCTGCAACATTACTCTCGAGTTTGCCGCAAATAAACGAGATCAAGCAAGAAATCCCAGAACCGTCGCAGCTTCAGCCGCAACAGTTGCAGCAAGATGATCCGCAGCATCATTCACCGGGAAGTTCGGGTGGACAGCAGTCCCGGCCTCATTCACCGGCGTTGAGCATGAGCTCGGTTTTCTCGGGTCTTCATCACGACATCGCGTCGTCAATTGCGACGAGCGCGCCCACAACGCCGATGTTACCGCCGAAGATAGCACCGCAAAACTTTGCCAGTCCGAATTCCGGAACCGGTGTCGTAATGCCCGGCTCGATCGCCGCCCTGGCACTCACGCCGCAGCGTTCATTGAGTCCCGGACGCGGACCGGCCGATTATTCCTTCGGTGGAAATAGCAACGGCAGCAATTCATCGGGAGGTAGTTCGGGCAAACGTGCCAATCGTACGCGCTTCACCGACTATCAGATCAAAGTGCTGCAGGAATTCTTCGAGAACAATGCTTATCCGAAGGACGACGATCTCGAATATCTGAGCAAACTGCTGGGTCTGAGTCCGCGGGTTATCGTCGTTTGGTTTCAGAATGCACGACAAAAGGCTCGCAAGGTCTATGAGAATCAGCCGGCTGCCGAGCCCGTTGCCACGGGCGGACGAGAGGGCGACGATGGCTCGGGACGTTTTCAGCGTACACCCGGCCTGAATTATCAGTGCAAAAAGTGCTTACTCGTGTTTCAGCGTTATTACGAGCTCATACGTCATCAGAAGACCCATTGCTTCAAGGAGGAGGACGCGAAGCGCAGTGCTCAGGCACAGGCAGCAGCGGCTCAGGTTGCCGCGGTTCTCAGCTCCGAGGACAGTAACAGCAGTTCAACGACTACCACCAATGCCGTTACCATCGTCAATCAAACGAACCTTCCCCTCGCTGAACAATTGCAACAACCCATCGCGACACCTACACCGCCTCACATTCAACAGCAGGCACTCGCCCAGCCGTTGTTGCAGCAAACGATCCAGCAACCGATCGTCCCGGCGTCCCAGCAGTCGCAGCAGTCCGAGCCAAAGGAGGGCAGCTTTCAGTGCGACAAGTGCAATCTGATGTTCAGTAGATTCGAGCTTTGGCGTGAACATCAGCTCGTACATATCATGAATCCATCGTTATTTCCACCGGCATATCCGCCGGATTCGCCATTCGGTATACTGCAGCAGCAGGCATTGAACGCGAGTAGCGGCATCAACGCGGATTCGCCGCATCCGCTGATCGCAATGATGCAAGATCGCAAGAGAAAGTACGAGGATTTTGAGGAGAGCACGGGCAGCGATGGACGCACGAATTCCGAGCACAACGAGCAACCGAAGGACAAACGTCTTCGAACGACCATACTGCCGGAACAGCTGGATTATCTTTATCAGAAGTATCAGATAGAGTCGAATCCGTCGCGTAAAATGCTGGAAACGATAGCGCGCGAGGTGGGCCTTAAGAAACGCGTCGTTCAAGTTTGGTTTCAGAATACACGTGCGCGCGAGCGCAAAGGTCAGTTTCGTGCTCACAGTCAGGTGATAAACAAACGTTGTCCGTTCTGTCCGGCATTGTTCAAAGTTAAATCCGCACTGGAGTCGCATCTATCGAGCAAACACGCCGATCAGGTTGCCCGTGGTGAAGTCAATATCGATAATATACCGGACGAGGAGCTCTCGATGGAATCAGCACCATCGAATTCCAGTACACCGAACATGATGCCACCGTTATTTCCGCCATTCAATACCGACATGGAAGCTTCATTGAAGAAATATTACGAGGAATCGATGAAGCGTTATATAAGCGAGCTTCAGGCACATACGAGCAATGGAAAGCAAGAAACGGGCTTGGTAGTGACAACGACGACAACGACGACGACGACGACGACACCGACGACGAATCAGGGCGGTAGCAGCGGAACCGGCGAAACACCCTTGGATCTCAGCAAACCCGTTGATCTCAGTCGTCCCGTAAAACTCAGTCTCGGTGGACTGTCGAATTTGCTCGATGATCAGCACAATGTGTCGCAGCATTATCGGGGCGGTAGCGATTGCGGTCCGCTCACGGATCTATCGGAGCGCAGTATATGCGACGACGACAGTATGAGCGAGACAACGGAATTTCTCGATGACGAATGCGGTCCCGTGAGTCCGGCATCGAGTACGCAGAGCTCGAGGCACGGTGGCGGCGCTACGTCCGGCTTGGGGGGTAGTTTGAGCGGTGGTGCTGGTAGCCAAGCTACGAGCAATACCGGCGGCGGGAGCGTACAATCGGGCGGCAAGAGATACAGAACGCAGATGTCAGCGACGCAGGTCAAAGTTATGAAATCGTTGTTCTCGGACTACAAGACACCGACAATGGCGGAATGCGAGATGCTCGGCCGTGAAATTGGATTGCCGAAACGCGTTGTTCAGGTGAGCAGCAACAACAACAACAACATCAACAAAAACGGCAACCGAGAAAGATCACAAGAATCATTGAAATAAGAAAGAATCAAAAACAAAAATCCAAAACTTCTCGGTCTCATGAGAGAGCTTCATTCTCGTATCTATTTGTCTTTATCTGTCTCTCTCTCTCTCTCTCTATTCTCTCTTTCTCTCTCAAATCAGCTCTTCCAAGTCCCAAAATACGTCGAGGTTTCTCTCTTATCTCGACGTTTCTGGGACTCTGGTACGATCAATGTAAAATATTATTAGGGATGGGGGGCGGGAGGAAAAGAAAAGAAAATTGATCAAACGATAAGAATCACGAAGCGAGAACGACGGATCATTGCTCGAGTTCTCGCAACGTGTGGGGGGGCCCTGTGTCAATCACGAGGATGAAGAGAGGCCTGTCCCGCTAAAAGAAAACCAAAAAAAATAAACAAAAATCAAAAACAACATCAACGACAACAACAACAACAACAACAACAACAACAACAACAACACATAACTGAACTACGGAAAGAGTTGGACTAATGGGAGATCGCCATCGGTTGCAGGTATGGTTCCAGAACGCGCGTGCCAAGGAGAAGAAGGCTCGTCTCGCGGCTGGTCTGCCGGCCGAGGGCTCGGCCGTACAGCCGCATCGCGGCCCGACCGGACCCGACGAGTGTCGACTCTGCTCGGTTCGTTATTCACCGAAATCGCCGCTCCAGGAGCACGTTTTTTCGCGTCGTCACATCGAATCCGTGCGCATCGCCGTCGAGGACGGTAGCCTCGTGCCACCGACACCGGGCGCGCCGATTCTACCCAACAGCATCAACAATTCCACGTGCAACAGCAACAGCGGAACAGCTAGCGCTGCCAATCAGCAAGCAGTCCTGAATCAGCAACAGAACGACGAGAGCATGATGTACGGCTCATTGTTTCTTCATCCTACGGCAATGTTCCAGACTCAGCAGCAGCAGCAGCAGCAGCAGCAGCAGCAGCAGCAGCAGCAGCAGCAGCAGCAGCATTCTGGCAGCTCGGCAACTAGCGCTGCCACAACGACCACCGCCGGTGAGTGTCTCGCTGACCTCTTAGACTCGTAAATGCGCTACGAATACTGTGGTGCCAACTCGTGTTCTCGACTTGACGAAAGATCCAAAAAAAAAAACATGACCCAAAGTGGCGTGAATTCTACTTGAAAAATTGCAAAGAAAGAGATATTTTGTCTTGAAAATCAAAAATACACGACCGTGGAAAAAACCGTGTAGCGTTGCAAGGACGTAGCGCAAGAGTTTCACGTCTCTCGTGGAGCCACGCGATTCGATAGCACGAGAGTATTGGCAGCCCATAGACAGATAGAGCGAGGTTTATCTGTGTCTCGTGTGTATGTATGTGTGTGTGTGTGTGTGTGTGTGTGTGTGTGTGGGTGTGTGCACGTAACGTTGTTCCATGTTTAGCTTGTATCGCATATTATGTATACGTTGCACAATTACTTTATGGGGAAAAAAATCGATGGTAGGAAGAAATCGATGAAAGTAGAGAGGGGTCCGTGTGATACTCCAAGTGGGCCCCGCCCCAGCCCAGTCCCGATACACTTATATCAATGGAACGTTAGAAAATGACGACGAGAACTAAGCAAAAGCCTTTTTTTTTTTTTTATAATATAGTTACGAATAATATATCCAGAGCTAGGCAATACTGAAAGTTCCTATCAGATGACTATTGTAGCGATAAGGAAAAGTTTAGGGGGAATTTTAATCGAGTATGGAGGTCGATCAGTAAGCACCGATGCACACTCCAGTGAAAGATCGTTCGGGGCTTTTTGAACGCGTTTTAACGAATTATACGATGGGAGAAACTCTTGCAGGACGTAAAGAGCGTTTAGAATTTTTTTTTTTTAATACATAAGGCGTTTTTTCTTGATCCAACGATCGTTGCCCTGAACGGAAGAGCAAAGAAAAAAAAAAAAAATATATATATATATATATACATATATACATATATGTGTTTAAGCGACAATGCCAAGATCTTTTGTACAGTAAAGACTATACATGTATATTAGATTTTATTATTTACCGAATTTATGCTAATTCGTAAAGACATTTTTCGTCTAAAGTTCCGATTTTCGAAATCATCGTAAATTCCCGTTCTCGCGATACGAATTTTTTAGGACCTTGGCCCACCCTCGAAGCCCTCTTCAGCTGACGAACGTTGGTGCAGACTATCGTCTCTTTTTTAGGTGTTCTTTTTTTTTAATTTTAATTTTTTTTTTTTTTATTATTCGTAAGTAGCGAAGCAGCCCCAGTTTTGAGCGATTACTTTCCTCATCGAATATAAACCCAGCGCGATATGCACGCCGAGGCCATTCCACACGTGACCGCGAGAGAGGTGTCGTGTTTCTTCCACAATTCTATTTTTTTTTTTTTTTTTTTTTTCCTGGAAGATTCGCGAATCTGGCAAATTGCTCCCGATCACGATGTCGTTTTATTCCTCCCCGTCGTTCTCAACATTCAACGATCATTGTAAATATTAACTCGCAGACCTCGCTGACTCAACGAAGTAGATCGACAGCTTTTTTTTTTTTTTTTTTTTTTTTTTTTTTTTTTTTCTTTTTATTTTCTCACGAAGAACTTTTCGCATTGACAATCGTTGTCAATTCTCGATCCCTTGCTCCCTGGACCTGAACAATCAGCCTCGTCGTGAAATTCTCATTCAAGGATTCGCAATGTCGAACGTTTTTCTTTTTTTTTTTTTGTTTTTTTTTTTTTGTTTTTCTTTTTTGTAAGTACGATGAACATACTAGCCCGCCATTACGATGACACTGATCTTAATCGCCACTACTACTACTACTACTACTACTACTACTACTACTATCACATTATTATTTTTTATTATTATCATTATTTTTAACTGCTACTACTATCATTAATTATTATTATCGTTTTATGCGTTAGTTATTTATGAGTTTTCTTGTGATCGCTGCACTCTTGACCGCCCACGCGACCCGACCCATCCGCGAACCTTATCCCTGTATATTCTCCGCATTCCTTCGTCTCTCTCATCTCCTTCTCTTCCTCTCTTCCTCTCTTCCTCTCTTCCTCTTCTTCTTTCTTAGCCTCGCGTATACGACGAGAGTGGGAAGTTTCCCCGAGACGTCTCGAGGAGGCAGTACAGCGAGACAAAGAGAGAGGAAGAAAGTCCTCCTTTCCTCGTTTTTTTTTTTTTTTTTTTTTTGGTCATTTAAAGGTTTTTTTTTTTTTCGTTCAGTCCTCGTTCTCTCGTCCGTTCGCGAACTTGGTCGCCAAGGGTGTGGCTCAGCTTCTCGCTTTTCTCTGATATCTTCGAAACGGATATAGGAATACACGAAAGAAAGAAAGAAAAAAAAAACAAAAAACAAAAAAAAAAAAAAAGTACAGAGCTACATACGAGCGCGCGTACTCGACTATCGTATACGACACAAAACGGACAGAAAGACATGGTAAATACACCATTACAATGTTATGTATGTCGATCCCATTACTCCTGTGTACATAGTTTATTATTATTATTATTATTATTATTATTATTATTATTATTATTATTATTATTATATTATTTTATATGATTAATATTATATTATTTTCTTCCGTTCTAGTCTAAAATAAAGCTATACTATCGAAACATTATTTTTTTTTTATCGTTTTATTATTGTTTCGCATGTTTTTTACCCCGAAAAAAAAAAAAAAAAATCCCGAATCATCCAAACGTCGATCCTCCTCTCCCTGTCACGATTAACGCAAAATTTGAGGAATTTCAAAGATTCATGGAAAAGCCTGAGAGGAAAATTCAATGGTGAATGGAATTTCGAATCAATGGGGGGAAAAAAAAAAAAAAAAAAAAAGAGTAGACACTTTCGCGTCGATCCGGGTGAATCTGAGAGCATTTACAAAGCAAACTGGAGCAAAGTTTATCGAAGCCAGGTCGATCGATGAATCAATCATTGATTTCGCAGTTATTTTGGAATATTTGAGAACGTTTTTTTTTTTTTTTTTTTGCTCCAAATTTTGCCTCTGCTGGATTGGGTCGATGTCCTCTCCGGATGACTGCTGTTTTTTGCCCGATCATTGACGTTTTTTACGATTGGTCAGAGGACAAAAGTTGAGCGGTGAAAATTTTTGTTGATTCTGTGATGCGTTTATCGACACTTCCGGTCAAAAGTTTGGACAAATAATTTGAAAATAATCGGATCAGCTTTTGTCGACGTAATTGCGAATTGAAATGGATTATTTACGATGAGGGAACTCCGGAAAGGTAAAATATACAACGAAAATTACTCCGAATCTCACGACTTTTTGGCACAAAATTATTTGAGCAAACTTTTTTAAAAAAATTAAAAATGTCAAACGTATCGAAATTTTTGTCCGGTATAGCGCAGCATATCATATCGTTATTGTTCCAGGTAAGATCAGATATTTTCGCTGATACTTAATGACGAAGGATTATTGTGACTTTTTTATTTTTTGCTTTTGCTTTTTTTACTCTTCGATCGCGATCAAACTGAGAGGGATCTCCCATGTGGCTCGGGATCAGAAAGAGAGAGAGAGGGAGATAAAAAAAAGTTGCCAAAAAACAAAAACAGGTCGAGAAATTAATTGGAATTAATTAATTAATAATTCGTTCATTAATTCATTAATATATGCGAATCGAGTGAGTTTTAATTGAACTTTAACCCATGTGAATTGGTTATTTTAATTTTTGGAAAAAAAAAAACATATTTTTGACGGTTTTTAAATGGAATTTTCGAGTTTAAAGGAGAATGCCCAGCAGTTGCATTATCAGCGAGGAAAAAAAAATACATCGATACGGATGAACGAAATTTCAAAAATCCAAGATTGTTTCTTTTTTTTTTTTAATTTTTACGAAAAATCAATGGGTTGACTGTGGTTGCTGTAATATTTGATTCTTGATGAAGCTGAGACTGTATACATTGTGCTTTTTCTCTTTCCTACTTATTCAGACTTGGTTCAGCGAGCTAGGGTAGGTAGGGTGACTGAACCAGTGAATGAACACCTACCAGTGAATGAACAGGCTTAGTATTTTAATTAAACGGCAGAGATATGATTCTATTATTATGAAGAATTTTGTATTCATAATGAAGTGAAAATTCTGAGAAAACATCGCGTAGTGATATTATTTGACGCTGTGAAAGATTTGCGATGCTATGGATTTTTTTTCGTACTTGGGGCGCATATTCATAAGAGACAGCCATGTTGTTATAACCATCTGACTGTGCATCGAATACCAGAATATTCCATATCACCTCGATAAATCTTTTTAAAAGATATGCAATAATTTTTTCAACGTTATACATTGCTAAGCTTCAATTATATTAATGAATTTTTGGTCAAAAATCCAATATTATTTGCGATACATGGCCGTTTATTCACTGGTCCAGCTTTCTAACCAATTTTCAGTGATTGAACAGGCTTAGTATTTTAATTAAACGGCAGAGATATGATTCTATTATTATGAAGAATTTTGTATTCATAATGAAGTGAAAATTCTGAGAAAACATCGCGTAGTGATATTATTTGACGCTGTGAAAGATTTGCGATGCTATGGATTTTTTTTCGTACTTGGGGCGCATATTCATAAGAGACAGCCATGTTGTTATAACCATCTGACTGTGCATCGAATATCAGAATATTCCATATCACCTCGATAAATCTTTTTAAAAGATATGCAATAATTTTTTCAACGTTATACATTGCTAAGCTTCAATTATATTAATGAATTTTTGGTCAAAAACCCAATATTGTTTGCGATATATAGCTGTTTATTCACTGGTCCAGCTTTCTAACCTATTTCCAGTGATTGAACGAGCGTTGAAAAGGCTTTTCGTAACCTCAAAACGCACGAGTATGCGTACGCATCTCTGGTTCCATTGTACGTTCATTCACTGGAAAGATAAGAGTTCATTCATTGGAATTTTTGTTCATTCACTGGGAAATTGGTAATTTCGTTCAATATAATTTTTTTTTACAAAATCCTTGCGAACAGGGCACTTCGAATATTTTTTTTTATATTCTGTGAACATTGTTCTATAAGATCTAATTAGCTCATAAAGAAATTCGTAATAAGTTAAATTATACGGCTTTATCGAAATAGAAAAAAGGCTTATGCGTTCATTCACTGGTTCAGTCACCCTACCAGTTGTGGACACTTTAACCATTTTTTTCGAACATTCATTTGCGAACAAGATTATTGCAAATTAAGAACTGAAAAAATGATCGATATTGCCTAAAAGTTACACGGAATAACGAGTTGTTATCATTCAAAACCTTTTCTGATCATGATAGATATAAGAAAATAGGAAATTATTTTGTAGCTGTCATTTTCACGAGTTGTGGCCATACCAAGCTTTGAATTGGGATACGGATGTGCTACAAACGAAAGGTGGAGTATCGGACAATCAGTGAAGGCAGATTCAAGTTAAAAGTAGTTACTTATTTGCATCATAAACATATTACTGAAGTGGTAACAAGTGTGGTCTATCTGTGGCCATAAAAGCTGACCACAAATAGAACAATCGCATTTTGAATGCACGACTTTCGGCCATCGCGTATTTTTCGGGTACTTTAGCTGATATGTCAGTTTTTTGTGATTCTAACCCGAAAAAATTAGCTCTAACTTATAAAATATAATTTTTTTTATGGGGGCGGAATGACTTTGGATACGAGAAACCGTAGTTTTTAAAACTTCTGACGAGAAAACTACACAAACCGCTCAGCCTTGACACGTTTCGTCGTATTTCGTTGAAATAAATTAGCAGATATTCAATAAAGCAACACGGAAAGAATTTTTTATTAATTCTTACTGTGAAATCGCGGTAAAAATTACATTAAAAATTTTAACGTGGGGACAAGTGTACCAAAAAGTATAAAATGTTTATATTTAAGTAAAATTTACTGATTTTTTCAGTAAAAATTCTTGAAAACATTTCAAATTTACGTCACCCGACCGTATATTCTGACTTATTTCCATGAAAATTTACCATTTATTTCCTAAATTTTGGAAAATTATGGGTTTGTCCGCCCGTTACTGTGATTTCACAGTAAAAATCAATAAAAAATTCTTTCCGTGAATCGATCGTGGTGCGGAAACATTTCGAATATCGAAATATTATGCTCGATGAAACGAACATAGCCTTGAGACTTTAGAGAAAAAAACCGAGGATAATGCGATGTGGCCACAACTGGTGCGTCTACCCTACGATTGTTTTTACAAAGTTTCAAAGTTGGACCATTGATTTTTGCCAATTTTTCCATACACTTTGAATTCTCATGATTTTCAAAGTTCTCTTTTGGGTTACGAAAAATTAAGATCTCCGGATGAATCAAACGGCATTATCTGAGTCTACGCATTTGAATATTTATATGCGTGTGTGTGTGTGTGTGTGTGCAGGGGGTATCGGAGAGGAGATGCGGCAGGAGAGAGTTTCACCGAGTTTTTAATAAAAACAAAAATATATGAATGACCGATTCACCGAGTACAGAGACTACCCAAGCGTCTAAACTATATAACACGATCATTACTGCACAGGCACTTGAATGTCTAGCTAACCTCGTATTCTTCGCAGACTCATTACCCGGTATACGTGTATACACACATTTACGTTTTACTTTCTCAAATTATATTTTAACCTCGTTCGGTTCGATCGTGGTAAACGCCTTTCCTGGAACTTACTTGAGGGAGTCGCTTTTGCCTCGCTCTTTTCCTCACACTTTTGCTCCGCGTTCGACCAGAGATTTCGTTGCATCTCGACCACGTTGATAGCGTGGAACAATTTCAATTCTCCTTCGAGGTCTTTCTCAACTTCGCGGCCACGGGTATTATACCTCATTTCTTTGCGGTGTTTTTTTTTTTCTCTTTTTCTTGCATTTATTTTCAAGGCGATTCGGTCAATGACCGATCAGTCAAGTTCACTAGGTTGATATGCTTTTCTCGAGATATCGACATGTGCTGTTTTTTACGAGCTTTTTTTTTGGAGCACGACTTGCAATTGTCCAATCGAATCACTTTTAAACGTTTTTTTTTAAATTTATACGTCGTTCGTTTTGAGTGATAATCTACGACTATTCGAGTCAAACGATCCTCGAGACGAAGCGTATTGATTTTAGAATTGATCCAGATTGAGTCTAATCGAAAATAACAAATCCAAAGGTGACAAGTCAAATTTACATTGTCGATTTGTCTCAAATTACCGAACCACCATTCTATCGGCTTTCGGTGACTAATTATAGGTACCACGATCGCGTTTTCTTCGATTTTTTTTTTTTTTTTTCGTTTGCAACGAAATGCCGCGCGAGAAAATTATAACCTAATTTCATCTTAATTCATACTATCGTCGAGGCTTGTATTTTAATGACGACGCGTTATTGAAGTTTTTGTCGTTAGACAAAGTCATCGTGTCTGAAAATGCCGGTAGCTGATCTGGTTTTAAGCAGGGGAGAAAAAAATGAGGCCATCACTCATCAGCGGAGTTAGAGAATGAATGTGTGTGTACTTATATATATATATATATATGTTCGATCGGTGAAAATTGATTTCTCGCGCCTCGGAACTGTATCCGAGGGTCGGCGCTTTTGACGATTAGCCTCAGTTTTCGGCGCAACGTCGCGCTTTTAATCGTTTTTTTTTTTTTTTTTTTTAATTTCTTTCTCCGCGTAATCCGACTTTCTCGATGACGAAGAAACAACTCGCGTTTGATCAGACTCCTTCAATAGCGAAATTCAAAGCCGAATTTTTAAAATATTAGAAAAAGAAATAAACGAAAATATGATTTTCGGCCTTTTGAGGATAAGATCGTCATAAAAATATTTCTGACGGACATTCATCGAATTTTCGAATTATTATCGTCGTCGAACGTATAATCAGTAGCGCGGTAAATTTTCGAACCGATGAATTTCACAAAATTTATCGTAATTTTAACTCGGGAAGAGCCTAATAATGGATGATAGCGCACGAAACCCAAAATAAACTCCGCGAAACTAAAGAAAAAAGAAAAAAAAAAAAAAAAAAACATTCGCGCACGTGTCCTCGCGTCCGTAAAGTGTGTTCACTCGGATCAAGAATCTCGCTCCCGTATAATGCAAATGACAACTTCGCGAAAGGGCCTTTTTTTAGTATAAAACCCCCCGTGCAGGGTCGCCCTTTGTCGGTGTAAAAAATAAAAAGAACAAAAAAAAAAAAAAAAGGCAGCGAAGAAAGAGAAAAGGGACAAAACGCGAGAGTGTGGTACACGTTTCATCGATATATATAACATTCGGGGATTGTGGCGGCTATGCGAAACGGAAAAATTATACGCTCGTCGCTCTCCCGAGAGTATACAGGTATTCCCTCTTTTCTCTTTCCTGCTCGCGCCAGTATAATTCGCCCGCGGTCGAACCGATTCGCCCCCGATATTTCGCTTACGATGACAATCGCCGATGGACCCTCAACAGTCTCTCGAGAGAGTCTCCTCGAGACTCGTACGAATTAGCATGCTGCTTGGAATTTCTGCCCCGCTATCGTCTCTCGTGAAGAGAATTCTGTATTCCTTTTTTTTTTTTTTTTACCTTCTTCTTTCCTTCTATTCGCTCTGTTTCTACATAATTTTTTTCTTTTTTTCGTTTCTATCCGCGTCCCTCATCCCCCACCCCCCGCGTGGTCCATTCAGCGAATCCGTTCTTTTTTTGTTTGTTTTATTATTTATTTGTCTCTAATCCCTTTTGGACGCGGCGTGCCCAATGAGGCTCGTGCGCGGTCAACGTTTGAGGTGGCGGAGGATTTTACCGCTGCCGAATCGATCCCCGAAATCTCCGACGGTTTGCTTTACCATTAAAAAAAAAAGAAATTTTTCAATGTATATATATATATATACTATTGATATACCTAGTGAAATTGTTTGGGTGAGAGAACGGAGCGAAAGGGGAAAAAGAGTACGCGCACTCTCGGAAGGCGACCGTGAATCCTTTCGTCCCGGTGTTAGGGCCTCGCTCGGGTCCAGGCCATATGTTACCCGATCCCACCGGAGGCTGAAGCTATTAATTATATCGATCTATATGGTCCGCGAGCGTAGTTAGTTGCGAACGTTCGCATATACGGCTGCTCCGATCGCACGCAATTCTATAAGAATATATATATTAATGTACACGGAACCGATCCGGCTCTACGCGTCGTTCTAATGCAAGTCCCTCGCACGTTTTACCTCTCCTCGATATTTTTTTCTGTTTCATCCCTACTCAATCGGTGTTCCCTTCCTCCCGCCGATCGCGAGGGGTGAGAACATAAAAAAAAACTATCCACCAGGGATGAAGTACGAACCGTAGAGTTGCACGGAAAATACATAAAAGCCCGAGAAGCATAAATCATTAGTCGCGTATATATATACATGTATAGCCGTGTGTGTCGTCGGTGCGAAGAGCTGTACGAAAAAGCCATTATATCTGTGACTCACGGTGTTCACGATTCGAACGGTGGGGAAGGGGAGGGGGGTTTATTCGTTGCCGGGATATCGTCGACCAAATGAGAGAGACATAGGCGACTAACAATAAAAATAAAATAATAACGAGAATTTCGGGCTGGGGGAGGGGGGGGGGGAGGGAAACAGAATTTACCGGTACTAAATGTACAGGATAGACGGACCACCAACCGAATTTCTTCAAGTCGGGCTAACCGTCGGGAAATTTCATGTCAACAATTGCTGTCATATTATTCATGCTCTGATTGGTTATCGAATGGAGTTGTCCAAGTTCAGTACAAAAAAAAAAACCGAACGATTCGAGGCTACAGCGTCACGGATGTCAGTCTTGAATGAAAACGCTGTAGCACTTTTTTTCTGTTATATCTCTTTCGATTATCTCTACCGAAGCAGCTCGAAAGTTCTATTCTCAATATAATTTCCATCTTCTGTATTCACCCTATTTTTTTTTGTCTCAATCTCCGAATCTTCTCTCAGATCTCTATCTGTTTCGCTCCCCCTTTTCTCTTATCCACCCCCCCCCCCCCCCCCCCAGTATCATCTCGTATTCTGACTTCTGACAAGGGTGCAAGTCGGTAGAAGGATTTGACACTTCAATTTTTGATTAAAACGATTGAGTCTTGGCGGCCGATTCCTCGAGCGCGATGTGTGCAGTACGATTATTAATTTAAACGTAAACGAGCAATGACGAAGCCGCTGAGGATATAGCGATTGGAAACGTAGTAGCAAGGCAGCGCTGCTCCGCCCGAGACGAGTCGGAGTAAAAGCCAGTATAAGAGTAGTCAAAAGCGTGCGCTGTCGGATTCTCGAAGGTTGCTTTCGTTCTGTATATATCTTTCTCTATTTCTCGACCTAAACCTCCTTCGTCTTCTCATAATTCTCCTCGTGCTCGAGGGGGAGCTTTCTGTCGCCCTTTTTTTTTTTTCTTCTCCGCTCGCTCTCTTGCTCGCTCTATACCTTCACGGTGTTTGTCGAAGGCGCTACTGGAATCCGGTGAAAAAAAAAAAAAAAAAAAATAGAAAGAAATAACTGACCGCGCTGACCAGCCGGCTTCGCTGCTACTGTGCTGAAGCATCGCTGATCCACGTGCTCTAATACACGGCGCTTTCGCTCTAACCGTAATGTGCGTTAAGCTATTCTCTGTATATCGCGCGAATATAGGTAGGTTGCTGGTATATACAGAGATATATATCGTGGTTGGTTGGTTTAACTTGGTCGTTGGTCACATCGAAGTTCCAGTTTGTCTTGAGAATATTGTCGGAGGGAGGGAGGGAAAGAGAGACAGACAGACAGAGAGAGAGAGAGAGAGAGAGGAATAAAGTAAGTTAATCTCGTCAAACTCGATTTGTGACTTCCGCTTATCATTATCATTGGCGCGTCGAAGGAGAGACACGAACAAGAAGAGCACAGAGAAATGAAAGAAAGAAAAAAAAAAATCGACACGAGTACACTCTAAGGTTGACGGTACTCACCAGTACTCGCGTTTCGTTTTTGCCCACTTTGTTCGTTCGAATGAACAATCAGCGTCGCTGTATGCTCGTAATCGACGTTCTTCGATGTTTTTTTTTTTTTTTTTTCGTTTTGCTTCTTCGCGGAATCTCGAGCTTGGGACATGTAACCGCAAGATCGGGAGATGTACATGATTGTACATAAGGTGAGTCGCCCAGTTAATTTGAAGAATTACGCGTTTTGTTATTGTTTTTTTTTTCAAATCGAGAACAATCGCAAATTTAATGAACAATTTTCTGAGCCAGGATCTCAATGAGTAATTAGTTTGAGGTAAACGGGATGATACGTTTTACATTCAATCGTTGAGGAGTCATCGAGTCACCAGTATAGATTATTTGCCAACAGTCTTTGCTTAAAAAATATCCTTGCTGCGAAGATATTCGAGCCATGGAATAAAATCGAGATATCTTCTACTGGCACGAAACAATGTTAATTCGAGGGAAATTAGAGCATCTTGTCGCCGACAAAATAGCTGTCCAGAATTGAAATTAGACCAAGAATCTCATGAAAATTGACTCCAAATTACCGCACCAGCGATTGATGCAAATGCTCCAATAACACCGATAAATATTCAATTTCCAATTTAAGACAATGCGAGGGATGCATTTCGATCGTACGATGCAAAGAAGCATTTCGTACGGTGTCCCATTCAATGGAGACATAAACGCAAATCCGTGAAACATTTGGAAACGTTGCGCAGAATTGAGGAAGTGTTTCAACGATGTATCGATGCGAAGGTAGAACGAATACTGTAAGAATTGGGACACTCTCGTAATACATATCGTTCCAATACAGGAAGAATTTCCCACTAATGTTGGGGGAGCAAGGTAAAGAGGTACACGTAGTCCGGGTTGATGCGAATTCAGCGCGCCGGACTTATATAGAGAAGAGTTTGAATGCCCCGATCTCGCGGTGGGTGAGCGGCAAAACAGGCGCGACCGCAAAGATCGCGTTGAGAGCGAAGTAGCAGCGTTTGTATAGCGCATCGTAGCACGAGACTCATCGCCTTGTGGAAAAGCCTTTATCCGGCTGCTGCTGCTGGTCGAAGTTGTTGTCTGAATTATACTCTGATTATACTGCGGAGAGTGCAGTGTGCCAGCCGGCTATGATTAAACATTAAACAACGCCATTACGGCGAAGTACGAGCTCTCTTTCGTCGGTGCTACGCGTTTTGCAGCGGCGTAAGGAGGATTGCTGACGGTGCATATATATATATATATATATATATATCGAGGGCTTAGGACCAAAAGGGCGTAACCCACTGTTTTTCGACTTTTCATTACCTTACTGCCATAAGGGCGTATCCCCAACTTTAACACGGAAGTTCCATAAGAGCAAAATTAATCAGCCTACAGCCAGAAGGGCGTAAGCCCACTACAATACTGCCAGAAAGGCGTAAGCCACGAAAAAAAAAAAAAAGTGGCTTACGCCCGTCTGGCAGATCATTCATCATTTTTTCCCGGATTTAAATCGCCTGATTACAGCCAGACGGGCGTAACCCTCTTTTTTTTATTTTTCGTGGCTTACGCCTTTCTGGCGGATAACCGGTCAATTTTTTCCGGATTTCGATCGTCTACTTACTGCCAGAAGGGCGTTACCCCAAAAAAATTGAAAACTTGATGTGTGTAAGATGCTGGCCAGTTTTCCATCTTTCTGGCCAGTTGATGGCCAGTAAACTGTCGAGTTCCAGACTAGGTGTGTAACGCAAATCTGTTCAGTGCCAGTCTTGGCAGGCTGACGAGTTGCTGGTCAGCAAAACTCGGTAGTTGCTGGTCAGGAAACTATTCGCTATTTGCTAATATTTTTTTATGCGAAATCTAAACAAAAACGAAATATACCATTTTCAAAATGGTTGCATGCGCATATTTCGTCGTTGCTATAATTTTTCAAAATAAAAATTTTTTTTTTAATTTCAAATTTTAAAAATTTGTCAAAATTTTCAAAATTTTCAAAATTTTCAATATTTTCAAATTTTTCAGTTTTCAAAATTTTCAATATTTTCAAATTTTTCAATATTTTCAAATTTTTCAAATTTTTCAAAATTTTCAAAATTTTCAAATTTTGGAAAATTTAAAAAATTTGAAAATTTTGAAAATTTTGAAAAATTTGAAAATTTTGAAAATTTTGAAAAATTTGAAAATATTGAAAATTTTGAAAACTGAAAAATTTGAAAATATTGAAAATTTTGAAAATTTTGAAAATTTTGACAAATTTTTAAAATTTGAAATTAAAAAAAAAAATTTTATTTTGAAAAATTATAGCAACGACTAAATATGCGCATGCAACCATTTTGAAAATGGTATATTTCGTTTTTGTTTAGATTTCGCATAAAAAAATATTAGCAAATAGCGAATAGTTTCCTGACCAGCAACTACCGAGTTTTGCTGACCAGCAACTCGTCAGCCTGCCAAGACTGGCACTGAACAGATTTGCGTTACACACCTAGTCTGGAACTCGACAGTTTACTGGCCATCAACTGGCCAGAAAGATGGAAAACTGGCCAGCATCTTACACACATCAAGTTTTCAATTTTTTTGGGGTAACGCCCTTCTGGCAGTAAGTAGACGATCGAAATCCGGAAAAAATTGACCGGTTATCCGCCAGAAAGGCGTAAGCCACGAAAAATAAAAAAAAGAGGGTTACGCCCGTCTGGCTGTAATCAGGCGATTTAAATCCGGGAAAAAATGATGAATGATCTGCCAGACGGGCGTAAGCCACTTTTTTTTGTTTTCGTGGCTTACGCCTTTCTGGCAGTATTGTAGTGTGGGCTTACGCCCTTCTGGCTGTAGGCTGATTAATTTTGCTCTTATGGAACTTCCGTGTTAAAGTTGGGGATACGCCCTTATGGCAGTATAGTCCGTTTTTTGTGGGTTACGCCTTTCTGGTTCTAAGCCCTCGATATATATATATATATATATATATATATATATATATATATATATATATATATATATATGTGTGTGTGTGTGTGTGTAGGTATCTTTGTTGTTGGATGGATCCAACTCGAAGGATCAAGAGTCTTGGTATAAAAGAGCTGAGAAGAGAAGGAAAGAAGAAGAAGAAGAAGAGGAGGAGAGGGAGGTGACCGCAGTCGCTCGTGTCCTCCTACGAGTCGGATTAGCTTGTAATCCTGAGCTCGCGCACGCGGTACGCGACTACGTATATTTATACATGTATATATATTGCACTCGCGCAACCTACCTCGAGGTATCCTGATGGCTAACCAGAAACAAGAATGCCAAGAAGCGTAATTAGCTATTCACTCGTCCTTCCCTCCTCTCTCTCTCCCCCTCTCGTTTCTTTTACCATCTCTCCTGTTCTCTGGACTTCATTTCTATTTGCTTTATTGCAAGCATTCCAAGAGAGGGAGAGGACGGGCCCGAGAGAGACCTCATTAGAAGCGTGCATGTTTACCTTTTCCACACTCGCGAGATTAGGTTGAAACGAATGATAGCGTTTTATCACCAAAGACGGATCATATTTGGGGATGTTTAAGAATCTGGGATTGACAAATGAGTCCGAGAAAGTTTAGCTATTTTCTGATTAAATATTAACGTTCAATGTGCATCAGACATTGAGATATTATTTGCTCGAGGAAGCAATGGGGTAATTTTCTAATTTGCAAGATTTCTTTCTACTTTCGTCAAGTTTTCAATTTTTTTTCATTTATTTATTAATTTTTTTTCCCCCCCATTGCTTGGCGTCAAGAATCTTCTTGCTCGATTCCTGGTAATGATTTTTCGCGTGCTCACGGATTATGATGACCCACCGCGCGAGGTGATGTTCTCGCTCGACGGCGCGTTCCGAACGTATAACGACCCTCTCGGGCAGCCCTAACTTGCTTATAATAACTCGTGGAGTTTCTGCTCGCGGTCGTCGTCGCGGCGGTACATTGCGGTCAGTATCCTCTCTTTTCCCGTTCTCTCTCTTTTACTCTCTCTCTCTCTTTCTCGTTCTTCAAGCAGCAAAGAGTTGAAGGAGGAGGAGAAAAAAAAGAAGATAATGATGATCCGCAACGGGCATTATTGTCTCCGCGGCAGGTTGCCCCCGCGTATTCTATAATTATTCGCGTATAATTTAACCTGCAGCGAATAACGCTGGATCCTCAAAGGTATATATTGCGAGTGCTTTCTCTCTCTCTCTCTCTCTCTCTCTGGTGTTCACAACTCGAGTGAATGTTGGGCGCGACGAGAGATCCGGAGATTTGCACCGGTAGCACGAGAGAAGAACCGAAGAAAAAGAAAAATAGCGAAGAAAAACTTGAATTCCATAAATGAAAGTTGGATGCTTCGGTCTCGGTCTGTCTAGTACGTATATTATAAATAAATGAGACGGGAAGGGAGCGGCAACTGCGAGGATCTCGAGTCACCCACTGCTATAATTATAATCCACAAATTTCTGTAATTCATCGGACGTTTCGAGTTTGGAAAAAAAAAAGACACCGCGTCGTGTATAAAATCGAACGAGAACTAGCGCAAGAAATGAAGGAAAATTAAAAAAAAAACGGAAGAACCCGGTGGTGGTACAGAGTATAGTCGTAGCGGTATTAGTATAGCAGGAGGAGGAGGAGGGGAAAAAAAAGAGGCAAAAGACAGAATAGAAATCGTTGGTAAGTTCTGTGGAGAACAGGGCATAACTCACTCGGCCAGACAGAAGAAAGGAATTAAAGATGGCCGTGATTGCCGTTGGATCGTGGCCAGAGAAGAACAGCATCTATATGTATATATATATATATATACATATATACATATCGTGTGTATATAGTAAAAGCCCCGCGCGCGCGCGTCTTCTTTCGTCGACGCGTAACTAAGTCCTCCGCGCGCGCGAGCTTCTTTTCGCTTCTCTTCCACCACCTCCTCCTCCTCCGCCGCCTCTTCTTCTTATTCTACTTTGGAAATGCGCGTTGAGGGCTCGCGGCCAAGGCGCGAGATCGGCGAGAGGAAAGGCGCCCAGATCGAAAGCACACACATATACCTATTAGGGGATGAGGTTCGCTTCTCACGTATTAGGAATTCATATCTCGGGTGGATTCGCGAGAGGGTGGCTCCCCGATTCTCCTTTCTCGAATGGAGAGAAGGAGAGAGGCTTCTTCAAGTATGATCAATACGAACTCGCACTCTTACAGTCCAGCGATACTCAACCCCCGTGCAATATTTAAAAATCAAAAAGCCTAATTGATAATCGGAGGTTCAAGAAGGTTGAAGAAATCACGATGCAAGCTCTATTGTTTTTCGTCTGAAAATATAAATTCTCGGTGTATTCGATAATCGTATTACCCTGACGAATTTCCAGCAAACGGAAAATAGGAAAATTTTCTTTTCGTGGCACTCGATCATTGGTAGTCGAGTGCACGAGGAAAGATAGTATATAGTGGAAGAATTTCTTACGCAACTTTTTAAAAAAGTAAGTCATGTCAAAGAGGAAGCACCACAAGAAAAATTATTTTACATTAAGAAAAAAATTAATGATGACGAATGTAGGATGATATACCGCAGCTTTTGACAATTACTGCCAGGGCACTTTTCTATGATCCAGGCTATCAGTTTCCCCTTGAAAATACGGGAAAATATCAAACAGTATATTACTAACGCTTGAGAATTATTTGTCAATATGGGAATGGACCACGAAATCCCGACACTTTCGTAGCCCATATGGAAAAGAAGTATATTACAAGATATATACGAGATATATAAGAGATATCGAACTTATTGCCGCAAAGTATATTTTTATAACTCCGTAATATATCTATTATATATCTGTTATATATCCTCCCGGATATATCTGGCAGATATATTCAAGATATATAAGAGATATAGAACTTATTGCCGCTATATACAAAGATATATTTTTTATATATCTGAAGTATACTTTATTTCCATGGGGGAGGACTCGAAGTATAGGTGAATCGAGCCTTTTTTGGGCCATATATATTTTACCTACGATTGAAGCGTACGAAGATGAGAACCGTCGTTGCGATGTTTTCGCGTAATTTCGGATATCTTCCATGAGAAGAGCGCCCTGGCAGGAGATACGTCGAGATCCATATCCTCGAGCTTGGCCACAGAAGAGGTGGAAGGAATGAGGAAGCGAGAGGATGAGGGACGCAGACATACATTAATAACCGTGGAGGAAACGTTTCTTTCGAGGAAAACTCATCCTCCCTCGATAGAAAGAGTGTATATAGAGGTTATACATGTATATCGCATGATGAAGATACGTACCTTAATATAAATGTATGACTAACGGGTATAGAGAAGCTTGTTCTTGAATCAGAGCAGCGTATATCTTATATACATGTATAACCATAACGGAGCTTATTTAGGGAGAAATGAGAGAAAATCCGATGCTTAGCCAATCCTTCCTCATTCAGGCATTTTCGTACACAACTTTCTTTACCAATTCATCGTCTTACTCCTTTTTTTTTTCTTACATTTCTTGTCGAAGGAATAAGAAAAGACGAAGTAAAAACATATTGAAATACGTTGTAACAACGTCCGAGAGTCTTGAAAATCGTTCATTGTAGAGTTTGACGTTCATCGTGAATTCCGGTATATTATGTGCATACAACTATTATGTGCGCTGATCGAGTACTTTGAGTATAGGCTCGTGATTAAACGACAAAGAGAAAAACTCAAAGAGATAGGTCACAACAGAGAAAGAGAGAAAGAGAGAGAGAGAGAGAGAGAGAGAGAGAGAGAGAGAGAAAGTGTTCTCAAGTAAGGTGTGAGGAGGACATGTATGAAAAGATCGCGATGAACATGGAAAGAGAGAGGGCCTAATATAGGGCCCCGTGTCTTGGCGAGTAAATTGCGCTGGTTGGCGGGTTTGTGGTGTATTACCAGCTCCATTATCTCGCACGGTTTTAATAGACCTAGACAGAGGATATATCGTGTGTCGTGGCAATATATTTCTGTACATAAAGATACCGCATCGCTGTATGCTATTAAGAGTGAACTCTTTGGCGTAGCTCAATATATGGAATAACCCAGGAAATTACGATGATATTGATCGAAAAAATTAATTGCAAAGAAACGAAAGATCCGAACGAACGGAAGAATGCAAAAATCTTTTCAGATTTGTCAACGATCTCGAACTAGAGTGTAGGAAAAATTGGAGAAAAAATGAAACACTCTCGTCCGGTTAATTTGAAAAGACGACGAATTGAGTGGTCAAATGCAGGGATGGGTATTTGTTTACTTCCATTTTATACCATGATATGTGAGCTGAAATAGAATTCGGTGAATAATGCATTTATCGTGAATTTGATTTGAAAATATCGTGAATTTGCAGTCACGAGATTTTCCGGACCGATCATTATACACGAAGATCTATGAATATAGCAAGGTTCTCCATGTGATAAAATGGAAGTGAATTTTAGATCAGCCGAGAAATCATTGACCCCCGGTCAGCAGCCATGTCACTTCGTGCGAAATATCTCGTATACATCGGGAGTGTATAAAATATTGAAGAAAAGTCTTGGTATGTACGTGGACTCGCGACAATGACCCTCCGAGGGATAAAGGATAAGGGATAAACCAGAAACGATATGTATATATATATATATACGGCTACATATACATACATTTATGTATGCGGATCTGTATGAGTATTGGCCGAAGGTGTGGGAGTTTGTAACGGAGAAAGGGTTATTACGTACCTCACTACTATTCGAGAGAGAGAGAGAGAGAGAGAGAGAGAGAGAGAGAGAGAGGTCTCTCTGGCCTGTAATCTCGGTAATGCCCACCATACCAGTATAGAGAGGACGAGAGCAGTGAGCAAAAGAGATCCCTCTCGCACTCTCTCTCGTTCTGTGGCATGCACGTTCTGCCGCAAGGGGGCCAATGCTTTATGACTCGCAGACATCGAATCCCGGCAGTTAAGGTATATCCTGGCCTCTCTACTTCTCTACCCCTTTCCCTCGAATAGCCAATAAGAATATTTGGCCTGACACACGCGAGAATCTCGGGAATTCGAAATTTTCGCCAATGCCGATCGCCTCCTTCACGAATGTATATAGTATAATACGAATTTCGAGATACATGCGGATAACGAAGTAAAACGTTCGTTGCAAATTCATGGAAATTTGGTTAAAATTTACGTATTATGAGCGGAAATTGTCGATGTAAAATCAAACGGGTAAATTTTTTTTTATTTCGTCACACTTGTCCAGACTTGTCAATATGACACGACACGAGCTATGAAAATGATGATGAGGAAACGAATCAAAGAAGAAGAAAAAATCTCAATCGAAGAAGTCAGAGCAAACATCACTTGAAGTTTTTCGTATTAAAATTTTTTTGAAAAACGATCGAAAATGGGAAGTTTTTTTTTTGCATTTCATGAAAATTTTAAAAGCATCGAAAAAAAAAATGATGATTTTCTTTTCAATTGATCGCCGATAAGGATAGTAAAAAAATATACATATTGCATGGCTTTTATCGAGATATCGAACAATCGGAGTGCGAGAAGAGAGATCGTGGAAGGGGATATATAATATGTTGTTGATGGCAGAACGGCAGGGGAGATTGGGGAATGGAAAAGAACGACATAACGAGTGCCGGATTCGACGGATTCCTGACTGCCGCCTTCTGTCTCACCATAGAGCGAGAGGAACGCATTCGAGAGGGATCTCTCGCCGCGTATAATACATACATATTATATTGCATTCGCGATTCGCGGTGCGTAAAGGTCTTTGCCGGTGGAAAAAAGGCTCCGTCAAGCACGGGGGAAGAAGAGGCTGATCTCTATACGCGAGACGCTATAGTATATATATATATATATGGGAGATCGCGGTGCAGAGAGCGATCGCGAGCGAGGCGAGCTTGGTGAATCTCGAAGGATCAAAAAGAGGGACGCGATCGCTAATAATATCGGTGAATGCCTGAGAATCCATGAAGGGTTGAGGCTTCGCGTCGCGCTTCTTCGATCTACCTCGTTTCTATATATATTTTATACCTATAGATCGGTTAACGCCATAAGAGCATCCTCCTTATCACTCGTACAAACTTCATACGACCTTTTTACACCGAGTCATCGATATATATATATTCGCATATAACGTATAACTCCCGTTTACTCATGCTCTCGCTCGCTCTTTCGCGATCTTCGCTCTCGCGTCTGCGTGGCGAGCCGACCGTAAATCTGCCAGCGATCAACGGGCTGAATACTCGAACACTCCGTGGCGGGCCCGCGCGGAGCTGCTGTATTTCTGTTCTCTGTGCCTATTTCGCTTGGGGCCCCTCTGTCCGTCCATCAGTCAGTCAGTGTGCGTATAGTCTTTACCTTCGTCCCCCCTCTACACCCCCTCTTTCTCGCTCTTTCTCTCTCTCTCTCTCTCTCTCTCTCTCTCTCTCTCTCTCTCTCTCTCGAAGAGACGCGACCACGAGATCGTTCATTTCGCGTTCTTCACCGCGCAATTGCGCGAATGCCCCCACCCCCCCCCTGCTGGCTTTGTACTGGCGCATGATCTCATTGTATGCAACATGAATTCATGGTCATCGAAAGACGGGGGCTTATCGACTTTTTTCGGCAAATTGAGAACGAGCACGAAAGATGTCCTTTATTTTAAAATTTTCAAATTTTACAGATCAAATTTTTAGGAGTCAAATATCAAATTGTTGCAATCAGTATAAAAAAATATCGCAGCGATTATTGTAACGTTTGTATCGCAGCGTTATTATTGTTATTATCTGTACAAGATGACGCGGTAATGGCGCGAGGGTTACGCCCCTGAAAAGAAAAGAAAAAAAAACGAGAAAGAGAATTGTCTCTCCCGAGATCTGGACCCGAAGCGCGCGCGCGCGCGGCCATTTCGCCGGGGGAGGCTACGAAACGAAGGGCAAATTTAACGTCGATTGGTTCTCCTCTCGCAACGTGCTGAGTCCCGAGAGTGTGCTGCTGCTGCTGCTGCTGCTGCTGCTGCTGCTGCGACACTCGAGAAGAAAACGTGCATGTGCACCGCCACAAACGTGCATGCGCGCGACTCTATCCTTCGAGAGCGCACGCTCTCGCTCTTCTCTGTATCGTATAGCAAGACGGCCGTTTGCTACACTGTGTAATGCATTCGATGAATTATATACCAGAACACAGAAAGAGAGAGAGAGAGAGAGAAAGAGAGAGAGAGAGAGAGAGAGAGAGAACGCCCTACTCCGTGATCACTTGGATGCTGCATCACAGGAGCTCACGCTCAACGACATAATTAATGGTGATGAAAATACAACGAATTCCCAAGGTGTTAATCTCACAAATAAAATCAATTCAATAACAAAAACGAGTCGCGAGACACACTTTAATTGAATGAGCAATTAATTGTTTTTTTTTTTAATTTTTTTTTCAAGAATTTATTGAAAATCCATTGAAGATTTCATTAATTACAGATCACCCTTGAAATATTCCCTATTTCAAGAGAGTTCTACGTTATTCGTGACAATTTTGAGTAACTATCAGCACCTCAATGTTCATCCTCATTATTAATGCATACGATAAAAATTATATCGAGAATGAAAAATATCTATCGGTAACATAATTATCCACCATATTTATTACAAAATTTGCAACCGTTTTGAGATTCCTCGAGACGAAGTAAAGCGATCAACGAATTGAGTCAAATGTTAGACGACGAATTTAAAATTCTTAAAGAAGTAATTGAAAGTGCTATCGCTCCAGTCATCAAAGCGATTCGGTCAACAACTTTTCCAAGTTTTCAAATTTTATCGTTTTCTCGGACGTCATTACACTTGAAATAGACGATCGCTTAATCTGTTTCACAACAAAGACTATCCTCAAACAGCTTCCGGAGCTGTTGCCGAGCTCATCGTGAAATATCGCCAAGAAAATCATGATCCTAGTGATAAAATTCTTCGTCCTCATCTCCTTTATAAGCTCGTGTGCGATCGAAGACGAATAGCAGGAGTATGGGTGCCAACACAAGGTAACCAAATATGCGAAAGAGAGAGAGTCCCCCCTCCCACCCTTCCCTCCCTATTGTTCGTGGTCCGGGGTGTACTACGAAGAGACGCGACACCCAAAAGCAAGACGGAGAGATTGTATGGAACGAGGAGATTCCAGGATGCTGTAACGTGTCCTGTAAATTCCTCAGCGTGTGCTCTCTGTGTACGAAATCCTTGTACCGAAGAGAGGTCTTCTCTGACACACCTGGCTACTGGGTGGCTCGCCGCGAGGACGACGATACACTCACAGAATTATGCTCGTGTATATACACGTACATATATAAGCAGCCCTAAAGGTCGTTGCGCGTCGTTGCTCTCACCCCCGAAAACGGAAACATAAATGACAAAGGAGCTTCTCTCGTTCTTGACGAAAAAAAAAAAAACGACAAAGAATCAACGATTTCGAGAGATTGCCACATATAGGCGCATTATTATAGTCATATATGTTTGCTAGAGTGAGAGAAGAAGAGAGTTGAATTACGCATCGTTCCACACGGAAACGAGGCTAGCGAGGCTTTTGTCACAGAAAAAAAAAAAAAAAAAAAAAAAAAGAAAAAAAGAAAGAGTTCTCGTGTTCCAATAAAGAGAACTGAAGGTTCCATATATATCTCGCGGGCGGGTGTCGAATACGTTTGTTCTGTGTGAATCTCGTACTCTTAACTCTATCTCTCTCTCCGTCGTTGAAGGTGAGTATTATTCCCCCAGGTAACATCATAAATCCATATGGCCATTATAGCGAACGAAGGTCTGTATATTTTTTAATTCAAATGAAGAAGGGCGCATGGGATCGCTATGTAGATCATTTAATTTCATTAAACACACGACCCATATTGATTATAAAAAAAAAAACAATACGCTTGATGCAGACCGTATATAATCACTCGCTGAGATCTTCGTAAAACGGTTTTACAAGTTTGAAATGACGAATCACGGGGACTCAATTCCATCGCATAAAATTATAATTGAGGGCACGAGAAGAGTTTAAACGCGTTTGTATTTATTTCATTCTTGTCGAGGGGGGCCCTCTCTCGTTCCCCCTTTCTGTGATTTTAAAATGGCAGAATGGGGTGGTCTTCTTGTATACGATAGGACCTATATATTCGCGAAGAGTGACTTCGAGGACTGCTCATCTTCGTTGTATATATACACGGTCTCGTTTTCTCCTCGGGGTCCTGGAGAAAGATCCAGTTTTTGCGAGGACGAAGGAATGGATGAGGGATCGGGCGTCTGTGGGGGAGCGAAACAAAAGAGGAAATGAAAGAGAAAGGTAGACGAGCGAGAAGGTGAGGGATACAGAAAGAGCGCAATCGTGCGGACCGGAGATCGAGAGTCAAACCGTCAGGCCAATCTTGATGTATCTCCTCATGGTTGATGTGGACCTATCCTCTCTCATTCTCTCGCCCTTCATTCTGCACTTAGCAATGTGCACGCAGGATTCTCTTGTTTGTGGCTTTTCATTCGGCGCCCACGTTGCCCTCACTTCCATCCCTCTCCGCGCGCATTCGCCTCCATTTATATCGCATTACCAAAAGGCCCCGGTGGGGAGAGGTAGAGGCTCCTTGAAATCCTTCGCGGAAGATGGAATCTGAGCCGCGAGAAATCTCTATCTGCTCTCTCACTCGCGAGCTCTTTCCCATCTTTAGCCTCGTTCTCTTTCGTTTCATTTACCTCGGCGGGCATCATAAAACGTCTAATCTCGTCGCTATACGATCCCCCCCCATGATCATCGTCTACCTCAACAAAAAATATGAATTTCCGAAAGAATAGATTCGCTATAGTGGCGTAGAATGTTTCAATTGAGTCTCAGATATGTTCTCTGACATAGCAAAAAACGTTTTCTGATGCATCCATTGGAGTATCGAGTAACCAATACATAAGTACAGCCATAACCGAAATATTGTCGAAGACTGCATCTTATTTGCGTACGAATTTACTCCGCTCCTCGTAATCAATGCTCTAATTACATCAATTTATTTCGAACGACGACTCAAGAGAATCGCGTTTCTACTGCAATGGTGTTCGTCCCCGTGCTTTTTGATAGTCCCCGATGTCACGTCAGTAGAACGAGAACGGATACAAACGGGTGTACCCTGGTGGTGTTTCCTCGTCGAAATGACTAATGATTCTCTCGGCATGCTCATTAAGAAAAGGAACCAGCGAGTCCTTTGCGGCTTCTAACGACCGGTAGGTATGTATGCACACAGGACTTTCTCTCTTTCTCTCTCACTCTCTCTCTCTCTCTCTCTCTGTCTTTCGTGCAACATCTGGCCTCGTCAGGTACGCGTCATCGTCCACCGTCCGGGAAAACTTAATGCGAACAAAATTGATAATTCTCTACACACACATACACGCGCGCGCGCGCGCATACACATACACACACACACACACACACAAGCAGGATATAAACGATTATTTCCAACGTGGGGGCCTCATTCCGACCCTTTTTTTTTATCGAGTCACCGGAAAACACGCGTAAAGTCCGAAGGAATAATAAGGATTCCCCGGTCTCGATTGGGCGCGCGTGTGTCGATATATTACGTCAAATGTGCCCGCGAGAGAGAATGGAAAAAAAAAGAATTCAGGGAGGGGCTCTCTTTGAGCGCGCGATCTACTCTCATCTCTCTCTCTCTCTCTCTCTCTCTCTATCTCATGATTCTTTAAACCGGTTTCGCGAAACGACAAAGTAATGGTCCAGCATATCTCGCCACTGCTACAGCAGAATCGGCAGAAGCCAACACCACCATCCGCTTCCCAATGTTTCACGAATTTAAATACATCTCGCCTTGTTACTCCTTAAGGTAATCCCTGTTCCCTGGCCTCTTATTGGAGAGCTTTGTCAACATAAAATATTTTCATTCTTAAATGCACTTCAAGCTCCCCCGTCAGTTAGCAGAAATTTCGATTGGCAAGTGACCACTTTAGCTTTGGCTATACGTGTCAGCTATGACGATCAGCAGAAGTCAGGCTTAAAAGTGGTAACCCCCCGTTAAGAGTATCACATGATAATTTCGAGTATTTGTCAACGCCTAACTGTCGAGAGCGCCCAGCGTCGTTGAAAATCGATGGTATAAGTAGAATAGGAATAAGATTTTGAATGACTTGTTCTCAGATATGTTCTCATCGAAAAGGCAAAGTTTTGTAAAAACAAAAAGTGAGAAAAGAATGAAGGGCAATAAATAATATACCGTATTTCTATCTGCAACGATTCTTGCTGCAATTTTATTTCCTCAGACCTCGTATCCGAAGGGATTAAAAGACTCTTCCGATTGAGGATCTTCGAGTCGTCGAGAGACCACCAAAGTATACGTCTTAACACACTTATATATCCCTCGCGCTGTACGGTCACTAAGGCGGATAGAGTTTGGAAAGAAAAATGTAAAAATGGCAGTGAATCCCCACCTAATCACGTTGATTTACGTCGTGTTTATACTTATTTATATTTCTCGAGCGTTTAGTGCACACGCGGGGATGATCTATGAGACGCATTAACTTGGAGTCTTGTTAAACGGTGCCTCGGGCTCGGTGAGTCCGGTATACGAGAGAGGCGAGGGAGAAGAGTGAGAGAGTTCGAGACGTAAAAGAAAAGAGAAGGTACCGCGAAGCATCGCGGGAGTGGCAGGGCATATCGATGATGGTCCACGTTGAAGTACCTATAACGCTACCATTGCCATACTTTCCGGTTAAATCTCTCTTGCTCCTCTCAACGCTCACGAAGAAAACCCATCACCCTCTCATATATATACTCGCCCTTAAGGCTAACCCCGATACTCTCCTTCTTCCCTTTTCGCATTTCTCTCTCTCTCTCTCTCTCTCTCTCTCTCTCTCTCTCTCTCTCTCTCTCTCTCTCTCTCTCTCTCTCTCTCCCTCTCGCTCTCTCCTACTCGCATCTCGTTGTGGTGGATGGTAGGTAGTTCGAGTTTTGTGACCCGACCCTTCATAAACTAGTTCCCAACTGCGCTGTATATTAAAAAATGGGCACCTATATAGACGTAGGCGTGTATATGCCCCGTTAAAAATGTACAGTGCAACGAAGCCCAACGCCAGAAAAGAAAAAAAAAAAAAATGAAAGAGTGTAGAATGGGCCTGTAGAGAAAAGAAAACTCCGACACATCATTGGTGAGGAAATGAAAAAAAAAAAAAAAAAAAAGAAAACGAGCACAGAAAGAACATGTCAAAAGAAAAAACGTGTGAATTCTTATAGAGGAATTTTGGACTTTAAAAAAAATTTAGGGAAAACCGTGATCATTGAGGAAAGAATGATGCATCGATCTGAATTAAAATTTCCAACGGGACAATGGGAGGGTACTAATATTCTTTAACTACTATACTTGGGATATATTACTATTGCCACATGCATATATTCCTCGTTATGGATCTAAAACTTCTGCAAGTTATATGTTGTCCTAATGAGATATTATGAAGGTCTGCATGAAAATACGACGAGACAAAGGATCACGGTGCGTCTACGCGAAAAAATTTAGATGATTTCCGAGGAGACGTTCCACCTATATCCAGAAGCGAGACAAGAGATTAAAAAAAAGTCGAGGAGACGAGAGCAAAGAGATGCACGGAGAAGAGACTCCAAGCTGTCTGGTCCTTTCGTATGTTGCTCAGGACTGTTGGGTCTCTCCCTGCAGAGCATCTTTCTCTCCTTCTCGCTCTCGGAGAAACTCTCGCGAATCGTTGGCTCTCTCGGGCGTTTGGTTCGCTCGCGCCTTCTCTTCACCGGTGTGCGCTTCCTCGGTCCAGGGTTATTGCCGCTACGGACTTTTTTTCTTCCATTCCTGAACAGCCCTTGGTCTCGCTCTCTCGGGATATATCTCGCCTCTCGCCGAGGCGGCCTCCCGAGTCAGAGCGTTGAATGCCGAAAGCAAGATGGGGAGAAAGAAAGAGAGAACGAGAGAGAGAGAGAGAGAGAGAGAGAGAGAGAGAGAGAGAGAGAGAGAGAGAGAGAGAGAGAGAGAGAGATATGAGACTCGGCAGTCGGCGAGATGTTAGGTATGTATATACATAAAGCGAAGAGGAACAGAGAGTAAAAACGAGATCGACCACCTAGTTCTCGCGAGAGGTGAATCCTTTACTCCTTTATGGCGTCCGATCTAGTTAGAACGCCTTTGAGTCTGGATCACAGCGTTTACTACATTGGATAAGACACTTTAGTCTCTTCGTTTCATGCTCTTGCATTTTCAAATACACACAAAAAAAAACATGAGCACACTTTTTGGATTTCATCCGTGTCAACATTCGATTTTCGAGTAAACGTAAAGTAAATTTAAATAAAATTAATTCGATTGTAAATAATGCCATATACAGAAAAAAAATCTTCTCATTATTTTTTTTTGCCTGTTCACAAATCATCCATTATAGACTGTTAATTTTGGCTTTCCCGTAGTCTGCTGCGTAATGTAGAGTCTTGCAGGCAGTACTTGTAAAATAAGTGTTCAGCAAAAACGTTGTTTCAATTTCAGGAAATTACTGAAAAGTTACTAAAACAAAATCAAGCTGTCCCTGTGCAAATTGTTTTCTTTAAACTCCGGATAAAGGTAAAACCGTCGATGATTATTTCACATCACGATTCTATCATCGCCTGTGACTTGTTGAGTCGCAGTGAGAGAAGTATCGCTTGAAGCATCCACACATAGAGGGCATAACCAATGTCTTCATCTTCTCTCGCTGGACACACGATAAGTACACCAATTGTGAGAATGAGTCTCCATAACTCGGTTTAACGCCGCGAAACGGTCACGTATGCATCCTTGCATCAACCGCGATAGCCCGCAACGAAGAAGAAAAAATGGCCGGGAGGTCATTTTATCTTCTGATCATCCCGGGGGCATCACAAAAGTCGCGTGGATGCCAGGAAGAAAGAGCGGACTCTTTAACGCAGGGATTCGCGAGGCTCTCTTATATCCGGTCCACGTGCGCGGGAGCAACTACTGCCCCGGTGGTATAACTCGATTAAGGGTGCTCCCGGGAGGAGGTTGTATGGTTTCTGTATTTCATTGCCACCGTCTTATGGCAGCACAAGGGCATATAACGACTTGAAGAATGACGTAGTGCGGACGATACAGGGAGATCGAAATGGAGGAAAAGAGTTGGGAAAACGTAAAGAAACAATCGAAAGAAAGAGAGGAAGTGGAAGGAGGAGGAGAACGAGGTGAGAGAAGAGGGCGAGGTGGTTAACGCGAGAATGAGGATCCTCAACGACGAGCAAAGAGAGACCAGCAGTAACACATGGAAGGATAGAGTTATTTATTGTTATGGCCGAGCGTCTCGCGCGCCCAATGTCCTCCGGGTGTGTGGGTGTCGAGATACTCTCCTTCTCCAACACTTTCTCTCTTTCACTCTACATCTTTCTTTTCTACTTATAATCTCCTCACTCGCTCTTCCTCCTCCTCCTCCTCCTCCTCCTCCTCCTCCTCTCTCTCTCTCTCTCTCTCTCTCTCTCTCTCTCTCTCTCTCTCTCTCTCTCTCTCAACCTTCACCATCTTATTTCTCTTCGTTCGTCTTTAACCCGGAGCTCCGAGGCTCGTCGGTATCTATAAACCAGTTACAGATACAGGAGAAGAGCGAGAGACAAGATGAATAAGAAGGTATAGAAGATGTTAGTGTAACACACGAGAAGTCCACAGAGCAAACCTCGACTCTCTGTCAGCTACAGAGATTCTCTCTCCACCTTAACCTCTCGTTCTTTCTCTCTTACTCGCGTCCATTTTCGGCATACTGTTTCTCTAAGCTCTCACGGTTTGAAAATAGAACAAAAATACGTGAGAGGAAGAGAGAGAGAGGGGTCGAAAGAGAGTTCCACGTACAAGTAAAGAAGAGGCGCCCACTCTTATTCTCCTGCGCACATATCCCGCTGGGTGTCCAACACCTACCTACATCGAGTTCCTCGCGGCTCTCGGGAGAGACTCTCACTCTCGGGGTGTGTTTCGTGTATATTCGCGCTCTCGGTGTTTGCCGTCTTTATATTCCCTGTATATCCGATGGCCAACGCGTTCGGTAAACCGGAGAGAGAAACACACATATGCACCACGTGAGGCCTTAGCAGGATCCAGAAGCAGCGGCATCCAACGCGAACACCCCGCGATATTATTGCTTTTTCTTGCGGCTATATATATATATATATATATATATATATTATATTTATACACATAGTACGCTGCACGGACTCGAGCGCACTAAATTTATCCCCGCGAACGACTTTATTACATTAACCTGACTATATGGCCTAGACTCGTGGAACGGGCAAACCGGGTAACGTTTAATTCGAAATTATTACTTAGAACGAGGTTCATCGCGCGCCCCTATCTCATGGAGACCCTTTGGCGAGAAAACGGATGAAAGGTAGGGAGAGCGTGAATGAGAGAGGTATAGAGATCAAGAGAGAATGAGAAAGGATACGAAAAAAATAGATAAATATATTGTTGTTTTTTTTTTTTTTTTTGACCAACTATATATCGAGGCGTTAGTCTTTTTTCTTGGTGCCTTGGGACACCCCGAGTCCCCAGCAAAACTCCATATAACCGTAGCAGAGCTTTGAGAGCTGGGTGTTGAACGTATGGTGGTGGTGGAGAAGCTTTGATTTACGCTCGAGAGGGTGCCGGAATATTAAGAAGAAAAAAGTACGGGAAAGTGTCTTCAGGAATTCTCGCAGCCAACCAGTCTTCATTGGAATGAATAAACTTTTATTCCGACTGATATTACAAAAAAAAAACGAAATGAGCATCGAAAGAACAGCTCGAAATGAACAACTGCCTGTCAAAGTAAACTTTTCCGCCCTGAAAGTTCAAGCTGCGAAAGGAACACGAAAAAGAGGGTCAAGCTTCTTCGTAAAAGATCACCTAGAACTCACATTTTTCCGACCTATCGAAACATTTTTGTCTCGCAATATTCCAAGTGTCTCTTTACTTTGTTCTCGTTGTGGTCTGTCCCATTTATTTTTTTTTTTTTTCGTCCACCAAAACCATCACACAGACTCCTCGAGTACAAAAGACCGTTGGGTGCTCTCGCGAGCCTCTCTCTCTCTCTCTCTCTCTCTCTCTCTCTCTCTCTCTCTCTCTCTCTCTCTCGTGGTAATTCGTCGGTGACTTACTGCGAGTGATCCCGCGGGATGTTTGCGAGAATTCTCCGTATGCTCCCGGGGTACCATAATGGCCGAAAGCGAAAAGCAATGTGTGCCTCGGCAGAGGCAGGCAGCTTTCAGTGGTCTCCTCGCCCGCGCAAGGAGAGAACATAACCAGCGGAGAGGTGAAGTCAGAGCGAAAGAATATTTTTACGAGTCTGGAGCTGAAAGTTGGGTCTCTGGGACTCACCGCGACTCTTATTTCTCTCTCTCTCTCTCTCATTCTTTCAACAAACGTATATATGGTTTATGCTCTCTTTCTCGCGAGAGCTATCCTCGCGAGTGCGATGCTTCGACTCCTCGCGGTGTGGAGTTATAATTTACAGCCCTCTACAAGCGCCTTCGCTGAGGCCCTTTTCTCTCACTCTCTCACTTTGTCTCTCTCTCTTTCTCTTTTTCTCTCTCTTTCTCTGTACGTATATAGGTACTTTGGGAGCGATGTGTGCGCAGCAGCAGCTAGCTTGCAGTTTTGAAAGACACCACAACGTGCTGCATGTGTATCAGCGTTATGGTTACAAGAGAGAGAGAGAGAGAGAGAGAGAGAAAGAGAACAGATCAGCACACTATATGGACCCGGATTGCTCTGTGAAGCTCGCCCTCTCGCGGGCTTAATAGTATCTGTGCTCAGAGCGTTCGTCTGTCCGTCCGTTCGTACGTCCTCTTAGGTATATAACCTCAGCATAGTATGTATATATATAAATATATTTATACACAAGGCAACACTCTTTCCCTTACTGTCTCTCGTTGCTTTGCCTTTTGCTCATGTTCTCGAAACACCAGAGCTCTCCTTGTGCCGAGGAGCTACGTGTGGGTTGTTAGTCAGGCAGTTTATGCCCTTTTCTCTCTCTCTCTCTCTCTCTCTCTCTTTCTTCCTCTCAGCTTCATTTTATCTCTCTTTCTTTTTCTCTCGCGATCCCGCGCCCGCGCATTTATACTTCTTCGTTTGCAGGACCCTCTCGAGACTCTCTTCCACCGTTTCGCGACCACTGTATCATCGGAATCTTTCTCTCGTACACCTCTTGTATAAGAGCCATACCTACTGTGTAGGTAAAACATACATAGAAAGATTTTTTATTCTTACTCTGTATATGCGAGATCGCTCTCGTTGTTCCAGGACGAGCGAGAACAATGAGATAAATGCCGAGAGTCTCGCTTGTTCTTGTCAGCCGCAGTGGCTTATACGCTCCTCACTCTTTCTCTCTATCTTGCAATAAGTGCGAAAGAGATCCCAAAGACCCCATGAGCTCGGTCGCGTATAGCAGCAGCCCCCGTAAAGCGCGATATCGAGAGAGACTCTCTGGTTGTCCTCTCTGTCTCGCTCTCGAAATCTCGAATCTCAAGGCTAACTCGATAAATCTCTTTGCTCAAGGGAAACGAAAAAAGGAGGAAGAGAAAGAAGGAGTCTCGGGTGCGCGCGAGTTACAAATTAAAGAGACCGCGGCGGAGACACCTCACCATATATACATACATCGAGAAGTATTATTACACATAATTTTTTTTATGTTTTTGTTTTCGCTGCTAAAATGTTCCGAAAGAAACACAAGCTTCGTAAAAAAAAAAAAAAAAAACGTAGGTAATCCTTTCGGTGCGTTCGACTAAACTAAAAGTCATGTAAAACTTGCACTATTCGTAAATATACGTCACGATATTTCAAATTTATTTCAACTGTTCGTTGGATCGAAACATGACGTCGGAAATTATCGTAAAATATCGTGCGTCTTAGAGCGTTAGGTCTTTGATCGAGGCAATTGACATGAATCCCTCATCGTTTTGTTTCTTTAACAAAAATGGTAAACGTCTTTTTGTTCTTGGCGAAAAGTGTCCGGCAGCTGAGGAATTTGAATAAAAACTATGTCCGTTTTGTCCATAGAACATGAGAATTAAAAAAAATCGTCAAATTCGCGATGTTACTACATATTTAATCTTATTCTCATTCCTCATTGCTGTTCGCCTTCTTCGACAAACGCAAACCGTTAATAACAGTCAATGATCATTACTAATAGAGCGCAATCGTGGCAAATTCTTTTTCACTCGATAAAAACAAAACAAAAAAAGTATCATTTTACACTCGCCAGTGTGCTGTGTCAAACCACGAGAATCTCTCGGTAGCCTTCGGAATGAATGATTACAACGCCGTTCTTCGGGGTGATCCGAGTTACCGAGTATAGCGAAGCGAGTGAGAAAGAAAAAGATAGCGCCGTTCAAGTGTTTGCCTGCCTTGCTTGCCTGTCACATTGTTACAACGAGCGGTGTTGGATACACCCGTATTACTATCGGGTGTATATACCAGTTGGTACATATAGGATTCAGCTCAGAAGGATCTTGCGGGTTTCCTCGTCGCACGGTAGTCCAGTCATTCTATAATAGCCAAAAAAAGTAGGTTTATAATACAATCTTTTACAGAATTGATTGTCCTTTTCGATCATTATTAGACTCGTCCCCTGAGTGTAAATTCCCCGTTGGCAGGACGCGGGGCGTCGAACTTCAGCCACTATCTTAGAAAACACGTTTTATCAAATATCGCGTGAACCGTACATCGTGCGAAAAAAATAGTGGAAACTTTTTTTGTAGATAATGAAATTCTCCACTACTTTTATTCGAAACTTTTTCCTGTACAGTGCATGGTTTTTCATTTATAGCGTGGAAAACTTTTCCAAACATCACCATTTTTACTGTTACATCAACCGTTAAATATATATTTAGCGATAACCATGTTTGGAAAAGTTTGCCGCGCTATAAATCGAAGATCACGCACTATACAGGAAAAAGCTTCAAATAAAAGTTGTAGAAATTTCATTATCTACAAAAAAGAAACCTGTTTTCCAAGATGGCGGCTGAAGCTCGACCCCCAACGTCGTACCAGTTTGAATTTATACTCAGGGAACAACCTTGAGCCCTGAACCTTTTTCAAAAGAAAAATCAATTCTGTAGAAGATTTCAGAAAAAATGGCTAGAATGACTGGGCTACGGCACGGAGGAAGATCTCTCGACTTGAATCATCAACCTGCTTATATGTGGTTAATTCCGAGAATACCATAATCTTTTAGTTTTTCATTCGCACAAGTCATGTAAATGACGTTTTTCAAAAACGAAAATGGTCTTCATTCAAGGATTGATATAAAAAATTCAGAGTATTGTTAATTCAGAGCTAAATTCATAATGTCGGACAGACAATAACATTTGACCAATATAAAAGAGGCCCCTGAGGGGTTGAGGCTGTAAATTGTTTCAGTTTGCTGTTGAATCAAACACATATTCGCGACGTACAAAATCTACTGCTATAGGAAATAAAATAGCATAATACAACTAACATGATTGTGTTTTAAGCCTTTTTATCTGCCAGCAGTCTATACGTAGAAGAATCGTCGACTCGTATACACGGTCCGCTCTTTTCTCTCGTATCGACGCTTTCGCGGTTTGTCCCGCAGAGAGCTGTTATGTTATTTCTACACGTACTTCGCAGCTTCTTCGACTTCTTCGCTCGTTTCACGTCGTAGGCGTGTATGTGTGTGTATATATATATATATATATATATATATACGCGCGGGCTTGTCGAAAGAGGGTACGAAATGTTTCGAGTGAGCGAAATGCAAAGACAAAGAGTTTGAGGAAGATAGCGATGAGGATAAGAGAAGAGAAAGAGAGAAAATTCGAGGACAAAAGATGAGAGAGAGAGAGAGAGAGAGAGAGAGCAAGATACTGCAAGTTGTAGGGTCGGTAACTCTGGCAGTAGACGCGTCGTAAACTTTCGCCTCCATCGAGGGCGAGAGGGCCTTTGCGCCTTCCACAAAATCCTTTCCACCTCTTCTTCTTCTTCTTCTTCTTCTTCATTCTCTAATTCATCCTTTTTTTTTCCTTATTCTCACTTCTTCACGTCGTCCTTACTTATATTCTTACTTCTTTCTCCCTATTTTCACCTACTTAATCTTCTTTCGCTATCGGCCCACTTCTTCATTCTTCCCACTTGTACGTACAACCGAAAAAAAATGTCACTTTTGGACTTCTTTTAAGACCCGAGTCCCCCCCCCCCTCCATGAACAAAGACTTTGAGACTCTGGGATGATTTTCCCTATTTTCTCTTCTCCTCTTCGTTGCTCCTCTCGCTCTCTTTGGATACCTTCTCGTATCGTCGTCTTTTGTCCATCTCCCTGGTATATTCGCACCACCTTGAGACTTCATATGATTCCAGTCCCCGTCGCTTCGGTTAAAAGCTTATGCAGATTGGCAATAGTAAAACTGGCCCGCATCGCGAGAGACCCCAGAAATAGAGGCCACGTTACGTGGATATGTATATATGTACAAAACGATCGTGAATGCACTTCAGGAGCGACGGAAATACGTTTGCTAAGAGGATATGAACATGTATGTATATATCAGATGCTGTCAAACAAAAAGTCATAACCCGGACATTTTTACACGTTGAGTCAAGTGGGTTAAGCCCTTTTATCTGCTGACAGTCGATATATATATAGAACAATATGAATGAGTGTTCGCCATTGGAGAGACGAGAATATATATTAGTCTGCGGTCACGACTATCAGAAAGCCACGAAAAAAAAGAAACTTTCTTATTCTTTGGTCACCGAACCAGCTGCTGGCTGTTGTACCATATCCTTTTTATTACCTCCTCCGCGGTATCTCTCGGCTATATATACGTCGCCCCGAATCCCCAGCTAAAACTTTGCTCCATTTTTATAGACAATTTTTCTGGCTACTTCTATCTATATACATATATATAGCTAGTGCATATAGAAGACACAATGCGTACTACATTATACATTTATGAAATGAATGAGAAATTCGAGCACTCGCGAATGATCGATTGCGTTTAGCCTCTCTTGCATACGTCCCTCGGATGATGAGAGGCAAAGGTCTCGGCGAGATTCGATCATGTAATCGAGGAAAACCTGTGCAGTTTCTGTGCCATTGATCATTTTTGGAAAAGCGCAAGAGTGATGTAGCAAAGGACTCGGAGGGGGGGGGGGGCGGGGGGAGAAAGAGGAGATGAGAAGTATATGAATTCATTCCCCTCGACTGATCAATCATACGCGCCACGTTGATATAAATAGTGCGTGTATATATATAGATTGTATTGTCCCCTTAAATCAGGGATGATGCCTCGAATCGAAACGAAAAAAAAAAACCTTTCTAATTCCTTATATTTGACCAGCTTGTAGGAAAAAATATTCCCGTGAGAATGCAATATAAATGAAAAATTACGCATCTCTAGCCTCTCCTCTTCGCGAACACGTAATGGTAATTCGACTCGTAATTATGAATTATGGTAAGCATGATTTAAGAAATGTATGATAATTTTTCTTGCGCAGGAAGTATATAACTGCGCTTTTGATTCACGTAAAATGACAGTATTCCCTCATCGCATATAACCATCTGTTCACAAGTCTATGCCAGTACTGTGGTATTTGAAAATGCTATAAATTATCGATAATTAAGAAATATGAATTTTTTCATTTACACCTTTCTTCCTCTCTAACAAGACTCTCGATTTTTCTTCGCATTGCAATAACTCTCGTAAACATTGTTTCAATTCAAATTTTTAAAAAATCTCGATCCCTTTATCGATATTTTCCAAAATCTATATAAAACGTTATTTCATTCGCCGATAATTCTTCACAATGTCACTAGAAAAAAAAAACAGTTACGCAAAAAACAACGCTTTCTCTACGAAGAAAATCAATGTCCATAGCGAAAACCGCAGTGAGAAAATCGATGTGTTTTCTCTCCTTCGCGCTTCGTCTCGCGGTGAAGCGTCACCAGAATGGAGAGAATTGCCGAGTAGGCGTTAATTGAAACGCGCCCTCGAAGACACTCATCGCGGGGTCGCTAACACCCCGTGTCAACAATCAAGCCGCCTCGCGCGTCTCGACTTAATTATGCACGCCTCTAATTACCGAGAGGGGGAGGGGGGGGGGGGGTCGGATGACCGAGGAGAATGAGGCGCCTGTATACATATACGCACGACTCACGCTCATACGCTATTATATATTTATGGACACATACGTACTTTAGCCCTGATAGGTGGCTATGAATTAATACCTGCTGTATATTCTCTATACTAAAGCCACGAGGAAAAAAAAAAACAAAAAAAAAAACATACGCCATTGTACACACAGAGAAGCGCTGCTCGTTTCTACCCACTTAACGTTTTCTTGCGTCAATTTCACTCGTTTCCTCCCTTAATTTGTTTAACTAATCATGCCCGTCTGTTTAATAACGTGACGTTAATTATTTGATAATACAGCACGCTCATCACGTGTGTCCCCCGCGGAGTGAAGTATGCGCACACTGGCGCGAGAGTGTATTTTTAAGTGGCGATAATTATCACCGTCAAGTGCAGTTCACAACTCGGATATATTTTTCATTTACGAATGAAAAAAAAAAAAATAACATATTTGCCAATCATTATTTTTTTTCCATATTTAGCAAAAAGAACAACTCGGCAAATTCACCCAGTACATATAAATAATTCAATGTATCACGTCGGTGACCGTAAGTCATCTCATCCGTCAAAAGAAAAAAAAAAAAAACATGCGATTTCCAAATTAGACTCACCCGTATAAGCGTAACGAGAACTCGCGAATTTTTTTTTAGCGAAAAACCGCGATGTTACGTGACTCTCCCTCCATTCCTCAATCACGTATAAGTTTATCAGAGTCTCGTACAAATAATATAGCATAATTTGCAATAATATTTTCACAAATCTCTCTCTCTCTCTCTCTCTCTCCCTCTCTTTCGATCTATCTTCCAGGAAGCTGGCCAATTTCCGTATGGCGGTACTCATTTGATATACTCATGTACGGACAATTCTACTGTGCATATAAAGAGAGTACCGAGCGAGATTAGAAAATGAGCGAAAGAGCAAACGTACGAGATGACGATTTAAGGGGGCCTCTGTGTGTAGGTTTCTGAGACGATTATTCGTCGGGAGAAGATGCTGAGGAAAGAGAGAGAGAGAGAGAGAGAGAGAGAGAGAGAGAGAGAGAGAGAGAGAGAGAGAGAGAGAGAGAGAGAGAGATAGAGCAGTTTACTCCGGTATTCCGTGAAAGGACGCCGTCATTCCGTATACTCTCTCGTCCCGGGACGCATCAGCGAGTGAAGGAATCCTCTCGCGGACGGAAGAAATCGCGCTCAGAAAATAAAGAAAAGGGAGATAACTATGTATGTATGCTTCCCAGCGGTGACGGGCTCCATCTTTTTTTTTTTCGTTTTTATATACACACATAACCTTTTATATTACGGCGGACACAGTCGCGTGTTTGTGTGTGACCAGCATCAGGGAAAACGTAGTAAGACAATCAGGTAATGCCTACTCGGTATGCCCCGTCGGCCGTGAGCCGCAGTGGCATCCTCGGGGGTGCACTAGAAGCTTCCCATGACTCTCTCTCTCTCTATTTTTTTCCTCTCGTGATCTTCTTCCACCCCCGTAACACATGTACAGCACGGGAGCTAGAAATACCACAGCGAGAAGTACGTAAGACGGCAAAAGCCTGGAAAATGCGGCACGGGGGGTATAACTTGAATTATTAATTAAGGCGCGTTCTCAACGTTGATGGAATTAAGCAAAAGAAGAGGGAATAAACATGATGCGAACGTGTTTGGTCGTTCAGGCTTCATTCTCACGCGACACGAGAATAAATATATATATATTCACATTCAGTGTATTTCGGGCTGACTGCAACGCAAAGTTGAGGCTTTTTTTTTTCCACGCGAAAGCATATTTTCGTTGCATTTTTTCTCTACTTCACGTGTGTTACAAAAAAAAAGTATAATAATAATCGTCAAAAAATCCGGAAAATCCATGATCGTGTGGTCAGGCAGATGGATTAAGAAATTTGACATCTGTTTACGAGTCGTATAGAATGGTATCAAGGACCAACAGAGTGCGGTTTTGAGTAATTTCTCCATAATGTCAAATATACCTAATTAACGATGATTTTTGTCATCCAGAGGATCCATATTTTTCTCGATCTTCTTACTTTTTTCTCGATTTTTTCGATCTTATTACTTTTGTTAAAAAATGATCACCGTATAACGGCAACAAATGGAGTATGGCTTTGCTAGATTTCGATAGTTGGCCGAACGCGTTTATCGATTATAACAGCAGACGAGTGTTTGGCAGCGGGCTTTCATCGATGAGTCAGGATTTTTTTTCCGTTCTTTTCAGTGTCGATGATGATAATTTACGTTGGGGTGGTGCGACGCCATTAGCAATCGATACTTCGGGTAGCAATATACTACACGTATATGCATATGGGTTTGTGTATGCGTGTGTGCAACTCGCCCCTGTATTACATTCTTTAGTATAGACGCAGTTTTAATAGTGTACAGCGCACACCGGCAGACAAGATCGCTATAGAGTTAAATAGTGTGCAGCGTGTACTATTCCGCGTGTGTCGCTGACTTGCAGCACGCGGTCGTTACACACACACACACACACACACACATATATATATATATATATATATATATATATATATATACATGTACGAACGACCCCTTGCCAACCCTATTCGAACTATTGACGTGTAGAAAAAATAAAAAAGACGAGAAAAAGAAGAAGCAAGCAGAGCACAAGGCCGATGAGAGATGGAGGGAATAAGGGGGTAGTGATAAATGTGACTGCTTTTATACCGATAGCTCATGAGAATTGGCTATTCTCAATCGAACGATTGGACACGCACACATCGAGAAATCAGTGCCATATAGAAATGTATATGTGTAACAGACGATATTTAGTGTATTAATAATTGCGATTAGCTAAATCGTGCAATATAAAATTTCGTGATTCACGATCGTTGGGGAATAATATCGAATTCGAGAATACATAAAAGTTGTGTATAGCACAAACGATATATACATATATGTATTACATAGGTATATATATGTATATATTTTATATATGCCATATGGAAACGACTCGCTTTCTTCACATCTCTATCGGCGCGCCCCCTTTCGAATTGCGGCAAGCCCCATAAGAAGAGATGGCCCTAATGACATTCCCGATCAAAGGAGAGAGCCCCCCACAGCCACTCAGTGGAGATAGCCGAGGAAATTTAAAACTGCGTCTATCGTCGCTCCTCCTCGTTCTTTTCTCATTTTTTTTTTTTTTTTTTATTCTCTCTTTTCATCTCCGACTTGCCTCGCGACATCTTTTTTTATTTCTCGTTCTTTCTTTTTTTTTTTTTACGAGAAATCGAAGTCAGCTCTGACGAGGGTTAATTCCGATCACGTATCCCACGTACGCGTCCATACTCCCGGCTATTCCAACCCTCTCTCTATATATCTCGTGGGACAAAATCCGCGATTCTTTCCCTGCTATATACCCCGAGCAACGACGTCTCGACTCTCCTCGACGGTCCTCATCCCCGGGCACTCAACCCTCGTTTTCAACCCCTTGGATTCACTTCTTCCCTCGTTTCACTATCCTCCTCCGCGACTCGTCTGGATCTCGGGATAACTTTGAAATGAAGAGGAATAAAATGGGGCAGGAGAGGGGGGGGGGGGGGGGAGGCAGTGCGCATTGGGCGCTGAACACATGTATACTATACACGTTACGAGAATCCTTTCGGGCATGAGTGGACTCGTCTCGCTGTACGCGAGATCTTGGTTATTTCGAATTGTGATTTTCGAAAGAACGAAAAAAAGAAAATCTTATTAATTATGCAATTCACGAATGTAAGCGTTGATTTTGATGGATCGGTGATGTTTATTCAATTAAAAAAAAAATCGCATATATACTTCATACCGTGAAAAAAAAAAAATATATGTATTGCCAATAACTTTGCTCGTCTCAAAAGCATCGCCTGCTATATATGCATTCAAAGCGCAATCCTGTACATGCGATTCGCCTGCTTGTTGTCGTCTTCTGCATATAGTCGAACAAACGAGCTGACGAATACACGAAAGAAAGTCTCACGAAGAATTCGCGTTCTTCACGGAGGAAGGCAAAAGACGACGACGACGACGACGACAACGACGACGACGACAACGAACGATGAACGAGGAGTAGATGGAAGCATGCACAGAAGGAAAGAGGAGACGGATGGACGCAAAAGGGAACAGATCGTCAAGCAGACGGGTCCAAATAACTTTTCTCCCTTTCAGCATCTCCATCTCTATCTCCCTCACCCCCCCCCCCCCCCCCTCTCTTTCTGTCTCTCGCTCTCTCTCTCTCTTTCTCTCTTTCTCTCTCTGGTCTCGTATTTTCGCTGGACTCTCGAGAGCTTCTCGAGCTATAATACTTTCTTATCTTTCTCTTCTACCTCTTGTTTCACTCGGCTCTTTCTACCTTTGTATGCAACAAAACGCGATGCCTCGGCTGCAAGACTGCTATAATGCATCCTCAAGGAGCAAGCATAACGAGAAATTTCTCTGTACCGCGAGACCCAAGCTGATCCATATTTATGGATAAATAATAAAAATTTGACGATATTTATCGATAAGTCAATCCTTCAACCCCTCAATCTGACATTCCAAAAAATACGTCCATTTCCATCATACTTTTTCTCGCGAAACTTTTTCTTTTTTTTTTTTAAATTGCATACATATATTTCATGCAAGTCTCGAAGCGCATGAACTAATTTTTTTATCGTAAAATCCGAGCCATATACAGGCGCAAGATAGCTGAATCTTGAAAAATATCGAAATGTCTCATGGCTGGAGTCGATCATTTGAATTAAGTATTGTTCAACTGGAATCCATATCTAATTCCAATATTAATTCATTTATCGTGTATCATTTTTATCAATATTTCCCATAATATATCGAATGACACGATATCTTGCAGAGAACAAAAGCGGCGCGTGTCCGTTAGCGTTAGAGTTTCATCCCCTGCGCAAAAGGTGTACGAGTAACGCGGGGGCGTAACCCTCAGTTTCAACCCCTATCTCTCGCGCATATAACGGGTGAAAAAGGATCCATGGACCATACCGGTGAGAGATACCGCCCATCGTATTTCCACCTCTCGCAACCCCTTTATTCTCTATGGGTGCGCGAGAACTTCACAGACCATCCCTTGCAAACTTTTGCTTCGTAATACGATCTTTCGATATGTCTTTCGCCCCGTGTGTGGTCAATTCTCATACAAGAGAAGCTGATTTGTCGATTTATATTCGTTACGCAAAGACACTTCTCGTCATGCATCGAAAAGCTAAATGGTCATTTAGCATTTTTGTATATCAGTTGTACACGCGTGGAGCATATATGCAGAGGGATGAAAACGCTCGGTGGATATTATGAAAATGCTGCAAGACGTTAGTCAACGTGTGCGTATATGTACGAGTTATTTTCAGTGCGTGGGAGTGGTTGAAGAGGCCTCTCGCCTGTGTATACATATAAACATAGAATCGTTCGCGAATATTATTAAGAAGGGGACTCGCAGAGTGAGTGAAGTCAACGTAGACTGTATGTATGTATGTGTGTGTGGATAAAAAGACCAGAGATATACCAGAAAAGCGGCGGTGTCCTCTTATGGAGATAGGGCGAAAGAGCGAGAGAACGCGAACGGGGGTGATGGTTTCTTCTGGAAAGGGAAATTGACTGAGGAAACCCGAGAGCTCGGAGAAACACCCCCATCTCCCTTCATCCCCGAGCGTCTAAAGTACCCGGGCTCTCGGCTCGTGTGTAAACTTTTTTGAATTTCCTTAGGCAAATATTGCCCGGGCGAGAGCGAGTCGTTCGGCTGAACCCGAGAACTCGTGTGTATGTGTGTATATATATATATATGTACATGTATTTGTGTGTATGTATGTATATAAGATGTACACGTACGTTACCTACGTGTATGCGCGAGAGAGTGGGTGCGGAGGGACCCTTAGGGCAAAGAAAATGAGATTTTTCTACGAGCGAGCGAGCCGGACGAGGCCAAGCCAAGCGCAGAGGGAACAGGCAGGGGAATGAATTTGAAATTAGTTTGTATCCGAGGCTCTCTCGCGCGGGCTTTCGCGAGTAACCCTCTCTCTCTCTCTTTCTCTCTCTTGGCCGGGTAAAATTCTCCGAGAGAGCAAGAAAGATCTCTACCCGAGGTCGACTTTACTATTACACGTGACCGAGCCAATTCCACCTTACACACGCACACGAATATACACATGCACGCACACACACACACACACACAGACATCTACGTCGATTTTTATTCCGAAACTCACGTGATTATATTAGTCGAAAGAAAATTCAGCTCGGAGCGAATCGTGATTATCCTTTGAATAAAAACACATCTTAAATGTAAGAAATAAAAGATGCGAAGAATTCAACACAATCGTTGAATTCAAATGCTCTAGAATCTAATTCGAGGCAAAATTATAAGGGGATCGACTATATTTTCGTCGATTTAATATATTTTCGCAGCTTCATAGTGAATATATTTAATAAAAATTATAACCGGAGATGGACAAAGAGAATTTTTTCATTTTTTTTATTTGGCGTGGGGGGTGCAAAAATAAGAAGGAATCTTGACGGAGGGACGGGCCTTTATGGCGAGAGTAGGCGAAAAAATTTCCAGGGGCTCGAATATTGCATTCGTTGGTAAACGCGAAAAAAAAAATATATATATATATATAATATGGGCGCGAGAGGAGAAAAAGAAACGAGGGTGATGAGAGAGGTTATTCTTCCACGACGGGGTTGCTATCGCGAGAAGGCTACGTTAATAAATATATTCGTAGGTCGAGAGAACGTGTGGTAGAGAGGCTGAAAAAATCATCCCCCATGTAACTTCATGATTTTTTATTATTTCCTCGTAGGAATTTTCAAAATGCCTCTTTCTCACACAATATGTGGAATCTTTTCATCATTTTTTCCCCATTTTTTTTTTCGTCCCTATAAGCTTCGTTTGCATTTAAATCATATCACGTTTGACTGTTCTCCGGCTCATATTTTTCACCTGATTCTCTTCGGCCTCCATGTACACGAATACACCCCCAATTGTAGCTACGCGTCGCGTAACAGGTTTCTAAATTAAAAATTGTCAAGCGCAAATAATGCAAACCCCTCGCGCGCATCGACAAAGTAATATAATCGTAAAACGCGATCGTCCGCATCATTAAGGACACTTGTGTATCGTTAGCACATAAAATATGTTATACGCATATGAAGGAAGATGTACTCGTATATATTTATAATACGTATTTACGTGTTAAATATGTTTGTGAGAGAAGGCCACGCTATGGCAACGGCATCGTACAACAAATCGTTTTAGCGCAAGCTCTGGCGTGATATTTTTGTTATTAAAAAATTTATGGGACAAGAATAATAACAATATCATTAATGATAATAATAACGATAGTAATCATGAAAGAACGAACCGTCTCTTTTAGTGTCCTCTATATTTTTTTTTGTCCCTCGTCTTTATCATTTTCCGTTTTCGTCCCCAGTTTTTTTAAAGTTTTCTTTCTCGAATCTTCTGGCGTCCAAAAAAGGTTCTTTCGGCGCGTTTCGTTCTAAATGTTTATCGTTTCTTCACCTCTTACAGCCTAACGATCGAAATATCATTCTACACAAATAGTCTCTGGCTTATGAACTTTAGTTTGTCAACGATCGATAACCGTAAAAGCAACGTCAAGTCGCTCAAGATATTGCATCGACGATTCGTAATTGTTGAGTTAAAAAAAAAAAAAGAGAACAAACTCTTACGGAGTTTCATTGAGATTGTGCCAAGTCTGATCTAACCCTGATCCAGCTTGTTGGGTTTTCTGACGCTTCTGGGCAAATTTTTTTGACACACGGGGATAAAAGCGTTGCTAGAGAAATTTCATTTGTCGTCCTACTTGACATTACGAGCGATAGAAACTATTTATAACAATATCGCAAAACATCCGTCGCGGATGCAACGAAATTGTACAAAACGTTTGTCGATAATGACAACTTTAGGATTTTCTTTTCGTGGTATGAAGTATGTATGTTTATAGCGATAAAGGCACCGGCGTTCCGATACTAAGCGCGAAACTCCCAAAAATTGTATCACGCACGCACATTCCCCGCGTGTGTGTCGCTTTGACCTCATCAAAAGTGACGCGGAGTGCAAAGAATGGTAGACAAGCGACACACACGGCAATCATTCGTACATTGAGCGAGAATATTATATTAGTGATAAGCCATTGATATTACCACGAGAGGCCAAACGTAGATGTATATAAGATTATATATATATAGTTCTATGTATGTACGTTCGTTAATACGAAGGGCATACATATATACGAGTATAGTAACCGACTCGCGCGTGTTTTTCCGCGCGTTCACTGACTCCCTGGAGATCTCAATCAAGGCGAAAAATAATTTCTCCCCGACTCCTCCCACCCTCGGTAGATCTATACCATACACACATACACTCCTATATGGGGCATATACAAGTATAAATATATTTACTATACCGAAGACCGCGCGTATAGATTTTACCGCAATCCTATACGCGACCTCTATATATATATATAATAATTTACGTGGCTCTTCTAATCGAGTTTCGCCTCTCTCGCTTTTCGTATCATTCTCCCTCTGTAATAATGATGATAGCAATGATAATAATAAATCCAAAGGATAATGACCCGAAGGAAGAAAACATGTGCATTATGAATAATAATAATTATAATAATTTGGTATTACGATATTCCGAGAAATTGGCATTATAATGGAGATGAAATTAATAATAAAAAAATGACGTAGTAATAATGTCAGTTTGGTGTGATGAAATCGATGATGAGCCGCAAAGAGAAATGTAACAAAGCTCTATATATATATATATATATATATATGGGTGAGAAAATCGCCGGGACGAGAACGAATTTTTTGAATGATCGTCAAACCGTGCGTTCAGGAACGACAATGAGTTAAGGAGAATAGCGAGCGAGAGAGAAAGATGACATTGAAGGGGCAAAAGTATCACAGAGGGTTAAGGATACAAGAAGAGAAGAGAAGAAGAAGAAAAAAACGGCGCGAAATGAGAGTCCCTTTTCGTATCTGTGAGTCCTGAGGGGATCACAGCGTAGTTGTCCTCGTCGTGGTCCACATGCTCCGGCGTTTCGTCACACCTTCGAGCATCGCGGATCCTTTGTTTTAGGCCGCGCGCTATACGCGGACTCATCGGCTTTCGGGGATCACTCCGTTCTACACCGGGAACGCTTAAACTGGCTGTTTTTTTTTTTTTTCTTCTTCAACGTTCGTTCTTCTCTCGAACCGCGCGCGGATGCAGAGAGTTCGGGTCGACGTTGTCGCGCCACCGAGGAACGTTTTTGCCCGCGCGTTTCGCCACTTAACTCTACGCCCTCGGTAGTGTCCGCGTCATCACCCTCATCCCGTTTGTCTTATACGTATAATTCGTCCACACGGCTATATACTCCTTGCCTCTCTTTCTCGGTCTTTTGTCTTTTGTCAAAGGCGAAAGCTAGAAAGCTCGTTCTTCCTAAAACTTCTGCAATTCTACTTTGGCTCCGTCTGCGGGTCTGCTCGTGATTATAACGAGATATTGCGACGAAAACGACGGAGGATCAAGGAGAAATGTCATGGAAATTAATTGCAGTTGCGCGTAAAACAAAAAAGACACTGTTTGTGTACTTTTCCAATGCATCATTCGTGCTCTCGGTTGTTTTCCTACACCAACGCACGTGTGCACTTTGTTAAACGGCGAGGAAGATCGAGAAGCTACGCTAGAGAGGTAAATAATCGCGTTTGCTGCTGCGGTTGATACTCGAGCGAGCCTAATTCCATCGAAACAATGGATTCACGATGTGGAGAAAACGAACGCGTCGGTGGATCGTCGGCGATTAAACGGAGGATCAGAGCAAAAGGATCTTTTCTACCTATCTCTCTCTCTCTCTCTCTTTCTCTCGCTCTCTCTCTCTCTCTCTCTCTCTGTTGGCTCTGTCTTCTTCGTTCTTTCGCCTATCGCGAGAAGCAGAAGTCAATAGCATGTGAAATAAATGGAGAAACAAGAAACGAGATGCGGTAGAGAAGAGGAAAGAGGGTAAGAACGTTCTGTCGTAGGAGGCTGTCGTCGTGTCTCTGTCTCTTACTCTCTCTCTCTCCCTCTCTCTCTTTCTATTTCTCATTCGTTTTCTTCTTTCATCCCACGTGGAAATTCAATTAGGAACGCACCTTCTCGTAGAGTACCGCTCTTGCCCTTGTTCTTGTATAGTACTCCCGTAGCTCTCGTGTATTTCAAGCTCACGCTCGCTGTTATATTATCAACTACTTACCGATACCCCATACACATATGTATATATCTCCAATTCGCTTCGTAGAGGCTCTATATATGCATTACAATGTATTCGCAAATCGATTGACACGAGAAGTCGACCCACGCGAATAGGATTTTCATGCGTTGATCCGTTAGCGGATAAAATTAATTACAAATATATACCTCGCGTGTCTAATGCTCGTATCACGTGACGCCAGAGAGGATCTTTATAGGTCTGTGGGAGCTTGAAAAATCATCGATCGATTATACTTTGTTCTGTACGTATAAGATGAATCACACGAGCTATATGTATAGTACTTTTATAGGAATCGGTCAAACGAGCGTTTCGCCGTGAAAATATTGAAAATATCCTAGATTCCTGGACGAGAACAAAAATCATTAGAAATAAAAACCCCTAAGACAGAACTTTTTTTTTTCATTCTCTCGCCACTATGAAAGTTTTACGCCGTTTTTCATCGTCAAAGAGGTTTTTTGGCTGTTGGAGAACAAACGTGCGGGGAGGTTGGTGTTTGTATAGTATAGGGCGTCGGATGATTCTTATCTCTCGGCAATCTAAGCAAAAGTGCTTTGTGGTTGGGCGCAAAAAGGCGCGTATACAGTAGTAGCTGAAGAGTGTAACGATCTCACGGCAAAAAGTCAAGTTTCTCTCGCTTGGCCCGTTTTGTCCTCACTCTCCTGCATTTATAAAGGGACATAGCGCGAGAGGGAGTATAGGTTTGAGAGAGAAAGAAAGAGATGGATAGACCCTGGATGGCGTTTGTCGAAAAGGGCGTCGTTGTCGAGCTCCACGGAGCCTCGCAGTTTTCGCCCGCCCGCAACCTCACTCCCCCAATTATCCCAAAACTTCAGTCCTTCCGGCTCTCGGTTTCACGGCGAAGAGCTCGGTCAATAGGACCTCATCCTGCATCCATTCCGTGGGCTCTATATATATATATACGCTCACTTTTCGCGGTCCCCGGAGCGGTGTATCCTCTTTGCGCTGCCCGAAATCCCGTAAACGAGAGAGAGAGAGAGAGAGAAAGAGAGAGAGAGAGAGAGAGAGAGAGAGAGAGAAAGATTCGACACAAAGGGAAGAATATATAATCGACTTTTGGCAAACAAAAGGGCGCAATTCGGATCACTTCTCGTGTTTAATCGTTTGGGTTACGCCGTCTTGTTTGCCGGCATTCGACACGCACACATGCATATATATATATATATATATATATATGTGTGTGTGTATGTGTGCGTGTGCGTGTGTGTGACTGTATATCTTTAAGATGCGGGGACAAAGTCTCGCGCGAGAGAAGAAAGCGCGAAGAGACGCACTGATTAAAAATTATCACCCACCGACTACAAAAGGACTTCTCCACCTCCTTATATTCCTCTCTCATCTCGGCCCTTTTCTCTCCTCTCGTTTTACCCTTCTCGAATCTCCTCTGTTTTCTTTTCACTCTCACTATATACGCTTTCTTACGAACCGCCTTTTATTTTATTTATTTCGCCGGTAGAAGAGCAATAGCGTCGTCGTCGTCGTCGTCGTTTTCGTCCTTTTCTTACTCTCGCTCTATCTCCCTCTCTCTCTCTCTCTAACCTTCTCCACGGAGACTTTTGGACGGCTTTTGCACCCTTTTTGGTGATCTAAACAAGCCACCACTGCCCGCGCGATCCCCGCGAAGAGGCTATATGGACGGAGAAGAGTTCTTAGCTCCCCGGAAACTTACCAGACGAATTAAAAGTTACTCCCGCGGGCAGGGACAAACGTACACGAGAAGCAGCAGCGAAATAAGAGGTATGGCAGTGGGATCTGTGAGAGGGGCAAAGCACATTCGTAGGATTTGTAAGGATATATTCGCGCGTGCTGCCCGTCTTGTCCATGGCTTCAACAGAAGCGCCACTGGAGTGGGTTTTAATGGAAAAGTCTCTCGAAATTGCGGTGAATGCTGTTTGGTCCTATATACTCGAACATAAAAATCCCACATCGTTTCTCTTTCTCTCTGGAATAATTAATTCCACAGGGAATATATACTCGGTGTTTGAAAAAAAAGCTCTCCCCTACTATAATATTCGTCTCAAGGTTATAAAATTTTTTAAATATTACGAGGTGTAATAACGCAATCGAATAGAAATTCATTAATCACATTCGAGTCTTGGTAATTGTTGTACAGTACGATTTTTAATATATGTATGGTCACGTGCGAGTATATGCGTGTAATGCGAGTATGCGTGTAATGCAAATATGCGCCATAATCGTTAAAGTCTTTGGGGCTTGGATGGTGGTACAAGAACTCACTTAACACTCACCCGGTAGGCAAAAAGTAACGGAGAGAAAAGAGAATTCCGAATACACGCACAAAAACACACACACATATATGTACCGACGTCGACTTAATTATACATGCATATCTGTCGTAACGTATGAACACACCGCGAGAAAGGAACCGTGTATGTGAACTTGCGTATAGGAGTTTAATTGGTGGTAATATGAATCCGCGTAATATAAACCGCCATCAGTCTCGCGCCGGGAGGGTGCGAGAAAGAGCGAGAACTATAGAAGGATAGATGTACGGGAAGAAATAAGAATTAAGGAGAAGAAAAAAAAAATACTGAAGGAAAGGACGAGAAACGTGCCTCTACATCTGTCTATATATATGCATATATGGATATATGTATGCGTGTTAGTTTCGTGCCGAAAGACTTGCCAGGATCGATGTTTCCACCTTAATAACACACGGCCCGATCCCTCCGCACTTCTCTCTCTCTCTCTCTCTCTCTCTCTCACTCTCTCTCTCTCTCTCTCTCTCTCTCTCTATCTCACGCTTTTTTTCATTCTTTCGCACTTTATTCTGCTTTTTTTCGTATACGCTTATAACGATATATATATATATATATATATATATATAATATTCTGACTCTTGGCACTTTTCCTTCCATTGCTGATTACGCGTGACAGAGGAGCAAAGGCAAAAGTCAAAGTTCGCGAGAAACAGAGAGCCTCCTTTTTCCCCATCGGGTCTCCCGACACCCTTGGAAAAATAAAATCACACCCTCCCTACCGATCGGGAAAGATAAATACAAGAGATGAGAGAAGCAACGAGGGAGAGAACGAGAGAGAGAGAGAGAGAGAGAGAGAGAGAGAGAGAGAGAGAGAGGGTGGAGTTTTTCGCTGGGGATTCCCAGAATTTTCTTTTCGCGACCCCTAAAGTAGCAGGGTTGAAAAGCCACCCTCTCCTTTCACTCGTGGCTCTAATGTATTCACAAATCTTCGTTCTCCAACGCCAGGAAGAACGTTATCATTCTTCTCAGGCACATGAGAGAGGAAAAGAAAGAGAGAGAGAAAGATCTAAAGTGTGTCTTTAGCGAGCTTCAGATGTATCTCTATGTCTACGATATATTACCTGTCTTGATATATATATGTATGAAGAGAAAAGAAGACATGGTGACACTCAAAAATCCCCATTCCTTTTTTTCAAATCTTTCTCGTCTTACTATTCTATCTTCCCTTTCGTTTCTGTATATATATATCTATACTATAATATACATGTATACATACAGTTGATGCTCTTCGTGAACGATTTTTTGCGCTTCTGCACGCGAGGGAGGAATTCATTTCGCGGACCGACGCACTCGTCGTCTATCTGCTATATACATTATACCCACACACATTACTACTCATATACAACGCTAGGAATAGCATTATACAGAGGTAGAACGAGTCGATCCTTCGATTGCTTCGATTATCCCTTCTACTTTTCTATGGCAACGCGCACTACCGTATACAATACGCGTCATAAAGTCTCGAGTACTTTTTTCTCTCCTTATTTCAGGATAAATTAGACAGAAATTTTACGAAAATTACATTGCCAGTTAAACGTAACATCATTTTTTTTTTCAATTCAAACCCACGATTTACAACGAATGAAGTGCGATTTTTTTTTAAATTTATAAATGGACTTTGAGCATGCCGAGTAAGTGAAAAAAAAAAGCATTTTTATGAAAATTCATTTTTCAGTTATTTCTATAGGAATATTCGGTCATACGAAGGTCTTTCGAGCTGGGGTTTTTGAAATTTCATTTAGTTGCAAATTGCAGAAGAAAAATAGAACCATGCGATGTCTCAAAATTCACGATATATATTGGAAAAGACGTACCTCCTTGTATTACATAATACCTGCGCCTAACCCCTTGTCGAACTATGCTGTAAATATCCAGATTACGTACTATATAGCCTTACATCTCAGGTAAATTTGTCATACAAGTATGCACACGTATTGGAAAGGATGCAGGAGAGGAATATGAAGAGAAGCAAAAAAAGAAAAACGAGAATACACGAACATTATTAGATTCTGTGCATTCTCGGAGTTATTAAAATTCGAAGCCGCAGGCACACGCGTATATAGATATAAAGTTAGTCGGGAAGAATTCAACTCCCCCCCGACTGTCTCGTCTCTGCCTCGGAATATTCCTATGTACAAAAAGGTTATTCGCGAAATATATATAATATATTCCTGTGTAATCTGTTTTAATCCGCGATGGGCTTGTGCGTATCTGGGTCATATATCGGTGACGCGTTACGGAAAGCCGAAGATATAACGTCGATCTATCATAATTCACAACGCAAAGTTAATACGATCGCGCTCTCGAGGCGAACGTTGCATTTTGCTTGACGGAAGAGAAGAAAAAAGAAAGACGAGGGAGCGATGAACGACAATGGGGGCTTCATATGCGTTCGTGCATTTTTCACGAGCACCATCGGGAGCTCGGAAAATCTGCAGGATGGATTCTCCAACATACGGAAGAGATCCGACGGTTTAGTTGTGCTCAATATAGCCGCAGGGATCAGCATAATTTTATGATCAAATCATCCAAAATGATTTTATCACGGAATAATTATAAATAATTATTGCGAAAACGTTTTTTTTTTTCATAATTAAAATTACGTTTCAGATTCCCGAATTTTCCTACCATGCAACGACGTCTTTTCAATTGTAATTTAAATTTTATCATTTAAAAAAAAGCCATTTGTTTGATTCCCACAAATCTATTTTTCTTCCCTTCTCGATCGAGCACGCGTAATCAACCCTGTCCGGGGGAGAAAGAAAAGAGAAAAAAAAATTGGAAAATGAGCTCCACAGAGTGGCTTAATGTTCTTTTTTTTTTCACGTACCATAGGGGTCAGCGGGGACGGATACTGCGAAACTACCCTTGCGCGACGTGTCACACATACTGCCTCGGAGATGAGAAAAAAAAAACTCCATGATCCGTGATCATAAATTTTAAATTACAGCGGAGTATAGCGCGCGCGCGAGCTCGTTCGAATGGGGTTCGATCCAGCGGGACTAATTCACGCTATTCTCCGAACCCCTTTTTTCGTCAAAAGCTTTCTTTACTCTATATATACATTAAACGTTGTATCGAGAAGTCGAACCAATGGCGACCACATCCCACCCCGCCGTTTCGTTATATTTTATTCCGATCGCGGAGACCCCCCCCCCCCCCCCCCCCCCGGCTGATCATTTCGTGCATTAACTCGCTCGTAAATAAGAATCGAATTCATGATAAACTAGAACATCCCCCTGCCCCCCTCCCTGTAAAGAGTAAAATCCTACGGACTCAACCGTCCCCCCGGGGGGTGGTACTAAAAGGGTGTTGGATATCGAGACAGCCGGCAGGATCAATTATGAAAAATATATATTAAAAAAAAAAAAATAGGCGCAATTATTTTGGCAACGGAAAAGAAACGCGCGTAATGCGATTTTTTTTTCTTTTTCAATTACCGCGGACATAAATTTTAATAAAAATGAGAATCTTTCATCATTCGATATGGTGTCGTTGGTATAATCGATAAATTTCTACTCCTAGAGGATTAATAATAACAACAATAATAATAGAACAGGGTGATCAATGTAGTTTCACGAATATTTTTCGGCTAAATATTATCAATATTTTTCAGCCCTGTCTATATCCGCAATCCACACATATATACCCCGAGCATTATATGTATACCGGTTCGCGTATTCGTCTGTCTCTGATACACAAAGTGTACAAAGTACCGATTCGGCCAAAAGAAAAAAAAGAGAGCAGGCTTTGGGGATTCACGTTAGCCAGCTCTTCGCGTTTGATTTTTGGTTGGCATTGGTGCTCACTGGCCCGGGAGAACCTTTGGAGAGTTTTTCCGCCTGGAAAAGCTTGCCCTATGGTATATGCATATATACGCATATATATATACGATCTTTCGTTCTTTCCGCGAGTTCTCCCCCACGCACACACGCTACATACCTTTTCTCTATTCGATCAACCCCCCACCCCCTCTCCTTTCTACAGCACGATCGGCTCTTTCATTTCGTGATTGCTGTTTTAAATAATTGGCCCACTATCAGCCGCTCGAAATACCGAAATTTCTATCGCACCGATCTCTTGTGCCCGATACACACGTAGATGTATGATATAAAATATTGAGGTGAAGTTTTTTTTTTTTTTTAATCCATTTCATCCCCCTCTCTTACGATCTAGATATATATATATATACATATATATATATATATATATATATACATGTATTCACTATCATCGTCGAACTGATATTTTTTTGATAATTAATCGAACTCCGATGTAAAGCCAGGGCGAAGTAATATTTAAAAAAAAATTTTGGCACACTCGATGCATTAAATATGTATATATGTATATTTGCAGATTGATGTATAGTTGGCATGTACAAGCTGATATGATAATGTTCGGCTCTGGCTTGCGTATTAAAAGCTCCGTGACCCGAATGGTCCGCCCACCAGCCCAGACTGAACGCTTTTGGAGCAACGAGAAAAATCATATGCATATAATATATATATATATATATATAATGTATATATGCACACACGTAGGGTTGATGCATGTGGAATAAAATGGGGGCACACATTACAATACGAAATGCCGTGATAAAACGATGGCCAGACGTGAAGCCAGCCGATCATTTTGTACAAAAATAGTCGATGTCACTTCACATTCAAATACACATTATTATACGTGTGTGTTTTTATGAAAACTCGTGTTAGTGCGTATGTGGGTTCATGTAAAACGAATGTACGGCATGATAGCCGACACTTCCGAGGCTCACGCATCGTTGCTCGTGATTTACGAGATCGGGCAACGGGCAGTTTTCCACGTTATATACGCGTCTTTATATACATTTCACTTTATCCCTTTTATTTTTTTATGTTTCGCTGTCGCTAGAGGGTTGCAAGGCTCGCCCACTCCCCTGCCTCCCCCCGCGATACACTGTCGTCGTGTTATATTTATATTTACATAGAGGGCATTTCAGTTGGAATCGAAGGAACCACGATGGAATAAAAAAAATCAACAAACATCTTTGAGCAATGAAAATTAATCTTTTCTTTTTCCCAATCGAAAAAATTTGAAACAAAATGTTTTTACACGACCAATTTATTGAAAAATGGTGGTAGAAATATCAGAAAAATCGATAACTCGGAACAGTATTAAACAACACTTTTGTGGGTTTGTTTTTTTTTTAATGTAGCTCTACAATATTGTGGAGAGAATTCGTTTTTTTTTTTTCGGAACAGTGAGGTTCACAGTCTCTTCGATTCAACCTGATAAGCCCAATTGATAAACACTGAAAGCGATCTCAAAGAAAATTGTAAAAAAAAATTAGGAATGGCGCCACGTCATTGTACAACAGCCGAGAGACATTCTCGATACAAAAGAGATACGAAAATGGCATGAATCAACGAGAGTACTGTTAAAGATTTAAATACTCGAGAAATCGTGAACTGGAGCTCTCGGTATAACGACGTGCTAGTATATTATACATCGATTGCTCACGACAGAGCAAGAGAGAGAGAGAGAGAGAGAGAGAGAGTGGGGTCAAGACCCAAAAAGTTTTCGAGAGAAAGAGAAAGAGGGCATTATTACTTTAGAGATCTGGAGACATACAATGGAGCACATATCGTCAATGTGTACTTGAGTTTTAAAAATCGAGGCACAAGGTACAGTCTAGTCAGATGTTCGATATAGCTTTTTGCAATGTAAACCGTAAAATTTGTAATTTCAAACCAGTCTGAAGCAATTTTAATACAATTTTATTCAAAGCGTATTTAGAAAGAAAAAAATGATTCATTCTACTAAAAAATCCATGTTTTTTTTTGTGTTCCTCCTCAATCGAGAGTAATAATTTTCTTTTTAAACAAAACACCTACGCTTATATAATTCGATTTCAATGATTATTTGAGCAGACTGTACCAATTGGGCTACACCATAAACGTGTGGAGCGATTTGCAATAGTCTGCCGCAAGTCAATTCGTTCGATAGATACGGAGATGTAAATAGTCGAACACGAATCGTGAAGTCGTATAGGTAAAAGTCTTGGCCTCCGAGGATCACGAGAAAGTTCACGTAACGGGAATATCGAAAATAAAGCTTCGACGAAAAAAAAAGAACAGTTCTCTCAACATCGTCGTCGTATACATCCAGAGAGTTTCCGAATTATTTTACAAAGAAAATTCTCGATATATGTATTTCAAGGTGTCATTCCAGGCCCGTCAATTTTCTTTCGTAAAGATGAGAAAATAAATCCGCTCATCTCATAGATAGGGCATAATATTTTTTTTTTTTTTTACAAGCTCCGGAGACGAATAGAAATATGATATTTCTTCGAGAGGCATTCGATTCATTCCTCCGCGCACCCCAGTAACTGTTCAAGGGAGAGACAGAGTGCATAATATCTCGTTCGCGAACTCCGATCGATCCTCTGTCTCAAAAAGAAGACGAGCACCCTTCCATTGTTTCCGACAGCCCCTGATGAGGCTCGTCGCTCTCGACCGTCGTCGTTTCTCGTTATAAAATAGGATTTAAAAAAATTCTGAAGAAGCACGAATTTTTTTTCTTTTTAAGGAGATTCTTAACATATACTTGGGTGCGGCAAGGGGAACGTATAGCGCGGCGCGGGCGACAGCCGTGCAGGGGCAGGTTGCGTTTGGCATTCATTTCACCAAATACATTTTTATTTTATTAATTTGTTATTACTCACGCTCAATTCTGTTGAAGATCTCAATTCTGTATGAAGGTCTAATATATCGTTTGAGCGGTTGTTCGGGGAAATGTTACAGTTTTTTCACTCCTAAAATAATCACCAAACATAGCTTCGAATACTTCTCCCATAAGAGCCTACGTATAAGCGGCATATTTAATGTTTTTTTTTCTCCTCAACTACGTGGTCAAAAATCTAAAATATGTACGGTTTATTCCTAGTACCAACACAAACATCCCCTAAAATTTTAGAATCATTCTTACCGTTTTTCTCTGGGCTAAGAACCTCCTTAATTATTACTATAAGGTACGAAAAATGTTGAGAAAAAGTGTCGTTGATTCGTTGAATTTTATTTCGGAACAATTTATAAATTCACCCGTATGGATAATTGATCAAATGGTTAAAATAAAAAAACGAAGTCTTATTGAAACGGAAAATTCGAAATAAAATGAATGAATTAACGAGCAAAGACGACAGATCTTCAGGTAAAGATTTTTCATGTAGAATTGATCCTTGAAAATTAGTAGAACATTCGAAAAACAATAATGTATCGAGTACACCCATTTGATAATACATCTCTACAATAAGCTTATGAAACTTGTTACTCAGGTAATCAGTAATTATCGAGGTAATTACTATCGATAAATCGATGGTATTTCGTTAAAATGAATTTTCAAGTGAACCCGTTATTCCAAAATCACGAAGTGCTGTGAGATTAGTGAACCCCAGAAATTTTTCAAAATTCATTAAATAACTTAATTTTATTCGAAAAGTAAGAGCAATTCAACCATAACATTAATTCTCATTTCTATTAATCGGACATGAACCATTATTTTTGGAGGATCGTTAATTTTTTCTTGCCCACAAAAACGATATCGGACCTTTTGATTTTTCGTAATAGTTTCTCCAATTTGACACTTTTGCACATATGCCCCCCCCCCCCCCCCCAAAGATTCTCAGGGTCATTTAGAGTCACATAATACAAGCTATTACGATTCTCCTTTCGGTTTCGAGATTTTCGGGCCAGTGAGGGCAAACGAGACGAATAAAACGAAGAGCGAAAGAGAGAGAAAGTGCTCAATATGCCAAAAAAGAGGTCCCGAAGGTTTGGACCCGTGCTGCGAGCAAGAGGCAAAAATCATGAACGCACACACACACACACACACACACACACACACAGACTTTCATACACCTCCATATTTAACACATGGAAAGAGAAACAGAAACATAAAGAAAGGAAAGAAAAGGTTTTATCTGCTCGGGCCACAGCAGGGCCACACTGTTATTTATCGCTTTCCGTTGTAGCTGTGGCATCGGTTACTGGCCAATCAGAAGTCCGGTATCCACGGTATATATACAAAAATAAATACACATACACATACGTAATATAGGTACTCGAAGAAGTCTCTCTGGATCCGCGCATACATTATCATCGTGTGGTATGGTATATATACCTCTCGCGAGACCGTAGGGACCCAAAGTCCCCTTCGACGTCAGCAAAAGCCGCGAGGCGATGCTAAAAGCGAAGGCGAGGCAGCCACCAGAAGGAGCAAAAGACGCGAGATGAAAGAGAGAGAGAGAGAGAGAGAGAGAGAGAGAGAGAGAGAGAGAGAGAGAGAGAGAGAGAGAGAGAGAAGATCTTGGTCCCCCACGGCCATTGTCTTTCCACTGTTGTAAATCACATTTTATTCCCTCGCTTACGTTCTTATTTTATTTATTTGTCGGAGAAACGTATCGCTACCGTACTCTCTCGTTCTCCACCTTCTCTCATATATACGTATATGCACATATGAATCCATATACATAAACACGTTTATATCGATGAAGAAACGCCAAAAAGGACCTCGAGTCCATTTTTCACGAATGACCGATACGCCTTTTTCACATTGAGCCATCGATACGTTACATACATTATATTCTTGTATGTATAAGCATGTATAGATGGTGTAAATGTGTCCGGTGTGTCTTTCTGTGCTTTTGCGCGTCTTTTTGTGGCCGATGAACACTCACCGAACCCCCTCGGACTAGTTCGAGGTGTAGTATACCTGACGCAGAGAGAGAGAGAGAGAGAGAGAGAGAGAGAGAGAGAGAGAGAGAGAGAGCTCTCCCGCCATAATTCCACCTCTCTTAGCTACGGGTATATATAACGATACTTTGAAACTGGCTCAAAAGCGCGATCACCATACGAGGAATCCGAAGGAAGTGAGAAAAAAAAAACATACAGCAACGAAGATCTACATACTGTTACTAGTTAAAAGTCAGGGGAAAAAAAATGACGATGAAAGATACTTTTGGTCTGTGCAAGTCAAATTAGATAGGGTCGAGTAAATATTAAAAATTTGTTAATATTCATTTCCCATATCGTACAAAAGATTCATTGGCATCGAATAAACGCTATTCAAAAATTTTTTTTTCAGGAGATTCCCCCATTTCGTCATTGTTTGTCAGGAAATATGATTTATGATAATTTACGATAAAATTATAATAATCGATGTATTCTCGTGTGTGTATGTGCACGTGATTTTTCTTTCAGTAGTATTGTTTTATCGTTTTTTTGCCGTAAAATATATGTGCTGATGCTTTATTGTCATTGTTAATCAACATAGCATTGATTGTAGTTGCGCGAAAGTGAATTCTACAAATTGTCGTTGGAGGCGTCGAGTCAGAGACGAGGAGGAGTTTGGCCTGATTGTCTCTTCATTGATGAATGAAAATAAAAAGAAAAAAAATTCTTTGGTCCAAGCAGCAAGAGAAAATTTAACGATTACCGGAGTCTCTATAAAGATCGTATAAATTTGTTGCATAACAGATCCGTTAAATTACGGTTAATATTTTGGCCTGCTTCGAAATTCGTAGAGTTCCTAATACGATATCGTAATAATTTCATGTATCCTCCCACGTAACGTAATATTCTTGCATATATTCCGTAGTTCTTCTATTAACGCTTTTTTATCATTGGTATTGTACGAAATATTTTGAAGAATCAAAATAACGAAAAAAAAAAATTCTTTTTTCTATGTGATATATGCATTTTTGCATCTGTTCGGACGGAAAATAAAACACACAAAATGCTTTCGATAATTTCAGCGGTGCAAGTAGACCATGCAGGCCAGGCTCACTCCCAGCCTCAGTCCCGTCCTGGCCATCAACAGGTCAGTAACAACGAGAGATTCGAAAAGAATAAACAATTTTTTTTTAACCTACGAGGCTCGCGATAAAATCATGAAAATTTAATATTCTTCATGTTGGCTTGGACTGTACTTTTTTGTTTTCAATTTCGTGGATAATGAATTATTCAATTGACGGATTGATTAATTGTAAGATTGATTCGGTACGATGAGTTGTCTAAAAAAAAAAAACAATAGGTTTTTTTTCAATTGCAAATTCTTTGCGGTTTTATCGCAAGCTGTCGATATTCATATTTATAATTCATGTATTAGATATATATGATAAGAAATATTGGACATGAGATATGAAAAGAAAAAAAAATCGATGTTTATTTTTCCATAAAAATTTGAAGAAATTGTACGTTTTGTTTCATTCTAATTAATTATGGGTAATTCATTAAAACTGGATTATCCGAAAGAGCACGATTTTTTTTTCGATCAAAAAATTATATTTCCATGCGGTTCAATCGCAAGTTTTAAATATTAATATATCTAGAATACGTGTAAGCGGCGTAAATTCGCGAAATAATGATCGGGGACGAGGAAAAGAAATGAATTAGCAACACCTGCTTACGACCCCACCGGTTGGGAGGAAGGAGTGGGGAGAATTATACTCAAACCGATCTAAGAGACATCGATATAACTGCATCAACGAGTTCATTATCTGGCGCGTGTCGGCCCTGCATTTTTTTTCCCTATAATTTTTTTCTGCCATACCTCGTTCCTTTGCTCGCGAATTCGACACGACGACTAGTCACCGAATCGCAATTACTGCTGTATGTATTTTTTTTTCCTGCGTTCCATTTTTTTTGTTTCCTGCACCGCACGAGTAACAACCTGACGCGCAAGGGTGCGTTCATTATTCAAGCTTCAACCCCCTGGGGACTTCAGCGAGAAAACAAACGGAGGCGAGAGAAGTGGAACGAAGAAGAAAAAAGAAACCAAAGTACCACGAGAGAGTGTTTAAAACATGCTGACTATCGTTTTCATGGTTGCACACCATATGTATATATATATGCATACAATAATAACGACACACCCCTAAAATACCCCACCTCTCCCATCGGGGTTGAAACTTTTTTTCGGTATTTTTTTTTTTTTTTCGTTTCAAGAGACTTTTTGCCCTGTGGAAAATTAGCCGAACCTCAAATTAGCCGAGGTGGCACACGACCACCCTTATGAGAGCCACGAATTCTGGTGTGCATCTCATTGTAACTCGATACGCGCCGTGAAGGCGACGAGTTTGTTTTCACAGTTACATTTTTCCCTCCGAGTGTTCGAATCACTGTTTTTTTTTTTTTCTTCCTTTTCTCTTTCGTCATTGAGCCTACCAGCGCGTATAGCCCGCAACGCGGCACCCCCTTCCCGCAGATGCAAATGAGATGCGGGGTGAAAGAATCAGCAACCCTGACGATGCTCATATTCCCTAACGAAAGGGTCGAGATTTCGAGGGAACGGAATTAACAAAATAAAAAAAAGAAAGAACAGAGAAATAGTTTCAGCGGAATTTTTTCTTTCGAGCCATTTTTTTCGAGTACTCAAGTATGTTAATTAGAAATACACCCTTTGTCACGTGGAAAACTGCACTGGCACGTGAATAATTGGCAAGAAAGTTTGCAAGTGAAATTTGTAAATTGATTCCCCGATTCTTGTTCATCGCTCCCCGGAATTCTCCTCAAAGACCTCGATACTTAATTTCATTCCCGTGTCCCTGAAATTTTAGTTCATTGTAGCGAAAATTGGAGTTTTCTTTTCATTTTAAGATTATTCAATCTTGAGGAATCTGTGAATTTAAAATCTCCGAGAAAGTTTAATAATCCGGGGCGATTGAAATTGATCGTTGTTGCGAATGTTTGTAAAAAAAATCTTCTCAATCGCCATCTTAAGGGTGTCTAAAAATGTGGCTAACGGTTTATCGCGCGAAACATAGATCTGCGGGGTGTCACCCCGACCCATGACACCGCGACCCCGAACCAGAAAGAGAATAGAAAAGATAAAGGGGATAATGCATAACGAGTGAAGCGTGCGCGTCGGCTATCGTTGTCATGCAAATGACGAAGGCAAGAGAGAGAGAGAGAGAGAGAGAGAGAGAAGAGAGCTTGGCATTGTACCCATTATATTTTACATATATATGCAGGTTAACTATGACAATAGGGAGCATGCATATTACGCGCACGGCTTCCTCTAAACGTAAAATCTTTTTTTTTTTTTAAGCAACTGACGTCCGAGGTCTTTATCATAATTTTCCATCGTTTCATCATCATTGTCCTATTTTGGGGTTTCCCCTTTAGTCTCGTGGATTTATTTTATTCGATTTTCTTTTTTTTTTTTTTTTTTTTTTTTTTTTTTTTTTTTTTTTTTTTTTTTTTCAATAAAAAATCTCGTTGATTTCAGCAAATTTTGTCAGCAATCAAGAAATTGATACGAATGAAAATTAAATTTATTGATCACGTGTGAAAATTGTTGATTGACAAACTTTGATCTTCCATCATTACAAAATTTGACGCTCTGTAAAGGAAATTACAGGATGCAAAAAAAAAAAGAAATGCAGACGGCGGAATAAAAATCGGTCCCGTGTCACTTTACTGATGCGTTTTCGTGCGCTATAATATTGGTTGTCTCGTGGCGTCGAAACATCAGTCTCGTGGACGATCGCGATAATAAAAAGTTAAGTATAAAACGTTACGAGCAAGAGATGAAGAAAGTTCGGTATATTTCGTCTATTATCGACTAAACAAAGTGTCACGAGGCAAAAGTGACGAGTTTGAGTCGCGTGGCGCGTGAAAAACTATCGCCTCTATATGCGAGAAACCGTCCCTTCGTTGGTAAACGAAATTTCGCTTTGTCAAATTTTTCGTTCCTTTTTTTTTTCTTACTCGTCGCGTTTTCGCTCTCAGCCGAGAGAAGACACCAAAATTTATTAAATCGACTGTCTAGCGATCGTTTTTTTTTCGGGTTCCATCACACCAGACTGGGTTATTCATATATATTTACAATCGGAAAGGGAAGTGCCATTCGTTTCACGCTATCACGATTTCTCGTATGTATGACACAAGCGTGTCTCTCATCGTGGCTTCCCATTACTCGATGCCGTTTCATTCGTTTCACTTGAGATCGAGTTACACGAGGAAATTGTAAAACTCAACAAACAAACAAAAAATAGAATATCGTGTTTCCTTTTTTTTATCATTTTCATATTTAGAATTCGCGAATTTATTGAAATCGTTTCTTTCAATATTATTATCAATCGTCATTGAATTGGATAATTTTTCTTCCTGAATAAAATAGGAAGACAATAATGATTGAATAATAAATTATCATACGCATCGTAAGTAATTAAAAAAAAAAAAAAAATAACGGTTTATCGTCCCAGGTATAAGAGAAAAAGGGCGTCATTATCGGAGCAGGGGGAAAAAAAAATGGCTGATCTAGAAAGCGTATAATCAGAATCCACGCACTCTTCCAATGGACGATTATACGTATACGCGTATATCCAGTCCGAGTCTCAACCCTCACTCTCGTGCATATACTTGCACCCTCTTCCGTACTCTTTTTCTATCTTTCCATTTTTATTTATTTTCCCCCGCCCTCTCGGACTTTATTCTAACGCTATCCTCGTATAGTGTTCACCGTCAACTATCACGCACTGACCCCTCTCGAGAGTACTCGCGACGTGCTGTCTCGCCAGGTCGACTTCAGAAAAAAAAAAACGTTTATTTTTCTTCCCCTACGAACGAGTCTTGGGGAACATTTTTTTTTTTTTTTTTTTTTTTTTTTTTTCATTTTCGAGATATATGAATAGCATCTTATTGATATCGGGTTGAACGTCGGGAGTTTCCAATTTTCTGTACCCGGAAAATGAAAAAAAAACTGACTCGAGATTGTATTTTGTAGACTTATTGTTTTGTTTTTGGCACAAATTTTCGGATAGTACACTGGTAGAGTTTTAAATTTAGTTTTTTTTTCAATGATATCCCAACAAAGATAGTCCATTACTTATCTACCTTGTCGCAAGGATTACCACAAGTGACAATCCAACCTCTCGCATGTCACAAATGATCGCCCTCGTTATGAAAAAAGTGGCGAAGAGGCATTGAGAAAGAAACATAAAAAACTTACAATTTTCAAAATGGCACGAGAATAATTTGAAACTCACTACGCTCGATTTCCCAAACTTTTTCTTTGTTCCCAGTAATTTTTTTCATGGTAAAAAGAACAATAGTTAGTGAGTGCAATAGACAGAGAGGTAGAGAGAAGAGAAGCAGAGAAGAGAGAGAGAGAGAGAGAGAGAGAGATGTGCTTGAAATTATATGAGAGGAGATTAAGAACTTATGAGAGCGATGGTACATGGACGATTGGAAACGAAAAATATTCGTGAATAAAAGCATTTCTCGTATCAGATGAGGGACAGATCACGCGTTTGCTGCCAATGAAAATAGCTGAGAAGCATAAAATCGATTTACATATATACGTCGATGCGTAATATCTTTCATATTATTCTACATTGGGGTTCATCGTTGAAACTTTGCAGAACCGTCATCGGCAAACTGAGTAAATGATAGCCGGGTGACCTGTCATCGAACTGCAATCAGTCGCGATAGTGCACCACGCACATCGACCTGCAATCAGTCGCGATAGTGCACCACGCACATCGTCATCACTCCCTCGTGGGAGTGATGACGGGAGGGGGCTCTCCGTTCTGTTGCTACCCCGACAAAAAATAAGCGGAGAAAAGTGAAAGGAGAGAAAATAGGAAAAAAAAAAGGGAATGTCCGAAGGCCAATATTGTAGACGGGAAAAAAATAATAATAGTAATTGATCGAGAGTGCCAGTGGCAGCAGCAGCAGTAGCAGCAGCAGCAGCCAAAACACTCGTAATATCACGGCATAGAGAAAGCCAACCCCGCTACGTTTTGTCTAGTAAAAAAAATAATCCACCCTCCGAATCACGAGACAAAAAAAAGAAGGGCCTGCAGAGAAGATCGCATATACGAACATATCGTGAGCCCCCTCCTTCGAATTTCGTTACCGTTTGCGTTTTTTTTCACCCCTGCTTGCCGCAGCAACCCCCCCCCCCCCCCTAACGAAAAATCTCACACCCTGCGAGCTCTCTCGGCTATATATGTCGGGAGGCTGCAGTTATTAACGAAGGAGAGAGAAATACGCGGTGAAAAAAAACGCATTAATACCATCGTGGCCATAAATAAAATAAAAAAAAACTACCCTTATTTCAACCCTCTTGGAGTATACGAACTCTTGGCAATATTGGCTGTTCATGCCAATGATGGAGCGAGAAAAAAGCTTACGTAATAAAATGGACTTTCTCTCTTTCTAACAATTACACAAGCACACGTCATCAAAATCTACACACACACACACACACACACACACACACACACATACACATATATATGAGTTTGAATCACCGAGCAGCAGCCGAAAGAAGATTCAGTATGTGTCTTTGCCGGAGCAACAATCTCGTTCTCACGCGAGCAAAAGTAAAACACGAACAAACATTTCTCTCTCTCTCTCTCTCTCTCACACACACACACACACTCTCTCTCTCTCTCTCTCTCTTGCGACAAACACGTGTATCTTCATGCTGAGAAGAACGAAAAGAGACAAAGAGGAAAATAAATGTGAGAAGCAGTATCACGCTCTGTCGTGTCACGAGGAAGTTCGGCGAACCCCATTGCTGTGGATTTGGTGCAACGGACACACCATATATTTATATATACAGGATGTAGATCAGAGCCGGGATATATCTTCCTCAAAAATTACCAATGACTCGAAGAAATTTTTAATTATTTTTAATTTTATTGATCGGAGTAATTGTAAAAAAAAAATTCGAATTATGTTGGGAGTAATTTTGATGAAAAAAAGTCATTGATTCCTCGAGTAATTTTCGCAACACTTTGCGCAGTATGCACTGCAAGTGCAATGAGAATTCGTTGTACATACATCGCGAAATTTAGTGACGAAATGGATCGGTATGATAGAGATGAACGAGATAAATCGCTGGGAATGGAGCAAGACTTCAGACGGAGAGATTATTCGAGTGCACAAAGTTGGTATTACAATTATATTGTCGCATGTAGTTGCAGATTAGTTTTGTGTAGCTGTAAATGCGTCATAACTCTGGAAATAATGCGAATTTAAACTTTTGTCATTCGTGAAATTTTTTATCATAATGGTTGAACTATCAAGAATCAGCGGTCAAGAACTTGGTACCACGGAAATCGTAACCATGCTTAAAATTTTGGCACTCCAAGAACCGTATTTGCCAAAAACGCGTCACAACTCAAACTCCCAAAATTTGTCATAATTCTGAAAATGATGTGAATTTGCACTTTTTTCACTCTTGGAATTATTGTGATAGTCAAAATATGAAGAATCAACGGCGCCCTGGATATCGTAATCGTGCCCCTTAGACGAATCGAACGAAGAAAAGCTATACAATGGCACGAATGAGGAAAAAGAGGAAATTACGAAAAAATTTCGGAACGTTACGAGCAATAAAGCCACGAAAAATCATATATGCATGAAGAATGAATAAACCAGAGAGATAGCGATGAAAAAGCGAAATTGGCTGCTGGTATACTCGATTGGCTTACCCTCTATCTCTGTCTCTCTTTTCTTATACGGAATCGCGAGAATTGAATCTATCATATATATAATTTTTTTTTCCCTCAAACCAGTGCCAACACGGTGTTTTCACAAAAAAATATTATTTTCTTTCTCTTTCGTTTTCTCTTTCATAAAGTATGTCTCGGGCAATCCACTTTTCCACGGCAATCTCAATGTTAATTACCAACATAACGGTCTGAGAAGAAGAAGAAAGTATGTATCACATATATATATATATATCTATGTATAAAGAGGAGAAGAGGGTGGAAAATCGTGTTGGCGCGAGAGATGATGTGTTCATTCTGCGGGTTCGCGATGGTTCTTCTCGCTCGGTTTTGCTCTTCGGGTATAGAGGAGTCATAAACGTGATTTATGTAAGCCGTTAGATAGTTGAATCTCAGTATTCCATGGCGCGCTTTCGCTCCGTTAATATCTTCATTACTAAATCATCCCTTATATGTACGAGGCGCGATATGGCGCAGACTCATGGACTACGAATCTTTCCAGACGCTTTTTACGCTGTATACATAGATATATATGTGCACACATATATCTATCTTCTTTTATTTATTTTTTATCTCATGCGCTTTTCTCAGTCTTTTGGTCTTCGTTCTTTTGAACCATATGCCATCGCGGAAAATTTATACACACGCACTCTTTTCTCTCTTACATTCGAACCACTATACGCCATTTTCATTCCTTCAACCCTCTCTCTCTCTCTCTCTCTCTCTCTCTCTCTCTCTCTCTCTCTTCGAAGACCGCAAGGGGCCTATTCTCGACGCAATGAGAATGGGATCCGTGAACGAATGAGGCTCCGTTCACGAATTTTTTTTGTGGAGGGAAAGAGTTCGTTTACGAATTTGAAATCCTCATGGAGATTGACTTTGTTGAAGGATGTCATTTTTAATTCCCACGTGAGAACATTCGTATGAGGAGTCTCAGTTGCGAATTTTACATCTTGTCATCCTTTTCACGCTTAAAATAACGCAACCTTCAATATTTTATCAAATTCTGAGAAATTAATGAACATGAACAACGTAATAATAACGCAACGTAAAGGATGACAGCGTAATAATAACGCAACATTTGAATTATTTGCACTCATGTTCATTAATTTCTCAGAATTTGATAAAATATTCAAGGTTGCGTTATTTTACGCGTGAAAAGGATGACAGCATGTAAAATTCGCAACATGTAAAATTCGCGACGAATGTTGTCACGTAGGAATGAAAAATGACATCCGTCAACAAAGTCAATCTCCATGGGGATCTTAAATTCGTAAACGAACTCTTTCCCTCCACAAAAAACATTCGTGAACGGAGCCACATTCGTTCACGGATCCCATTCTCATTGCGTCGAGAATAGGCCCCCAGACGATTTAACAACGTAATTCACGTACATATTATTTTTATACGGGCAATCTTTCACTCGCGAAAACATTATACAGAGCCAGTGGAAGAGTAGAAGATTTTACAAGCGCGCTTAGGTCCGTTAGTGAAGTTTTTTTTTAATTTTCCCCAGTAAAAATGCAAAGGTCTGCAAAGCAACAATCTTCCAGTGACAATATGATAAATGGAAGCTAAATGGAATCGAGTTCGATGCACGACTTTTTTTTTCAATGACAATCACAATATCCTCGACTCACGCACCTGACTCGCTAGCACCGAAGTCTTCTCAATTCGCAACGAAAATTTTCATTCATGATTCATTATTTTCAAATGGAAAACGACTCTCGAATTATGGATGAATAAAAGTTCCTGCAATAGAGAGAGGATTATTTCACGTGAACGTTGAATAAATTGCTGATCTCTTAACCCTCGTCATTCGAGCTCATACATCTTCGTCAACAATTTGCAAAAAAAAAAAATTAAAAAAATAACATACGATATTTGCAAACTCAATATTTATTCGTACTAAGCTAATTCACGTATTGTGCATCGAGAATTCCATGCGAGTTCTGTCGCTCCTGTCGCTCGTTCATTCTCGTTCGTGCATATCTCTCGCGCGTTCACCACAGTCATGGAATCCAACGAAATTGCAGTGAAAGAGAGAGAGAGAGAGAGAGAGAGAGAAAGAGAAAGAGGGCGAAAGAGAGGGAGCGTACTCGAAGTTCGCGAATGTCAAAAGGCCGATGCGAGGATGCAGATGGAAGCTCGCGATGTGATTTGCAAATGTGTGTTTACCGTACGAGGAATTAAGCATATGTACTACCTTAAATTAAACCGTTCTCATCGTTCTCTTGGCCGCGTTGTTCAAGAGAGACAGACGAAGAAGAGTCTGACAACCATGCAGGCGATAATTCACGTCTTTTTTCTCCCTCTCTGTGATCCGGGATTGGGGGGGGGGGGGCTCGTTGACGCGATGTCATCCCGTACGCATAACAATTTGCGAAAAAATTCGTGTTTACACGTGTATATATATATATCTATATATTTAGATACGAATATAGGTATATAAGGCTTGCGGGAGGTGAAGATCGAAGAGTGACTCGAGCCCCAAAGACTTAATATGCAGCGAGCGAAATTGCAAAACGAGAAAAAGACTTTTTTTTTCGCAGCGCGGTGAGAGGAAAAACGTGCCGAATGCAACGACGATGCAAGGAATTAATCATAATGCACTGCCGCATCGTGTTATATTGTATATTTATAGCATTGCTGGAAGAAACAAATGAGAGAAAGATACGAGAAGTAAAAAATCGAAGGGGGGTGCGGGTGCGCAAACGATCGAACGATTTGGATACAGGTGGCACCTTTTGCCATATTCGAATCATGTATTCAATCGTAGTTACAATACACACATATATAGGATCTAAAGCGAGAGAGAGAGAGAGAGAGAGAGAGAGAGAGAGAGAGAGAGAGAGAGAGAGAGAGAGAAAGAAAGATGGAGGGGACTAAACTCAAACGTTGGGAATAAAATGTAAATTTCACGATTTAACATTCGTCACGAGGACCCGGGCGCGACCGTTCACTCAGCACCGGTTTATATCTGGCGACAACCGATTTTTAAGTTTCTCTCTCTCTCTCTCTCTCTCTCTCCCTCTCTCTCCCTCTCTCCATGCGGCTCCTCGAAATTCGGCCCTGATGGGGTCGAAGACTTCACGAATAATGCCCAGAGTCATTATTAAAAGTCGATTGTAACTCTCATGACTCGTTTGTATAAATTTTTCAAGAGCTTCCTTCCTAATCAAAACACGCAGACACACAAGATATTGGCAAGTGAAAAAAATTTCATGAACCAATCGTCTCAAAATTTTCTAGAGATAAAAAATATCATACGACGATTGTATATAATTCTTCAGATTGTTGTATATACAGCCTTATATACTGGTCTCAATATTTAAACGCAAAAAAAAAATCGTTCGATAGTTTCGTTTGAATATTTTCAACTATATCGTAGAGTCGCTATAAAAGATTCCCGAAGATAAAAACAAAAATTACGCGGATATAAATTTAAGTTTCATTGAAAAAAAAAAAAATGGACGTGTTTCTTCGCTACTTTGAAAAGTATATATATTCGTGTATTCGTTCCATACAATTAACCTTGCACAATGAAAGAAATAACGAGAGTGACGAGAGGGTGGTAAATTTTCATAGCGTTAACGAGACACTCGGGATTAATTAACTCGTTTCGCCCTCGATAACCAGAACATGCCGCACCATTTTCCCTCTCGCTGCGAGCGTAAAACAGAAAGAAGGAAGTAAAAAAAAAAAAGAAAAAGAAAAAAGAAAATACGAGAGGACACGGAGAGTGTGAGAAAGAGAGAATGAGAGTTGGAGGGTGTCCGAGAGCTTGGAAAAACGGGAAAAAGAGGGTGTAATTAATTAACGGGTCGTTTCGCATTCAATTATGTAAGCGGGGGTGTAAACGAGTTGAATTCAGCCATCATCCCCTCTCTTGTTACGGGGAAAGCTGTGTATTAAGCGAGAAAAGCAGAGATATCGTGGCCGTTGTGGCAGATAGAGAGTCAACCTGTTGCTGAAATCGAGAGAGACGGAGAGACAGATAGTGAGAGAGAAAGCGAAATATATACATACATTTATCGAGGTTTCGGGGGTTTGGTGAGAACACGATGAGGGTTGGACTCTCGGGCACGAAGTGCTAGAGAAAGTGCTTCGCAATGTGCGAGAGAGTTCGCTCGGATGATGCTGCGCGAGCTGGCAATTAAGCCATCAACCCCTTAATGAATGAAGTCTCGCTTTCGCAATGGTTGAAAACGCGCGCGAGCGAGAGAACGCGAGGGGGAGATTTGGCTCGTCCACCAGCCCAACCCCATTAGCTAACTAACCCCGAGTTATTTGCATGTCTGCGGGCATCAACGAGTAAGAGAGATGGGGCTGGAGTGGGAGCGGCATGATTCGCGCCCGAGACAATTATGAGACTTTACTACCAGGTGCTTAAAGGCTTAAAGCCGAGAAGCCCTTAAAGAATAGTATACCATGTACCCTGCGAACTATGCGTGAATCGACTCTCCGCTACATTGTCGTGATCCGTTATTTCGTTGTAAAATTACCGTGATTTAAGATGCGGAAGATGAAAAAAAAACAAAGACATTGATTGATTTAAACTAAATGAAATTTGAGTTGAAACAAAGTATGTTTGAATCAATCATTAAATTTATCAAGTAAATTCTGGTGTGAACATTTTTCAATTAAGTGCAGTATGATTCGATTCAATTGGAATCAATTTAGTTCGATTCAAGCAAACAAATTTCGTTTCTTCGCGATTTAAAAGAGAATTGTCGATGAGTTAAAAAAATATTTTATACGATTCTAATTAATTTGATTTTATTCAATTTTAAAAAGTACTTCATTTTCGTCAAATTATGTCATTACTTTTCGTTTCAAAAATAAATTTTACTCGAGAAATTCTTTTAAGAACTCAAGTCAGTTTGGTTTGAAAAAAAAAGCGAAAAGTTAGTTATCTGTTCTCTCTATTCAATGTTCGTTAAAAAAAAATTCGTTACTCTTTATCTATAGAGGACAAATGAATGAAGCTACTACGCTAATTAGGGGCCATTATGTGATCAGTATAAAAATGAGACAATAATTTACTAGAATATGAAGGCCTAATTAAATGCAATACCATCGATCGGAGGCCATTCATATAGAGGGATATAATTCGATGGTATATGCATACATTATACGTATACACAAATATTATATATTTCTATAGCCACGCAATGTGGTATATTATGCGATTATTCTGAGTCGCAGCTTTACAAAAGTACATGCTAAATATACATATATTTTACATCGGTGTGTATAAAACCAGTGCTGACGAATTAAGGGGGACGCGAGACGAGAGAGAAACGACAACGGGAAGGGACGTATACGCATATAACGACGGGAGTAATATATAGGTGACGGGCCGTTTCCGCTCGGGGGTTAAAGAGCGTTTAATTAGTACAAGTTGCTTTGTACGAGACGTTACATATACATATATATATATCTACACTTCTCTATATATCGTTCTCATCGCGCACGATCTCGCACCCTTCGTTCTCGTCCTCGTTTCTCCCTTTTCCCGTTCATATTCTCGATCTCAGTCACTCTTGGCCCTGCGACAAGTTGAAGGGAATGAGGAACGGAGAGTGAAGGAGGATACCCGAACGATTCGGTCGATGGATCTCCGGACGGCGTGCGAAGAACGATGAGATAGTCAAGCTACTTGACCGCACTGCGTGCACGGCTATGTGTGCGCTTACGCACATTATCTCGTCGAGAGATCAAAAAATTGTTTCATCGAGCGAGTAATTGAAAACGAGGGGTAAAGTAATCGATGATTATTATCGGATTCGTCGTGCAATTTATCGAAAGTGGTGAATTACGAAAGTGCAGAGTCTCGGCGTTGTTTTCCTTTTCTATTAAATTTCGCGAATTAATTCATTCGATTGTCATTCTTTTGATTGAATTTTTAAATAATTAGATATCGTTCGAGGTGATAATCGATGAGTTGATTCGATTGGAAATCGATCAATCGATTTGGCTTTCATGTGAAAATAAAAAAAAAAGCACGAAAACTTGGAAGTATTACGCAGTACTTGTCATTTTTTTTGTTTGCTGATTTGCTTGAGCTGTCGATAAAAATTAGATTTCTGACGGCGGGGTTTTAATTTTTTTTTTTACTAAATTCATATAACTGCAATTAAATTTTTACTCGAGCGGAATGTCCAAAGAGCCAAAGTCATATAACGCTGATTGAATCCGAAGGGTTATTGCGTGAATCTGAGAAAAGACCCGTATGTTAACTCAACGTTTATATAGTAGGAGCGTGGGTTTCTTGTGTGTACATGTATACATATGCATGTATAATGTATATAAGTATATATATACATATATGCATACATAGAATTGGTTTTGCTTCGAGCAGAGAGTGCGAACGATCGCGTGCCAGCACGCACTTTGTTCCTCCGGTGTGTAACTCTCTCTTGTCCTTATGTATGTCCTCATGCAGTCCTTAGCAAGGAAACGCTAATTCGTTGATTACCCTAATGACTGTCAGGCGCAATGGCTCGCAATTCTCGCGGAGACATAATATCTCTCTCGATACGCACGGATAAATTGAAATGGGAAAAAAAAACAAAATCGAAAAACAAAAATACTAAAAAAAATTTATTTGCCATGATTTGAGAAATCGTTCGAATTATTTTTTTTTTTACCAATAACCGGATATTTAAATGGTAAGGATTTCAAAGCTCTTTAGAAATTTAAACCAAAATTTCTCGAGAGGTTTGAAAAATGTCTTTAAGACGATCTAAAAACTACCCTTATTTTCGTTGAGCATTTAACAAAATGGCGACTGTTGTCACATTTTATATTTCATGTCAGACCCGGAGAAGAAGAGAGAGGGAGAAAGCGATGAGGTTCGAGAGATCTCGTTTTCTAGACGACGGTAAATTGGAGCAGACCGATAATGGCTGGGCTCTTTATAATGTCGCCCGGGGACACGAATGTCCGAGAGCAAAAGATCGATGATAAAATTCTCGGCATTCCGCTGTGCTCATATTTTCGCTCTCTGGATAACGGAAACATTATAAAAGTGCCAATTCATAAACATATCGGAATTTGCAAAAGACGAGAACACACATTTTTCATCCTAAAGTATATCGTGTACTTTGATTGTATCAACGATCAGAGGTATTAGAAACAGAACCCTATCATTTGTAGCTCGGGAAAAATTGGATTTAAAAAAAAACTGATGGAGGAATAATTACGAGGCTTGTGAAGGCCTTATTGGCACATCGATCCATTCAATTCTGATGTCAAATTATCGGATTGATCGATTTTATCCTGAATGTTCTTCAATTATAATAATTTAATGATTTCTTGGCAAATCAATATTGAATATAAATGAATATTTCAATAATAATAGTTCACCGAGGAAGATGATTTACTGAAGATCAAATCTATGCTGAGCCAAGACTTATTTTCTCGGATTAAAATCGTTTTGGTTACAACAAATTTTTGTCTGGGTGTAATAATAATAATGATACGAATTTTGGTATTCATTATTATAATTATATAATTACCACAATTTCCTGATTGTTACGTCACGAAAATAATATGAGACATATTCACGACAACGTTCGTTCGCGACAACGAAGAATGTAAATTACACGATTACGCCCTTGTCTTCTCTATATCATCCCTCCTCCTCGCCTATATATACACATATATCTCCGATAGGGTTTCTTAATCCGTCTCGCAACACTCACGCCCTAGTTTTCCGGTTCTTCCTCCCTCTTTCGCCTCATCACCCTCGTTAATTACTCCAATCACGTGGTGTCGCGGTATTTTATCACGATAAATGCCCGGGACTGTACATATACACGCATACGCGGGCAGAACACGAGGCGCTGTGTGAGCTTTATCGAGAATTTCGAGCACCCGAGTTGACAAGAGGCTAGTGAGGCCATCGGAGAAGACCCTCTCGTGCTTTTTCCATCTACATATACATGTATGCATGGTTATTTCGCGATAGTCAAACGCGTATTAGTTTCCCTTGGGCTCGAGCCGCGACCTCGTCCTCCCCTGTATCGCCACCGCCGAACCATCCCCATTTTCGCTCTTATAAAATTACCGGACGAGCAACAAGAGAGATAGAGAGAGAGAGAGAGAGAGCATTAAGCTCGACGAGTCAGAACTGGAGCTGGCGTTAATTTTAATCCGGCGTACATCACTCCGATTCCTCCTCATCACTTGGCGCATTATCGCTAATCCGATTCGGAGGATGAAACATATTTCTTTTTCTCTAGCTTCTTCATTATTTATAACAAGATTGGTAGGTAAAACGAAAAAAAAAAAAAAGCAAATCAAAGACGTTTCACGGATTGATAATCATTTTTCATCAAGGCTTAAATATTTCCAAGTAGAGCCTTTTACGAATTTTAAAGTAAAGCATCTCTGTCAGTCTCTGAGTGTTTTACGATTACTTCTTTGCTATATTAACTGTCAGCGAGGAACTATCTTTTGTACTAACTCGACCATTCGACGATAGCTTATGGCGAATTGTATTTTTTTTTTTTTTTTTTTCGCTAAATTAAAAATCTCATAAAATTTCGATCGCTATAGCGATTCTCCTCAAATTCGATACCAAACATTTTGCAATGTTTGTGTCCATTTGTGTAAAAAGTTTTACCCCGATATTGTAAAAATGTATTTCCTCTCTCATACCCGCTGAACCCATTTCTTTTCGCGATTTCTCAAAGACGAAGCAATAAATATAAAAATATATATCTCATCTAATAATATATTCCTTGCAAAGATTCGTTTCGATATAACTGGTGGAAAAAAATCGTCACGTAAGATATAGGGAAGAGGATCCTGCGGAGAGTTACGATATTATAAATATTAATGCGGACATACCGTTGAGCAAAGGAAAAATATTTGAATAATAATTACGACCAACACCCCTTGTTACGTCTTTACAGAGGGGGTCGGTATAATATAAAACAGTATTTCGTGCACTCATCGAGGCTCTCCGGCGAGGCAAAAAGAATAAGAATAAGGACCGAGATAACGGGGGAGGGGGAAGAAAGAAAAAAAAATTGTATGTATAAAGACGATGGAAGGGTCGAGGGTTCGCGAGGTCTCGGTGTATTTTCTAATTAGACGGATATCGCGACGGAGTTGTGTACCGAGGAAAGAGCGAAAGAGCCAAAAAAAAAAAACCGTCTTGGCAAACAATGAAATGCGTCTCTCGGCCACTTCCGGATTCTTCGTTATCCGCGAGAAATTATTCGAGAGGCGAGGAAACGAAAAGGAGAAAAAAAAAATCCGAGACGAACAATATTCCCCCTCGAATACGAATGTAAATAATCCATCTTTCTTCCCGATACTGAGCTTTCAATATTCGACTCGGTTTCTTTGGAGCAATCAGAGTCCTCGTTCGATTTAATCGGTGAAACACGACACACAGTCTTTCGTACTTATTTTTGACAAATCGAAATGAAAATTATGAATTAAAAAACTTTTCAGTCCGTGATTAACAAAAAAAAGTCAATGGAACTACAAAAATAGTTTGATCTTATTCGAAAATAATGCAACTTAGAAAATGGGAAAAAACAAAAAGACAGAAAATCATTATTTTCTGCAGACATTTCTCTCTTTCTAAGGTTAAATTTATTCGTCTGGGCCTACCGCCTAGGAGAAAAAAAAATAGTAAAGAGCTACGATTGAATTCGTGTATAGGGGTCGTATTCGTCGGATTTTCGCTCGAGAAAATTCGAGCACTCACGTATGCACGTACGTAAACGAGGCCACCGAATCAGCAATCCTCGAAACCTGTCTTGAATCTCTCTCTCTCTCCCACTCTCTCCCCAAGTCTCGTTTCGAGCTCGGATTTTTCCTGTGGCGAAAATTCGATTCCGGTCTCTGCGTCTGATCTGCGTAACAAGCTGCAGTCGAAGCGTATATATTGCCAAGCCCCGGGCAATAGGAAGCACACAAAATTTCTCTACGAGTATATATACATACGCATATATACACGTGTATACATATACAGGAAAAAGGCACACGAGTTTCGTCGCTTCAATTTTTATTCCTTCTTTACGCTAGCATGGCCAAGAAAGCATTATATATATGTATATATATATATGGCAATGCCTACCCCTTGAGAAACTCACGAATCAGGCACCCCCTCGTGGCCTTCTAACGATGTGCCAACAAAATACAGAGCGAGAGGATAAAGAAAGCTCGAGAAGAACGTAAGCAGATTGAGATTGGCGAGGAGAAGGAAAAAGGGTCGAGAAGCTAAAAACGAAGGAGAGAGATGGAAAATACTCGATGAATACATATATATATATATATACAAATGATCATAAATGGGGATGAAACGAAGGGAAAAAAAGGGAAGACCAGAAAAAAACCGTAGGAATCATTCGCTCAGTGGGCCATGAGGGTACGTGAATCGAAAGCGGGCAGAATGAGTGAAAAGCTCTGACATATATATATATATATATATATACGTTTATACATAATACATCTACGTTATTTTTTTTTTCATGCTCATTCTTTTTCTAATACTCCAAGTGAAGTAAGGAGAAAGCCGGGGGTATTTTTTTTCTTCTCCTTATCTCGAGAACGAGGATTTTCTTTCGCCCCCTCACCCCCTTAATTATCCGGCTGACAATTATTTTTAACGACTCTCGCGATGTCTCTTCCATATAGTAACGAGAAAGAAAGAGTGAGAAGGGAAAGATAGAGAGAAATAAGATGGGGTGATTGAGGGTTGTCGGTCGTCCGCGATATCCGCGGCAAAGTGACGACTTCGAGTATGCGGATAACGAAGTAGCAATCCTTTCATTGTTTTTTTTTTTTTTTTTTTTCATTTGGCATATCTTTTTTCTCGCTCGTCGGGTGAAAAAGAAATTGGAATTAATTTCTCGATTGGCCATGAATCTGTCTTCATCGATTAATTGGTCATGATACTCACTCTTCATACACTATCATTTTTTTTTTAATTTCTACTATTAGAATTTTTTTCAAAATCGTTATGGATCTCAATAATTTTGAATTATTTCGTCGTTAACGTTTTTATTTAATTCTTAACGCTGTTTTTATTTCACGTTTTGCCATTTTTTCGGTCGTGATCTCTGAACGAAATGAGAAATTGGAAAAAAAAAAACACACACACACAATCAAACGGATGTTAACGTCTTGACGATTATAAAATTTTTGCCATTCTCTCGGGGATGTACTATACCGTGACTCTCGGCACAAAGCAGTATATAACTTCTCACACGTGTTGTGCACCGAGCTCCATTATCGGACACGGTAATCGTCTAATAATCGAAGCGAGGGTAATTACAGCGTTAGCTTCATTCGCGTGAGAGAGAGAGAGAGAGAGAGAGAGAGAGAGAGAGAGAGAGAGACGATAAACTCGCCGCTAGAGTCTCGCGAATGCCACCATATATACTACCCACGTCCGGCGCGCCTCGATCATTAAATCGTCGTTTAATGATAATGACAATCGGTCGACGTTGCCCCGCTATATGGGCATCCTCTCTACATCTATGGAGCGTTACGTTACACTCTAATGTTACTTGCTACATCTATAGGATAGCTTGTATATGGTACATTATATACATATGATACTCTTGGTTCTATTAAATCCGTTTCTATCAGTATCATTTGTCCCGTTGTTTAAGTACCCGATGACACGTAACACTATTTCAACCGCAGACTCTCCCCTCATCCTCGAATCTTTCGTGTTTACCGCGAATATCCGTTATTTTTAACTCACCTCTGATACACGACAAGAAAATTTCATCATTAAATTCCAAAATTCTCTTCGATTAACAAAAATTTTGAAAAATTCTAGCCAACCTTTCAAGCATATATAGTAATACAGAAAATGGCGAATTTCGAAAATTTTGTTGTTATACTGAAAAAATATTTATACTTCTCGAATGTACGACAAATCGGACGTATGAATTATCGTTTAAATTCACACGATTTTCTCGATTACGGTTTTATTTTTTTAATATCCATCTTCCGATTCACTTCGTACACGTAAATTTGACGGTTCGTTTTTTCTTTTTTTTCAATCGCGATGTCGGAAATTTTTGAAAAATTACGTTCCCCCAAGCCAATAATTAATTATCATCTCACGATGACGCGAATTCGCGTGTTCAATCGACTTTAACAAGTATAACGAACGTACTCGTGTGGCAAAAGGGTTAGACCTTGATATAATTCCACACGACTATAGATCCGGCTATAATTAATCCCACACATATATCTGTACGCGTATACACATACATCATTGTCGATGATGATGATGCCGGAGAATCAAAGTCTCGTCCTTGGATCGAATAAGACACACGCACACACACACACACACAAAAACCAGCCGGAGGCAATCGGCGCTATCGTTTCTCAGCCCGAAAAAAAAGAAGGCCAAAAAAAAGAATTAACCGTCGCTGATCTCGTACCAAGAGAGGAGAACTTGGTGAGACGGAGCTTGGGCATTTAAATAATTAAAGATCCAACGGACGCGGACGGGTCGACAACGATCATTGTATATACGCATGTATGCATAGCTATTACGGAAGGTGGCTGAGGGAATATACATATGCAAGGATCGATTATTATCGCTCAAAAGGGCTCGAAACGAATGATTTAGCGGCAGAAGTTACGCAAGTCAAAGTCCTTTTGCTTGACAGCGATTGGTGCGTCATATGTATGTGTGTGTGTGTGTGTGTGTGTGTATAAAACGACGAAACGACAGGGCCCTGAGAGTATTAATGGGATAATCGGTCCAGCCCAGGGAGAAGAGGATCATCAGCCTCTGGTCGCGAGATGATGGTATGGTGTGTGCGGAGGCGAGGCATCGAGAGTCGGGTGGGTGATAATGATTTTATAGTCAGCGAAGCCCGGAGCACGAGGACTCACACTGCTCACACTCGCTTTTACACACATATCTCTATACATTTTATTCTATATGTATAAAAGCACACATTGTTTTAAAGGTAGATGTATATTTTATATGTATACTTGAATATGTGTACACGCTAGGGGGCGGGGGTGAGACAATTGCTTCGATAATACGGGTCTTCCTGCCTGGCACTCGGTGATACCGACGGCGAATCAAGTGCTCCGGGTGTATTAACGAGTAAAGAGAACCGTAAGAGAATAAAGAGAGAGAGAGAGAGAGAGAGAGAGAGAGAGAGAGAGAGATGAGCATCGGTTAGTCCTCTCGCTGTACTACGGGATAAATATTCCATCACGTTAATGACAATGACCCTAGGCCAACCAGGGGCGAAAAGGAGACTGTAATATATGCTTCGGGGAGGGAGCGGGGGACCGCGCGATTGAGACTCAAAGAGAACGATTCAGTCAAGACGTTATCGTAGGAACCGAGAGTGCGAATATTTTACGGCTCATAATTTTAATCTCGATTATTTCATAATTTTTTTTATTTCGGATAAAGTTCCGAAAAGCGAAAATCCCCGATCGGTCTGAAATTTTGCACAGACATTCTGTTTGACAAGATTAGACTACCCCTGAAAAGATTTTTGACGACTCGCAGGGTGTTTTCGAGATATCGAATTTTAAAATGTACTTTCCTTTTCACAAGATAAAATCATATTTTTAAGTTCGATATCTCTAAAAGCGCCTGCGAGTCGCCAAAAATCGTTTTATGGGTAGTCTTATCCTTGTCAAACGGAAGGTTTTTGTAAAACTTCAGACGGATCGGAGGTTTTCGCTTTTCGGAACTGCACCCTCATTTTCTTTTTTTGATGCTCCATTCTCATTTCATTGATTCTCGTTGGATTTCATAATTTTGATTTCATTAACTGTCTGTCCTCGTCTCTATACCATTCCGGCTCAAACTTTTTCTTTCCTTTCAATGACCATACGTGCACACATCCGATACGACTGACGAGAAAACAACGAAAAGATGAGAAGCGATTTTGCAATATTCATAGAACTTGTACGTTCCACATGAGACGACAGACGACGTGCGAACGATCGCGAGTTATTCGTGCAGAGCAATTTTACTTCACATACTCCGCTAAATACCTCCGCTAAACTTTTTTCTTTCGTCTCAGTATATCGCGCTCTGTGTGGAAGTTGAGGGGATCGAATTTATCGAGAGTCGTTTCACGAGAGAGCGATGAAATAGCACAAAAATCGGGAACAAAAAGATGGCTAAGGGGGTGGTTGGGAAGACACGGGGAGCGA